>BKCP01007848.1:1292795-1447905 GCA_008636005.1 Striga asiatica | reverse complement strand
GNAGGGTTGGGAGAGGACGAGTTGAAAAACTTGATGATTATCAGCTACGAAGCTGCTAAAGTCGTTGCTCGACTTCGACCATCTCGCAAGAAGGGTTGCGAGAGGACGAGTTAAAAAACTTAATGTTTATCAGCTACGAAGCTGCTAGAATCGTTGCTCGACTTCGATCAGCTTGCAATGAAGGGTTGGGGAGAAGACGAGTAGAAAAACTTACGTCTAACAGCAATGAAGCTGTTAGAATTGTTGCTCGACTTCGATCAGCTCGCAAGAAGGGTTGGGAGAGGACGAGTTGAAAAACTTCATGATTATCAGCTACGAAGGTGCTAAAGTCGTTGCTCGACTTCGACCAGCTCGCAAGAAGGGTTGGGAGAGGACGAGTTGAAAAACTTAATGTTTATCAGCTACGAAGCTGCTAAAATCGTTGCTCGACTTCGACCAGCTCGCAAGAAGGGTTGGGAGAGGACGAGTTGAAAAACTAGATGATTATCAGTTACGAAGCTGCTAAAATCGTTGCTCGACTTCGACCAGCTCGCAAGAAGGGTTGGGAGAGGACGAGTTGAAAAACTTGATGATTATCAGCTACGAAGCTGCTAAAATCGTTGCTCGACTTCGACCCGCTCGCAAGAAGGGTTGAGAGAGGACGAGTTGAAAAACTTCATGTTTATCAGCTACGAATCTGCTAAGGTCATTGCTCGACTTCGAACAGCTCGCAAGAAGGGTTGGGAGAGGAGATACGGAAGTAGAAACAACAGTTCAAAATGTGAAAAACGTAGAATCTCGAGAAAACAGAAATCGACAAAGTGCTACGCCAAAATAACGTAACAGGAAAAGAGAATTATATTGATAATGAGTTCATTACATCCGAAACCATCTCGACCTTTACATGCTTGAAAAACAGGCCGAGTATGGTAGTAAAAAAAAAAAACCTAATAACAAGCACAAACAATGGACCAACGACAGCTCAACTCTCGGCATCAAATTTTTCATTCTCATCATCATCTCCAGCAACAACAGTTTGAGTCTTCTCGTCATTCTCATCAGCTACTCTCTCGCCCCCGTCGACATGGGCAACCTCCTCCCTTTCCACCTCTTCGACCTCTTCCGCTCCGATCAGCTCTTCACGCTCCTCAACGTCGGAGGACCCCACGTAATCCGCTCCATTTGGCCCGACTAGTTCGGTCAGACCAGCCAAAGGAGCGGGGGGAACCTCGAGACAACCACTCAACCCAGCCTTGCGAATAGCTCTCGCCTCGAGACTGGCCCACCACGGGTGGTCCGAGGGAAGAGTCGCATCGCCCCTATAGCCGTCGGGGAAGGGAAGGGGGGTCTTCTTAACCGCTTCACGGTCGAGCCTACCAGCGCACTCAGTATTCTCCACTGCCTTCTCCCATGCGTCGAAAGTAAAATTGAAGTATTGGAGAGTAGCGAGGCAGAGCTTGTCAAGGAAGGCGGGAGAGTTGCAGAAGAGGTTGACAGTCTCTTGGCGATAATGCTTGAGGAACACGAAACCTATCGGGGACTTGAGAAAAGTCCTGCGTTCCTTGAGAATCCCCGCCTCTCTCTCGACCAGAGCGTCGTCGGCAGCCTTCTCCAAGTCGGCCCGGAGCTGGTCGACCTTAGAAAGAGCAGCGGCTCTCTCAGTCTTCAGCTTGGCAACGAGAGCGTTAGCCGCTGCGAGGTCGTCATCTTTCTTTGGAAAGACAAGTTAAATAATAGAGTGTCCACAACCACTATATTATTGACCTTGTCTGACTTTAAACCTCTCCTTTACAACCCTCTCTTTTCCCTTGCTTCGCTTTTTGTTCTTCTTGTAAGGGAGAAATCTTTGTGGGGAGAGTTTGTCTTAGAGTTACAATCTTCGATCATTATACCGAAGGTGGGGCCCCACCTTCGAATTATAGAAGTTAAGAATTAAATTTATAATAATACAAATATCTTACTTTTAAGTCTTTTATTTTATATATTGTTTGTAAGATATTTGTATTATTATAAATTTAATTCTTAACTTCTATAATTCGAAGGTGGAGCCCCACCTTCGGTATAATGATCGAATCTAATTTCATTGTCTTCTCTACAAAGTCATATTTCATTGACTTTGCTTCTTTTGTATTAATACGGAATGCTTAATCCTCGTACTTCTTTTTGTAAGCACGGACGTTGGAGTCGGGCGAGCTAGTGTCCTCTAGAAGAGAGGGCATGATGAACGCCATGAACGGAATCAGAATCATGAGAAAATAGAGTTAAGAGCAAAATTAAAGCTTAAGCAATATCGACCGAGACCAAAGAAAAAAAGAAAACAATTACCCGAGAAAATCATAGCAGAGCACGACTGGCACGGTCATAAGGGTCGCAATCAGCACGAGCCTTATCAACAACGGGAATGATGGAGTCAAAATATTTAGCAATCTCGTGGGGATGAGGATGGTCCTTAAGTCGAGAAGGTCTCTCGAGGGTAACGGTCTCGAGCTGGCCTGGAGGAGGAGCTTGCTCGACGGCCTTACCCTTGTCTTTGGTCTTCTGATGCTTGAGCGAGTCAGGGACCAGAGTGAAGTCGACCGCATCTTGAGCTCGCTTTCGGGGAAGCGAGCCCGAGGCCTTTTTCTGATTTCCCGAAGATGGGAGCTCGAATTTGGATTTCTTCGCGGCAGTCGTCTCGACTACCGTTTCCTTTACGCCTGATCCCAAGCCGCCTTCGGGCTTCTTCGGAGGATCAGGTCGACCGGCGGATTTGCCATCATTTTTGGCTTTATTCTCAATGCGAGCAAGAATGGAATCTGCGAACATAAATACCAAAGACATCAATCATGTCATCACAAATACTTCAAATAAAGAATGCAGACGAACTTACGAGGGTCGTCAAGGCGAGGAAGGTCCTCGTCGACAACAATACCAACATGATTAAGGAGAGAGCTTTCCTTGATCAACGGACGAGCTTTGTAAGTATGTTTGTTAAGTTCGGTTAACATCGACGCGAACTCGACAGACCGCTATCGTTTATCTTGTTTTACTTTCTGGGTGATCCACTCGTTAGGGCAAGGGTATGTACCAGAGGAAGGACAAATAAAAAAAATTTCGATTTCCACCGGGTCACAATCGAGGAAAGATCGTCGAGAAAAGTGACACCGGCTCGACGACCCAGACAATGGGCGTCTTTTATGAATCTATAGCTATAACAATAAAAGAGAAACTCGGGAGAAAAATATCGAAGCTTTATTCTGGAAACAACGATGAAAGCAATTGTAACGCCCCAAATCAGAAATATTATTAAGAACGGTTTCACTGCTCGACTATAAGTGAAATCCGTAATTTTTAGAATTTTCTGAGTTATGTTTTATATGCTAAATGCTCAATTATGTTAGATTATTCATTGGAATTTTCTACGTCATGTTAAGTCCATAATCAATCCATTAATTTGGATTGATAATTGATATCTATTCGACTTGAGAAATATTTGGCTTCGAACCCTAGTTCCGTCCCGAGTCATTTTTTCAAGCAATTTCCGAGTCTTAGCCGAACCCTTTGAGACCCTAGCCATCTTACCTCCTTAGTCTTGGTCCCATACTCATGAAGGCTGAGTTTTAGGTGTTAATTGACGCCTAATTAAGCTTGATTTAGATTTAAGAAAGAGTTGAACAAGTTTAACATTCTTTTTTCATAAACTAGTGCATCATGGGCATGATTTTTTTTAATGTGAGTGTGTAAGGTCTTGTTCCCCATCATTTTTTAGTGCTATGACCTGATTTATCCTGCCATTTTCAGTCCAATTTCGTGCTCCACCAGACCATAGGGCCCCACTTTCATTCAAGTATGCAAAGAATCATGCATTGGAAATGAGTTGGTACAAGTCAATGTCTCCTACTTTCTTCTCTAGTTTGCATCTCCCTAAGACCCTATTTAAGACTCCAATTCAGCTCCTTGTATCCCTCATTTTATCCTCAACCATCTCTTAGTATAGTGGAGAGAAGAATAGTTTAATCACTTGAGCATTTTAGCAAAACCGAGAGTGAGTAATTGAGAGCAAGCAAAATCCCGAGTGCACACTTGTGATCATTTTCGAGTTGTAAGCATCAAACCTTCATGCCCTAATCATAATATTATTCTTACCCCATCCTACACTCATCATAGAAGAGCTTTAAGTCTTAAAGTTCAAGAAAATTTGTAGAGAAGCAAGCATAAAGACGAGAGCAAGAAGAGGAGGCTACAACCGAGCATACCCGACTTCTCTTGCGTTTTTCTTGATGTTTAAAAGATTGGTATGCTCAAAACATTTATAATCATAAAATATATGAGATAAGAAGTTGATTGATATATAATTGAGCCATATATGTTCAGTTTTGAAGTAGTTTCAAGCATGCTTAATGTGTAAGTACTCTCAGCTTTTCTTACATGTTCTATATGTTAAGTTTCATACGTTTTTGCCTATTCTCTAAAACATCTGGGAAAGTGAGAATTTTATGACTAATTTTTGTGGAAGAGAGGAGTTCATAGGATCAAGAATTAGGTCAATTGGCTTAGTATAACTCGAGTTCTTGATTTTTAAAGTTAAACATGCAAGATGAACTCTACATGCGCGAATTTCAGTTGCGACTTCAAACGCGTAGAACTCGAGTTATACTCACGATAAAATTATGAAATTTTATGGACATGTTTATATATTAGTTGAGAGCCTCCATACCAAATTTCATGATTTTATCATAAGAAATGAAGGAGTTATAATTTTTAGATCGTATGCGTGTCGAACTAATATTATGTGCGAGAGTACTCTGTTCACATGCAAACTATGAATGCAAAACTTTTATGTAAAATCCTATTATGAGTTGTGAACATTGTGACCGAGTTTGAGCTTAAAATGTTAATCATGTGATTTTACAAAATTGTTGCAATATGCGCATGTATATAACTGAATTTCATGTTATGCTTAAGTAATGAGTTTAATAAGAAAATGAAGTCCTATTGACATGAAATTTGGACAGCGAGTACATGTCTATGTCTAATATTTAACTGCCAAGTTTCGTGATTTTTGGAGACTTTTGTGAATTTTAAAAATTCATCAGGTTAAGAGCTCAATTATGTTCAGTTTAAATTTTAGATAAATGTAAAATCTTGATTTAATTGAGCTTCATGAGTAGACATGGCTTAGTATAAGTTAAGTGGCCGGAGGGGGTCACCTTTCCATCCTAACCAGCAGTTCGAGTCCGTTTTGATTCGTAATTTCCGGTCCGAGTCTCTTTCCGGAATTTTAGTATTTTTTCGAGCCAGTCCAGTCCGGTTTAATCGCGTAGATAAGTCCGAGCATTTTAGCATATAATTAAATATTTAGAGCATTATACTTAGCATTATTTTGCTTAAATATTTATGTAGCCTAAGGAGAGTCGAGCCTCCGACCGCTACTCCAGTATCAACACTTGCATCAGATTTCAAGTTTTCAGGTGGGGGTCATGTACTGGATTCCACATCATAGATAATATATGTACCATGGCAGAGGTATGTTTGAGACAGTTAGTATCCAGGTGGGGACCGACCTAAGGGCTTAAATATCCCATCTGATAACCGGTGGGGGGCCGACCTAAGGGCCTTTATACCCCATCGGCGTGTGCACATGAGCGGCCGACCTAAGGGCCGAGGGTCTTTTGACCACAGAAAAGAAAGAAAAGAAAAGTTTACAGTTTCAGCTCTTATATATTTATGTTCATGAGACGTTATTATAGATGATGTTTTATTCAGTACTGGTCTTTGCGGAGCATAGTGGTTTGCTCACGCCTCCATTGTGTTTTTCAGGAGACGGAGTCGAGCGTGCCGGATGAGCACAGATGTGGCGAAGCGTGGTCATGAGAGTGGACATATTTTACGCACATTTGTATGTCCTAGTTTATGATCATGTATTTGATTCAGTTGTGTATGTATGTATTCTGTATTTCGGATGCTTCCGCTAGCAGACTAGACAGTGCGAAACAGTTCTGACATTGCATGTTTAATTCCATTATCCGCAGCGGATAGCTTGGTTGTATGTTTTATTTATGTCTGTGAGAAAGTTAAGTTAAGTTTTTATCTGTGACATCCCGCAAGGAGTCAGTATTTTCGAAAACCAAGCTCGCACCACCTTTCGAAAATAAAAACAAAAATTTTACTCTGATTTTTCAAAGCTAGTAAGGCGGGGTGTGACAGAAGGTGGTATCAGAGCGTAGAGTGCATTTCCGTATACTTACAAAGTTTAGAAAAGCATGACCACGCCATGCTCATCCCGCACCGACTCCGAGGTAAGTCACCTGACTCAGTTTATATTTTGCAAGTGCTAAATTCAGTTCAAGTATGGGGCCTAGATAACTATCCTCCTATAAGAAAAGAAAGAACTCTAGAGGGAGAACTCTAGAAAGATAAGCTAAGACGAGAACTCTAGACAGAACTCTAGAACAGCTAAGTCCAAGGACTCTAGACTAAGTCAGAACTCTAGTATGAGCCAGAACATAGCAGTTTAAGTATACCGGAACTCTAGCCAAGCTAGGTGTTTTCGGATATTATTTCTTTATTATTCCAAGTATAGTATGGATAATTCTTAATTGGCTATACTAATCAATTCAAGCGATTCCAGAATTTCAGAATGCCGCCTCGCCGAGATCCCCCCAGCAGAGTCCGATCAGGCCGTCGCAGTCGTTCGATTTCGCACTTACCGCCCACCCGTTTTCGATGGGGACGGAGGCCCGCTAGCAGTGGACGAGTGGACCCGTAAGATGGAGAGGATATTTCGGGTGATGGGGATAGCGGAGGAGCATAAGATTGCGTGCGCTGAGCTACAGATTGAGAGCACCGCAGGCGAGTGGTGGGATGGCTATTGGAGCCTCCGTACCGAGGACGAGAGAGAGGCTCTGTCGTGGGCCCAGCTTAAGACGCTCCTGGAGGACAAGTTCTATCCTCGCCACGTACATTAGAGGATGGATCGGGAGTTCAGTGCCCTTCGACAGGGAGACAGATCCGTTGATAAGTACGAGCGGGAGTTCGCTCGTAAGAGTGTCTTTGCGCCACACCTGGTGGACACCGACGAGAAGAGGGCGACCCAGTTTCTAGATGGGTTGAGGAGTAACATTCAACTGCTGGTAGCCAGCCATGGTTATCTTGACTACACGGATACTGTTGAGAGAGCTCAGCAGATCGAGGCGTACATGCAGAGAGACGCCGAGAGACAGCCGCTAGCCAGACAGCCAGCTGCCATTCCGCCTGCCCAGCCAGCTCAGGGCAAGAGTAAGAGGAAGTGGGATGATCGCAAGGATAAAGGGAACCGTGGACAGAGGGGCCCACCTCAGGCGGGCCAGGCAGCCCGACAGGATCTGCCGGCCTGCGCTACCTGCGGACGTCGTCACCGTGGGGAGTGCCTGGCCGGGCAGAACATATGCTATCACTGCCGCCACCTAGGACACCTGATCATGAACTGCCCCGACCATCCACAGCCCCAGCCAGCTCAGAGACAGCCTGCCCAGAGACAGCCAGCACCTGGACAGCAGGGCCAGAGGCCGCCAGGACAGCAGCAGCAGCAGCGTAGAGCACCCGCTCATATTTACGCACTCGACCAGGAGCAGGCCGCAGAGCAGCCAGGTACCATGTCTGGCATGTTATCATTGTTCCATACTCCAGTATTTGTTTTATTCGATACCGGGGCGAGACATTCGTTTGTCTCGGCCAAGTGCTTATCTGCCTTAGGGGCCCAAGGAGTGAGTACTTTCTGTTGGGTTCGTTAGTACCGTACGGGCTGTACGCAGCGGAATTTAAAATTTTTAAAGTAAGTATTTATCGTATAAATACTACACCCGTACATACTAATTACGAATTAACTGATCGTCATCTTTAAAACATGCATCATATACAAATTTTGATTTGTTACTATAAATTAAATACTAGAAAAATATTTACCGAATATCTTGAACTCCTTCACAATTGATGATGGATGAGGGAATCGGTTCCCGGTTGTAACTTCAACGACTTGAGATTACTCGCTAGAGGAATCCAAGTGTCTTCCCTCTAAACGTATCCACCCTATGAAGCCCGGTTCCGACGACTTTCCTTCGCTAGTAGAAAAGACTCGGTTTTCTTGTATAGGAATATTTATAAATTTTATTTGGGAATTTTCAAGAACTCTTTCTTGAAGTTTTATGAAGAACACTTTCTTCTCTTTCTAACACTTAGAAATTTAGGATCAAAACCTCACTTAAATGCAAAACCATTTTGCACATATTTATACTAAACATTTTAGCATAAAATAATCAACATTTAGTAATATTTAAATAAAATCAAATTTTATTTAAATAGTATTTACTAACTTTTGACTTTGAAAATAATAAGATATGTTAAGTAGTTCAAACAACCATCAACAACCATTTTATTATAATCATATTTATTATTTTAATCCTTAAATCATATTTAAAGATATAAATAATAATTGGATAATAAATCTTGAGAATCTTTCTCAAGACTTTATTATTATATCATTTTCCCAATATTATAATAATCATATTATTATTATTTTGGATTTTGAAATTTAAAATCCTATTTTAAAATTCAACTTTATTAATTTAGTAATTACCTTAATTACTAAAGTAATATCCAAAATGTAATTAATCAATCTTATTGATTAATATATTCCTTTAATTGATATCTAATCAAATTAGATATTTATCAATTAATTCTAACCATTAGAAATACAATCTTTACCTTTGTTCATAATTAGTGTGACCTTTTAGGTTCACCTTAATACTAGTAGTGGGTTTACAACACTTTGTAATTTGAGTTAAATCTTATTAACTCTTATTCATGAATTAACCCTTTAATTTATGAACCCACATATCATGGTAACACCTAGCAAGTAGCATGAATCTAGTATTAAGTGAATAGCGAGTAAACCTATTCCGATTACAACTCCATACATGTAAAATCCTTTCGACATCTAATTTCCCGATTAAGTCTTGGGTATGATTTTGTCGAAACCCAAATTGACTTAATAACTATGATTCTATTTCATGTTTATTAACCCGGTTATGAATCACTATTCATCTCTGCCTTGGCCAAGGACTTTGGATTAATAACTATGAAACACATAGGAAATTCACTTATCTTCATAAGTGTCGAATCCTTTATTGGCCACTAACAAACTTCCATACATATTAACATAATACCCAACTTATCCCTTTAAACGATAGTGCTAGCTACCAAAAGGATAAATCAAAGTAGAATGTAATATGCACAAAGTTACCATTGTGCCTCAAGTCTTAGGATTAGTCATGTACTATTGTAACATGAAAATTCTTATTCGACTGAATAAATTCTTCATTAAGAATTTTCATACGGTCATGTTCAGTGAACTTGTTCTCTAACAAGCACCCACATAAATGTACTTACGTCTTACGCTAATGTTGATGGAATGCAACATTCTTGTCCAACAAGCATACAAACTATGTGCAAGTCTTTTATGGATTATTCGATATCCCATCTCGAAACATCCATCGACTTGGAACTGTATTTAAGATCACGGCTTTCAAGGTATGTTCCATGATCACCATCTCTATGCGCAACCATACCTTATAACCATAAGTGATCTAGGGATTTTATCTTAAGTGCAATTATAAGATAAATGCTTTCTCTTAAGATAAAGAAATGCCTTATTCATAATATAATTCCAATAGACTGTATTTACAAGTAGAATACGTCCAATTAGATTGGAACGCCGGGTACCCTACTCTAACAATCTCCCACTTGCCCTAGTTCCAATCACTCATGTATCTAAGACCCATCTTCTCAAGATGTCCTTCGAACACTTTCTGTGATAAGGGTTTAGTTAAGGGGTCTGCTATATTTTCTGCTGAGTCGACTCGCTCCATCACGACATCGCCTCTACCAATGATTTCTCTAATCAAATGGTATCGCCTCATAATGTGTTTGGATTTTTGATGAGATCTTGGCTCCTTTGCTTGCGCAATAGCCCCATTGTTATCACAATAAATCATTATTGGATCAACAACGGATGGTACTACACCCAACCCTTGGATAAAGTTCCTTATCCAAACAGCTTCTTTTGCAGCATCAGATGCAGCAATATATTCAGCCTCTGTCGTAGAGTCAGCAATTGTTTCTTGTTTGGAACTTTTCCAACTAACTGCTGCTCCATTCAGAGTAAATAAGTATCCAGACATGGATTTATAGTCGTCTTTATCGGACTGAAAACCAGAATCAGTAAAGCCTTCTAGTTTCAGTTCTCCATTGCCGTATACCATAAAGATATCCTTAGTCCTTCGTAAGTACTTAAGAATCATCTTAACGGCTTTCCAGTGTTCTTCACCTGGATTAGACTGATATCTGCTCGTTACACTAAGTGCATGAGCCACATCAGGTCTTGTACATAACATTGCATACATAATGCTACCAATAGCTGATGCATAAGGTATATGACTCATCCGTTCTCTTTCTTCAGGTGTCTTTGGAGACATCGTCTTAGAAAGAGAAATCCCATGACTCATTGGAATATATCCTCGTTTGGATTCTTCCATGCTAAACCGTTGTAGCACCTTATTTATGTACGTCGACTGGGATAGTCCGATCATCCGTTTAAATCTATCCCTATAGATTTTTATCCCTAGGATAAAGGATGCTTCTCCCAAGTCTTTCATGGAAAACTGTTTTGACAACCATGTCCTAGTTGACTGCAACATCCCTACATCATTCCCAATGAGTAGGATGTCATCAACATATAGAACAACAAATGTAACTGCACTCCCACTAACCTTCTTATAAACACATGGTTCATCCGGATTCTTATGAAAATCAAACGTTTTGATCGTTTCATCAAACCGAATATTCCAACTCCTCGAAGCTTGTTTAAGTCCATAAATAGACCTTTGA
Organism: Striga asiatica; assembly: GCA_008636005.1. Lineage (NCBI taxonomy): Eukaryota > Viridiplantae > Streptophyta > Magnoliopsida > Lamiales > Orobanchaceae > Striga > Striga asiatica. The sequence continues at coordinate 1,437,024 of BKCP01007848.1, read as the reverse complement.
AGTTTACAAACCATTTGTTCACTCCCATTGGATATGAAACCTTGCGGTTGTTTCATATAAATGTCTTCCTTAATATTTCCATTAAGAAAAGCAGTTTTCACATCCATTTGCCATATCTCGTAGTCATAATACGCAGCTATGGCTAGCAATATCCGAATAGATTTAAGCATTGCTACTGGTGAAAAAGTTTCCTCATAATCAACACCTTGTTTTTGAGTATAACCTTTAGCAACCAGTCTTGCTTTAAAAGTATTTACTTCTCCATCTACACCACGTTTTCGCTTGTAAACCCATTTACAACCTATGGGTACAATACCCTGTGGTGGATCAACCAAAGTCCATACTTTGTTTGAATACATGGAATCTATTTCGGATTGCATAGCTTCTTGCCATTTATCTGAGTCAATGTCCAACATTGCCTCATCATAGCTTATTGGATCATTATCCAAAAGGAATCCCTCTTCATTGTCTTTTGACAATAGGTATAGCCTTTCAGGCGCCCTAGAAACCCTTTCGGATCTCCGAAGAGGTTGTGTTTTAGATGGTCCAGTCTCTACTGGTATGTTTTCCGTGGTACTTAGTGGAATTTGTGGTTGTTCTTCATTAAGTTCTATGACTCCGCTATTCTTTGAGATAAAATCTTTCTCTAAGAATACAGCATTCCTCGAAACAAACACCTTTTGTTCAGAGGGATCATAGAAATAGTATCCAATAGACTCTCTAGGATACCCCACAAATTTACATAAGATGGATCTCATATCCAACTTACCTCCCACTAACTGCTTTACATAAGCAGTACAACCCCATACTCGTAAATATTTGTATGAGGGTGATTTACCACACCATATCTCATAAGGTGTGCTGGGTACAGCTTTACTTGGCACTCTATTCAAAATATATGCTGCTGTTTCTAAGGCATAGCCCCAGAATGAAAGAGGTAGATCAGTGGTACTCATCATCGATCGAACCATGTCCAACAATGTTCGATTCCTCCTTTCTGAAACCCCATTGAGTTGTGGAGTTCCAGGAGGCGTCCACTGTGAGACAATCCCATTATCTTTTAAATAATCAAGAAACTCATTAGTCAAATATTCACCTCCTCGATCTGATCGAAGAACTTTAATATTTCTACCAATTTGTTTCTCCACTTCATTTCTGAATTCTTTGAACTTTTCAAATACTTCAGATTTGTACCTCAATAGGTAAACATAACCATACCGTGAATAATCATCAGTGAAGGTTATGAAATAGTGATAGTTCCCCATTGCACTAACGTTTAGTGGTCCACAAACATCTGTATGGATCAAATCCAACAAACCTTTAGCTCGCTCCACTTGTCCAACAAATGGTGATTTAGTCATTTTACCTTTAAGACATGACTCACATGTAGGCAACCTATCCTCTCCCCTAAGGTCGAGTTTAGGTCCCAATTTGTGAATCCGTTTTTCGGATATATGACCTAATCTAGCATGCCAAATTGTGAATGAACTATGATTATCTAATTTCCTTTTATTTTGTTGAATGGTTAGGATGGGACTTTGTGGTGTAATGGTATACAACCCATTTGTCAAATTTCCAGAATAAATAAAAGTTGTGTCTTTGAAAATAGAACATTTTCCATTTTCAATGACAAACTTAAAACCTTCCTTATCCAATATTGGAATAGAAATAATGTTTTTTATTAAATCCGGAACATACAAACAGTTTGATAGACAAATCTTTACATCATTATTCAATGCTAGATAAACAGTCCCAATAGCTTTAGCAGCAACTCTTGCCCCATTGCCCATCCTTAGGATTGTTTCTTCACCATCTAGCATATTACTTCTTGCCATCATCTGCAAATCATTGCAAATATGTGAGCCACAGCCGGTATCCAATACCCAAGAAGAATCGTTAACAGACAAGTTAACTTCAACAAAATAAATACCTGAACTTTTCAGACTAGCAAGATACTCCTTGCAGTTCCTCTTCCAGTGCCCAGTTTTGCCACAATGAAAACATTCATGATCGGCCTGAGAATTAACCTTCTGTTTGTTCTTCCCTTTATCATTATATGCCTTCTTGTTGGGCTTATTGGGAACCTTTCCCTTCCTCTTCCTTTTCTTAGACTTAGTAGCCTTTGATCCGGAAGTGGATCCAACAAGAAGTACCGGCTTGTCCTTTTTAATGGTGGACTCAGCCGTCTTCAACATGTTTAATAATCCTGGAAGATCAGTTTCCATATTATGCATGTTGTAGTTAACGACAAAGTTATCGAATGACGCTGGCAGAGATTGCAACAATAAATCCACATAGAGTTCATTATCCATAATGACTCCAAGTGATTCGAGTCTTTCCACAAGAGCTATCATCTTCAGTCCATGATCATGAACTGAAGAGCCCTCGGTCATACGACACCTGAAAAGCTCTTTAGATATCTGATATCTAATTTGTCGCGTCCGATCACCATACAACTCTTGCAGGTGAGTTAGGATTTCAGAAGCATTATTCAGTAATTCGTTCTGTCTCTGTAGCTCATTAGACATTGATGCTAGCATGTAGCACCGAGCTTGGAGATTGTCATCAACATGACGCAAGTAGGCTCCATACTCTTCAGCAGTCTGATCCTCCGGTGGAGGAGGAGGAGCTGTTTCCAAAACATACTCTCGCTTCTCAGACTGAAGAACAATCTTTAGGTTCCTCAACCAATCATTGAAGTTGGGACCAGTTAATTTATTATGATCAAGGATACTCGCGATTGGATTCTTAGCCATTTTAGTAGTTTGATCTACAAAAATAACAAACGAAGCAGAAAATAATTAGACTATGGAATTTATATTCATTTAATATTAGGTCTTTAACATTAAATGTCTCCCACTAATTTAATTAGAACCTCATTATAATTATGAAAATCATTATTTTCATAGTGGGCTTGAAGTCCAATAAAAATATTTCATGTCCCAATTTTATGATGCCACCATGAAACAATTTTATCGGTAGTCAACTTTTTGACAATTGTATCTCTATACAACCTTCAAGATGTTTTGCCTCACCTTTCCTTATATACCTCAATTTTATGACTCCATATATATTACTCGGTGTCAAATCAAACCCATCAAAACTTTCATGATAACGGCCCACCAGAGTGTCCCACGACTCATGGCCAACACAAAGAGGAATCCGTCTCACGAATATCAATATATTTAATAGAGTTCACAGCTTTCGACATAGAATCATCCCACGACTCGTGGCCAATGATAAAACATCGTAGCATCTCATGTCATCTACTTTTGATGGAAGGCCTGGATTAATAAGTTCCAACTTATTTTTATCCATTATTGATTTGATATGGAATTAATCAAATTAATCCGTTTGGGTTCCTTGATCTCATCGATTACCATCTTTACGTTTATTTACCAGTTTCAGTCATCTAATGAAACGAAAGCGTAAATAAACCTAACATACATCTAATGCATGGTGGGATGATCATGTCCTTTCCTATTCGATCCATTCGAGCCAAAATGGATCTATGCATATGTACGTGATAAAACAAATAGTAGAACTACTTCTATTACATTTATTCTATCTACCCGTACAAGCACAGGCCTTCGAGATTACAACTTGTAAAATTACCCACACATGCGTGGGCCTTTGTCATCGAACGGTCTCCACCTTGATCTAATCTCTAACGATACAAAATTTAAAATTTTACAAATTTCATCTCAAGAGACTCGCAGGTCTCGATAAATTACATTTCTTCAATCATATTGAAAACATAATTAAACATCCATTCATTCATTCAATCATATTGAAAATGAAAACATCCATTCAAACATAATGAATATGAGGCTCATGATCATCCCTAAAACATTCATCTAATGAAATGAACATAAAATATCAATTTATGAGTCACACGACTCGTGTGAGGGTCACACGACCCGTGTGATCTTATCACACGACTCGTGTGAAAAATACGAATTGAAAATCAAAATTTTTCCCAGACTCACACGACTCGTGTGGCTCGTCACACGACTCGTGTGAGCTCACACGACTCGTGTGACAAGGTCACACGACTCGTGTGAAAATCACGAAGCTAAAATCAAAATTTTTCTTCATGCCACACGACTCGTGTGACAAGGTCACACGACTCGTGTGGCTTAAAAACGATTTTTAATTTTATAATTAATATTTTTATCATATAAAAAATTAATTATATTGCTTATCTCATAAGTCTTAACAAATCAAAATCTGTTTTAAAGACGATAACCGTGGCTCTGATACCACTGTTGGGTTCGATAGTACCGTACGGGCTGTACGCAGCGGAATTTAAAATTTTTAAAGTAAGTATTTATCGTATAAATACAACACCCGTACATACTAATTGCGAATTAACTGATCGTCATCTTTAAAACATGCATCATATACAAATTTTGATTTGTTACTATAAAGTAAATACTAGTAAAAATATTTACCGAATGTCTTGAACTCCTTCACTATTGATGATGGATGAGGGAATCGGTTCCCGGTTGTAACTTCAACGACTTGAGGTTACTCGCTAGAGGAATCCAAGTGTCTTCCCTCTAAACGTATCCACCCTATGAAGCCCGGTTCCGACGACTTTCCTTCGCTAGTAGAAAAGACTCGGTTTTCTTGTATAGGAATATTTATGAATTTTATTTGGGAATTTTAAGAACTCTTTCTTGAAGTTTTATGAAGAACACTTTCTTCTCTTTCTAACACTTAGAAATTTAGGATCAAAAACTTCACTTAAATGCAAAACCATTTTGCATATATTTATACTAAACATTTTAGCATAAAATAATCAACATTTAGTAATATTAAATAAAATCAAATTTTATTTAAATAGTATTTACTAACTTTTGACTTTGAAAATAATAAGATATGTTAAGTAGTTCAAACAACCATCAACAACCATTTTATTATAATCATATTTATTATTTTAATCCTTAAATCATATTTAAAGATATAAATAATAATTGGATAATAAATCTTGAGAATCTTTCTCAAGACTTTATTATTATATCATTTTCCCAATATTATAATAATCATATTATTATTATTTTGGATTTTTGAAATTTAAAATCCTATTTTAAAATTCAACTTTATTAATTTAGTAATTACCTTAATTACTAAAGTAATATCCAAAATGTAATTAATCAATCTTATTGATTAATATATTCCTTTAATTGATATCTAATCAAATTAGATATTTATCAATTAATTCTAACCATTAGAAATACAATCTTTACCTTTGTTCATAATTAGTGTGACCTTTTAGGTTCACCTTAATACTAGTAGTGGGTTTACAACACTTTGTAATTTGAGTTAAATCTTATTAACTCTTATTCATGAATTAACCCTTTAATTTATGAACCCACATATCATGGTAACACCTAGCAAGTAGCATGAATCTAGTATTAAGTGAATAGCGAGTAAACCTATTCCGATTACAACTCCATACATGTAAAATCCTTTCGACATCTAATTTCCCGATTAAGTCTTGGGTATGATTTTGTCGAAACCCAAATTGACTTAATAACTATGATTCTATTTCATGTTTATTAACCCGGTTATGAATCACTATTCATCTCTGCCTTGGCCAAGGACTTTGGATTAATAACTATGAAACACATAGGAAATTCACTTATCTTCATAAGTGTCGAATCCTTTATTGGCCACTAACAAACTTCCATACATATTAACATAATACCCAACTTATCCCTTTAAACGATAGTGCTAGCTACCAAAAGGATAAATCAAAGTAGAATGTAATATGCACAAAGTTACCATTGTGCCTCAAGTCTTAGGATTAGTCATGTACTATTGTAACATGAAAATTCTTATTCGACTGAATAAATTCTTCATTAAGAATTTTCATACGGTCATGTTCAGTGAACTTGTTCTCTAACAAGCACCCACATAAATGTACTTACGTCTTACGCTAATGTTGATGGAATGCAACATTCTTGTCCAACAAGCATACAAACTATGTGCAAGTCTTTTATGGATTATTCGATATCCCATCTCGAAACATCCATCGACTTGGAACTGTATTTAAGATCACGGCTTTCAAGGTATGTTCCATGATCACCATCTCTATGCGCAACCATACCTTATAACCATAAGTGATCTAGGGATTTTATCTTAAGTGCAATTATAAGATAAATGCTTTCTCTTAAGATAAAGAAATGCCTTATTCATAATATAATTCCAATAGACTGTATTTACAAGTAGAATACGTCCAATTAGATTGGAACGCTGGGTACCCTACTCTAACACTTTCGACCCTCTCGAGATCAGTCTCGCATCGGGAAGGAAGATAGTTATGAGTTCCCTGGCCAAGAACCTTAGCATCGATATCGGAGGCAGAACCCTAGTTGTAGATGCGTTTGTGATTGACATGAATGACTTTGACCTGATTCTGGGCATGGATTGGTTGTCGAGATACCGCGCAGACATCCGTTGTCGTGACCGGGAGGTGACGCTACACTTATCCGAGAGAGATCACATCACGTTCTTCGAGACGAAGTCTCGAACCCTACCGCGCGTTATTTCCATAGCGAAGGCGACGAAGTACATGCAGAGAGAGGATTGTCAGGGATTTCTTATCAATATTGTTGGGGAGTCTCCGGAGAAACTGTCTCCCGGAGATATTCCTATTGTTCGAGAGTTTGTGGACGTTTTTCCAGATCAGCTCCCGGGAGGACCACCAAACCGCCAGGTGGAGTTCTCTATCGACTTGGTCCCCAGAGCGGGACCAGTGTCGAAAGCGCCGTATCGCATGGCACCGAAAGAGCTTCAGGAATTGAAGGCTCAGATTCAGGAGCTTTTGAGTCTCGGTTTCATCCGACCGAGTGTATCACCTTGGGGAGAACCTGTCCTCTTTGTCAAGAAGAAGGATGGGTCTATGAGGATGTGCATCGACTACTGGGATTTGAACCGGTTGACGGTGAAGAACAAGTATCCGCTTCCCAGAATTGAGGACTTATTCGATCAGTTGAGGGGAGCCAGCGTATTTTCCAAGATCGATCTCTGCTCTGGTTACCATCAGCTGAAGATCAGAGAGGCCGATGTGGCCAAGACCGCGTTCAGAACTAGATACGGTCATTATGAGTTCATTGTGATGCCATTTGGTTTGAGCAATGCGCCAGCGGTATTCATGGATCTCATGAACCGTGTCTTCCATCCATTCCTGGATCAGTTTGTCATCGTCTTCATTGATGATATTTTGCTCTATTCCAGTAGCCCGGAGCAGCAGGAGGAGCATTTGTGGACCGTTTTGGAGACTCTTAGGCGTGAGAAATTGTACGCCAAGTTCTCCAAGTGCAAATTTTGGCTCGATCGAGTGGCTTTTCTAGGCCACATCGTCACATTCAGAGGGATTTAGGTAGACCCGAGCAAGATTGAAGCAGTTCAGAACTGGTCGACGCCGATAAATGCCACCGAGGTTTGGAGTTTTCTCAGTTTGGCAGACTATTATAGACGCTTCATCGAGGGTTTTTCGAAGATTGCCCTACCCTTGTCACGTTTGATGAGGAAATCGGTGAAGTTTGAGTGTGATGATCGTTGTGAGTCGAGCTTCCAGGAGCTCAAAGCGAGGCTTACGACGGCCCCAGTGTTGACTATTCCGGACCCCACGCAGGGTTTCACTATCTATAGTGATGCCTCGAAGTAGGGTATAGGCTGTGTTTTAATGCAAGACGGCAGGGTTGTGGCGTATGCTTCTCGTCAACTAAAGCCGCAAGAGGTGAACTACCCGACTCACGATCTTGAGTTGGCAGCAGTGGTTCACGCCCTGAAGATTTGGAAGCACTATCTGTACGGAGGCCACTGCGAGATTTACACAGATCACAAGAGCTTACAGTATATCTTCACTCAGAAGGAGCTCAACATGCGCCAAAGGCGATCGTTAGAGCTAATGAAAGATTATGACTGTACCATTAACTATCATCCGGCAAGGCGAACGTTGTTGCCGAAGCCCTCAGCCGTAAGGAAAGGGGCGCACTGACTTGTATGATCACTCAGCAGCGACAGCTTATTCGAGAGTTTGTGCAGATGCAGTTAGAGGTTGTCGAATCACCTCCTAAGTTGCCAGATGTGGGAGGTATTTGAGCGATGAGGATGTGGCCCATGCTTAGAGACAGGATCCGATGGCATCAAGCCTTTGACGAGTTTGTTCGCTCGATGGGGGCGAAGATTCATGCCGGAGGAGTTGAGGGTTTTTACCGAGGCACAGATGGTGCCTTGGAGTACAAGGGAAGGATCGTTGTGCCGAATGTCGAGGCCCTGAAGAAGGAGATCTTGACAGAGGCACATAGTGCTCCATACTTGGCGCATCCCAGTAGCACCAAGCTGTATCACGACCTGAAAAGGTCATTCTGGTAGAAGGGGATGAAGAGAGTTGTCGCCGAGTTTGTAGAGAAGTGCTTGATTTGCCAGCAGGTGAAAGCCGAGCGCAAGGTTCCACCGGGTCTCTTGCAGCCTCTAGAGATCCTGCAGTGGAAGTGGGAGAAGCTGACCATGGACTTTGTCACGGGATTACCGATGTCGTCCAAGCACCACGACGCGGTATGGGTTGTAGTGGATCGGCTGACGAAGTCGGCTCACTTTATTCCCGTCAGAATGGACATGTCCATGGAGCAGCTGGCAGATACGTATCTCCAGGGAATCGTTCGACTTCACGGCGTTCCTGCCGAGATTATATATGATAGAGATCCCCGATTCACTGGCCATTTCTGGGAGAGTCTGAACGAGGCCATGGGGACGAAGTTGAAGTTTAGCTCCGCTTATCATCCATAGACCGACGGTCAGTCAGAACGGACCATCCAGACGCTTGAGGACATGCTCCGAGCTAGTGTCCTAGAGCATGGTGGTTCGTGGGAGCAGTTGATACCCACTGTGGAGCTTGCCTATAACAAAAGCTATCACTCGTCGATCAAGATGGCGCCGTTCGAAGCTTTATACTGTCGCAAGTTCCGCTCACCCCTTTATTGGGATGAAGTCGGCGAGAAACAAGTTCTCGGTCCCAAGTTGATCGAGGACACGGTACAGAAGGTTGCCGAGATCCGAGCGAGGTTGAGAGAGGCTCAAAGCCTACAGAAAGCCTACGCTAACAAGCGTAGAATGGAGCTTGAATTTAAGCAGGGAGACAAAGTATTTCTGAAGGTCACGCCGATGAAAGGCGTTGTCCGGTTAGGGAATAGGGGGAAGCTGCAGCCCCGATTTATAGGGCCATTTGATATTCTCGAGCGAGTTGGCGTAACAGCCTACCATCTGGCGTTACCCCCAGAGCTGTCGGGTGTACACAACGTCTTCCATGTGTCGATGTTGAGAGAGTACGTGTACGACCCGAGTCCCATAGTGAACTTTGACGGGTTAGAGGTCGGGCAGAACCTAATGTATAATTAGCGGCCAGTAGCAGTTCTGGACTGAAAGGTCCGTCGGCTGAAGAACAGAGATATAGAGCTCGTAAAAGTTTGCTGGAGTCGTCACGACGAGTCGGAAGCCACTTGGGAGAGAGAGGCCGAGATTAGAGCTCGTTATCCAGATTTCGAGTTTTGAGATTTTCAGATGTATATATATGTACTTTTATTTTATGTTTTGATGTACATAGTTTGTAGTAGGGGTTCTGGCCTAGCACCTTAGTTTTTTATTTCCGAGGATGGAAATATTTTAAGGAGGATAGGTTGTAACGCCCCAAATCAGAAATATTATTAAGAACGGTTTCACTGCTCGACTATAAGTGAAATCCGTAATTTTCAGAATTTTCTGAGTTATGTTTTATATGCTAAATGCTCAATTATGTTAGATTATTCTTTGGAATTTTCTACGTCAAGTTAAGGCCATAATCAATCCATTAATTTGGATTGATAATTGATATCTATTCGACTCAAGAAATAATTGGCTCCGAACCCTAGTTCCGTCCCGAGTTATTTTTTCAAGCCATTTCCGAGTCTTAGCCGAACCCTTTGAGACCCTAGCCATCTTACCTCCTTAGTCTTGGTCCCATACTCATGAAGGCTGAGTTTTAGGTGTTAACTGACGCCTAATTAAGCTTGATTTAGAGTTCAGAAAGAGTTGAACAAGTTTAACATTCGTTATTCATAAGCTAGTGCATCATGGGCATGATTTTTTTTAATGTGAGTGTGTAAGGTCTTGTTCCCCATCATTTTTTAGTGCTATGACCTGATTTCTCCTGCCCTTTTCAGTCCAATTTCGTGCTCCACCCGACCATAGGGCCCCACTTTCATTCAAGTATGCAAAGAATCATGCATTGGAAATGAGTTGGTGCAAGTCAATGTTTCCCACTTTTTTGTCTAGTTTGCATCGCCCCAAGACCCTATTTAAGACTCCAATTCAGCTTCTTGTATCCCTCATTTTATCCTAAACCATCCCTTAGTATAGTGGAGAGAAGAATAGTTCAATCACAAGCATTTTAGCACTTGTGATCATTATCGAGTTCTAAGCATCAAAACTTCATGCCCTAATCATAATATCATTCTTACCCCATCCTACACTCATCATACAAGAGCTTTAAGTCTTAAAGTTCAAGAAAATTCGTAGAGAAACAAGCATAAAAGCGAGAGCAAGAAGAAGAGGCTACAACCGAGCATACCCGACTTCTCTTGCGTTTTTCTTGAAGATTAAAAGCTTGGTATGCTCAAACCTTTTTAGAATAATAAAATATATGAGATAAGGAGTTGATTGATATATAATTGAGCCATATATGTTCAGTTTTGAAGTAGTTTCAAGCATGCTTAATGTGTAAGTACTCTCAGTTTTTCTTGCATGTTCTATATGTTAAGTTTCATACGTTTTTGCCTATGCTCTAAAAAATCTGGGAATGTGAGAATTTTATGACTAATTCTTGTGGAAGAGAAGAGTTTATAGGATCAAGAATTAGGTCAATTGGCTTAGTATAACTCGAGTTCCTGATTTTTAAAGTTAAACATGCAAGATGAACTCTACATGCGCGAATTTCAGTTGCGACTTCAAACGCGGAGAACTCGAGTTATACTCAGGATAAAATTATGAAATTGTATGGACATGTTTATATATGAGTTGAGAGCCTCCATACCAAATTTCATGATTTTATCATAAGAAATGAAGGATTTATGATTTTTAGATCGCATGCGTGTCGAACTAATTTTATGTGCGAGAGTACTCTGTCCACATGCAAGCTATGAATGCGAAACTTTTATGTAAAATTCTATAATTCATTTTGAACATTGTGACCGAGTTTAAGCTTAAAATGTTGATCATGTGATTTTACAAAATTGTTGCAATATGCGCATGTATATAACTGAATTTCATGTTATGCTTAAGTCATGAGTTTAATAAGCAAAAGAAGTCCTATAGACATGAAATTTGGACAGGAAGTACATGTCTATGTCTAATATTTAACTGCCAAGTTTCGTGATTTTTGGAGACTTGTGTGAATTTTAAAAATTCATCAGGTTAAGAGCTCAATTATGTTCAGTTTAAATTTTAGATAAATGTAAAATCTTGATTTAATTGAGCTTCATGAGTAGACATGGCTTAGTATAAGTTAAGTGGCCAGAGGGGGTCACCTTTCCGCCCTGACCGGCAGTTCGAGTCCATTTTGATTCGTGATTTCCGGTCCGAGTCTCTTTCCGGAATTTTAGTATTTTTCCGAGCCAGTGCAGTCCAGTTTAATCGCGTAGATAAGTCCGAGCATTTTAGGATATAATTAAATATTTAGAGCATTATACTAAGCATTATTTTGCTTAAATATTTATGTAGCCTAAGGATAGTCGAGCCTCCGACCGCTACTCCAGTATCAGCACTTGCATCAGATTTCAAGTTTTCAGGTGGGGGTCATGTACTGGATTCCACATCATAGATAATATTTGTCCCATGGCAGAGGTATGTTTGAGACAGTTAGTATCCAGGTGGGGGCCGACCTAAGGGCTTAAATATCTCATCTGATGACCGGTGGGGGGCCGACCTAAGGGCTTTTATACCCCATCAGCGTGTGCACACGAGCGGCCGACCTTAGGGCCGAGGGTCTTTTGACCATAGAAAAGGAAGAAAAGAAAAGTTTACAGTTTCAGCTCTTATATATTTATGTTCATGAGACGTTATTATAGATGATGTTTTATTCAGTACTGGTCTTTGCGGAGCATAGTGGTTTGCTCACGCCCCCATTGTGTTTTTCAGGAGACAGAGTCGAGCGTGCCGGATGAGCACAGATGTGGCGAAGCGTGGTCATGAGAGTGGACATATTTTACGCACATTTTTATGTCCTAGTTTATGATCATGTATTTGATTCAGTTATGTATGTATGTATTTTGTATTTCGGATGCTTCTTCTAGCAGACTAGACAGTGCGAGACAGTTCAGACATCGCATGTTTAATTCCATTATCCGCAGCGGATAGCTTGGTTGCATGTTTTATTTATGTCTGTGAGAAAGTTAAGTTAAGTTTTTATCTGTGACATCCCGCAATGAGTCAGTATTTTCGAAAACCAAGCTCGCACCACCTTTCGAAAATAAAAACAAAAATTTTACTCTGATTTTTCAAAGCTAGTAAGGCGGGGTGTGACAACAATCATAATGCGAATGGCGTTAGGAGAGAATTTATTTATTGGTACATTGTACAAATCGCTGATAGCACGGAGTTCAGCTTGAATCGGGAAGCAAAGACCGAACAACACTTGGTCGATAAAGAAGGTGTAAAAGCCAGGGGGAGGATTAGCGAAGTCGTCATTAGGTTTGGGGACGACCAGCTCCCAGTCGGCGGGAAGACCACTGAATACTCTAAAGCCCTCGACCTCGGCTGCAGAGGCATAACAAAAAGGATTTGAAACAGCTAACTTAGCTAATGGACAAGCTACAAATACAACATTTTGAACCTCGAGAAGAGGCACAATTAGGGGTAAAGAAGAAGGACTTGTTCTATACACAGGTAAATCTAAGATCCTAAGGGGAATACCTCGAGGAATGAGGTCGAGACGAGGAAACCCTCTAGCACGGGAAGACTCGGGATCCTCCGTCAAGACACCCGACATCCACGCTTGTCTATAAGCGTCTTGATCGATACCAAAGGAAGATACATCCGAATGAGGAGAATTTTGTGATTGATCAGCCGGTTTGAAATCGACTACTTGCACATAATCGGACGATTGAGGACCTTCGTCGATCAAATGGTCAATAGTGTCGGGCGAGGAACCGAAATCAGAATGAAAAAGAAAAGAAAGTCAAGATCAGTAAAGAAGAATTTAGTATGAGGCAAGAACCAGCGCAATCGGCAATAGGCAAGTCGACTTAAGAAAGTCACTGCGAGTTGAGCCGAGGAAATAAGGAAGGGTAAATACCCGGCTCGCCCTAATCGCGAGCGAGAAGATATGGTATGTCGGAAAGAACCAAACCTAAATCGACCTAGAGGAGCGCAGATCGATTCTTGTTCCAAAAATCGATATGCAGCAAAGTGAGAGCCAAACAGAAATCCAAAAGAAAATTTAAGCGAGAAGGATCTAGCGGAAAACATATATGAAAATCTTGAAGAACACGAAGAACATCTATGGGTTTCTAAAAAACTCAGAAAAAATCTAGAACATCACAAGAACGAAGAAAGAAAACCAACCAAAATGAGAAAAGCAGAAGAACTTACACATGGTTGCTGCTGAAGAAGCCTTGAAAGCTTGAAGTCGCCGGAGAAGAGGGAACACCGGTAAAGTCGGAGATGCAGAAATCGCCGAAGAAGCTTGAGAGAGAAAAGAGCAAGAGATTTCGAAGATAAGGAAAAGTGATTTGAAGCCAAAGGAGAAGATATTTATACGAAAGGAAAGTGAACCCTGACCCTTGGATCGGATAAAGATCCGACGGTATGGGTAGGGCACAGAATTCGAAGTGGCGGAGTGGAAGTGACGCGATATGTCTAGATTCAAATTTCAAAATTTGAAAAGACATCAGGCGGTCAAAATTATCCAGAAGATAATCATGAGATTATAACCACCTAGTGAGATGACGAGACGAGCTACGGAACGAAGTAAGGAAGGAATCATGACCTAGATTAGACAAAGATAGCAAGGACGGGTCGAGCACTGATGCTCAGAAAAATCAGTGTCAAGAAAGGGACAACGAGCAAAATCAATAGAGGTTCTCGACCACCAAATTTACTCTTAAGCTTTAAGCCGCTTAGAGTAATTTTTGGGGGGGACTAGATGATATAGTTATATAAGGATATACCGGCCCAAAGGCTCTCTACTCGACTGGCTAAATACTCAGACCGTTCACATGACGACGTACTCCCTTCTATATACTTAAGTCGACTTCCACACAGTCGACTCCTCGGCAAAACAGCTACGAGAAAAGGGCCAAACCCTGCTAAGTCGACTCCTCGAGGTCGACTTCCTTCAGTCGATTCCAGAAGTCGACTCCCAAGCAAGAATAACCAAGCGTAGTCTCCGAAGCTTCATGCGATTACAAGCCGACCTCAGATCTCGAGGTCGACTTCTTATGCCTCGAGACAAAAAACGTAAATGATGATTCATCACACTTGCAACATACTTGAGGCTCTACATTCCTCAATAGATAAGAGGGAATCTTGTGATGACTCAGCAGCAAAGGGGAGACGAATCGACCGGGGCATTCTGGACATTTCATGCAAGTCGGCCAGGGCATTTTGGGTACTCCAAGTAAGTGTTTCCTCATATATAAAGGAGGTGAGGTAACCCTAAACCCCAACTCTCATTCATTCTCCACTCTCCCTCATAGCTGCTATGCAACCTCTCTTCATCACTCTGATACTGACTTGAGTGTCGGAGGCTCTACGCCGGAAACACCTCCGGCGTTGAGTTTTTGCAGGTATTCTCGCGGTCTAACAACGGTTCGAAGGCGATTCAAACAGATCTGAACTCTTTACCACCGGTTCACTCCAGATCTGAGAGTAGACCCATCAGCTGTCATTCATGGCATCTCATACTGTTCTCTGTATAATAGGCAGAAATTCATGGCCTTGTGAAGATCCCTGAGAAGAAAAAAGATTATGATAAAAGTCAAATATAATATTCTCAATGCCAATTGGATCCTCACACATGATGTTGTCCCCGGCCACCAATCTTTCTATAGCATTCATCTTCCTTCTCTGAGTTGTATATGCATGGAAGAACTTGGAATTTTTGTCACCTTCCTTTAGCCACAAAGCTCTTGCTTTTTGTTGCCAAAATAATTCTTCAGATACATGGGCTTCATCTAATTCTTTTTTCAGTTGATCCCATGCTTCCCAGTTTCTTTCACCCCCTTCCTGTCTCATTTCCTCACGTTTAAGTGCGAGGGTTTTTATTTTTTCTACACCTTATGTTCGAAAATATTTGCTCCAATTTAGAAGAGCCTCTCTGGTCTTTTTGAGCTTTTCCTTAACAGTGAACATTGGTGTGCCTGAACATTGACTCTCCCAAGCTTTTTTTACCACATCTGAAACCACCCCTTCCCTTGAGATCCACCTCTTATCAAACATGAACCTTCTCTTCTGCTTGGGGATTTTCTTGTCTAGCTCGATAACCAGCATACAATGATCTGAAGAACTTCTAAACCAGCTGGTTGCTTGGGCTGAAGGAAACTGATTAATCCATCCCAGTGTAGCAAAAAATCTGTCTAACTTTTCTTCTACATAACCCTCTCTCTCCCTATTATTGCCCCATGTACATCTGGCCTCTTTGGTTTATCTCCTGCATTCCCATAGCTGATATGAATTCTTTGAAGCCCCTGCAACTAGCCTCTGACCTTGGTCTGCCTCCTTTTTTCTCCTCTCCATGGCAAATGTCATTCCAGTCACCAGCAGCAAACCAATGATCACCCCACTTGGTTTTTTCATCAACAAGTATCTGCCATTGGATTTTTCTTTCAGACTTAACTGCACTAAGATAAACAAAAACTGCCCAAACAAGATTATCATCATTCTTAATAATATATTGTACTGCAATATAGAAACTGTCCCCATACAAATTTAAAATAGTAACTGATTGATCCCATAACAAAAGCAGTCCACCCTTGGACCCCCTTGGTTCAACTATAAAATGAGAAGAAATAAAACCCAATTTCTTACAGACCGATAAGGTAAATTGTTTTGATTTTTTAATTTCTGAAAGAAAAGTAAAAATGGGCTGGTGGATCCTCATGGATTCCTTTAGCTGGGAAACTGTAGAGGGCCCACCCAGACCTCTACATTTCCACACCAGTGCCTTCATTGATGAGTTGGGGACCACTCAGGGCTGGTCCACCCCACCTTTTCTGGATTCAGCTTAACTCTCTTTTCATTCTGATTGTTGCCTGTCTTACCCCTTCTGTAGGATTAGAATCTTCTTCTGAACTTCTGCCTCTCTTGGCTGATACACCCACCCCCATGAAGTATCCACATTTGGCTCGCTGGCTGTCTACCTTCCTTCTTCTTACTTCTTTTCCAGGTTTTCTTCATTGTTTGATTATGTTCGAATAACTATTATACGATTTTTTTGAAGTGTACGTGTTTTACAATATAATGTAAATTCTTTTTCTCAAATAACATTATTTTACATAACTAAAAAAACCAATAATAAATTCAAATAAATGGCCCGCTTACCACCAATAACCATGACAATGACATCTTTAAAAACTACTATCGGATAACTTTAAAATCACCAAAGTCCCTTGAATTTTTATTTTTTTTTAATTGGGGAACAACCACATATTAGAGCATCTTCAATTGACTGTGAATTGTAGAATTGTAAAAGAAGTTCAATTAAAATTGTCTCCAACCGTGAATGTCTAGACTCTACACACAATGGCATGGCATGAAAGAGAGAATAAAATGCAGAAGTCCTTCTACATGTAGAAGGCTTGTTAGACATGATAAATCATTATTTTCCCTTTAGTTATTTCCTTTTTATTTTAATTAAACTATATCATTTGGTTAAGAAAGAGTCATAAACTGCCAAACGCACGTAGAATTTCTTTTCCCTTAAATATATTATTTTATACATATTTAAATTATCATTATTCAATTAATGGAAAATAAAAGCTAAATAAATATAACAATATTTATATAAAGATTATTTTATTTACTAAAACATGTATATAGTATTTCTTTAAATATTATCTAAATTTGAAGAAAAAATTTAATTTATAATCTAAGTCTTTGATTAAATGATAGTTTATTGGTATTTATTTGTACACACTTTATCAAATTAATATACATAAAGAAAAATAAAAGAAAAAAAATGATACNTCCCTTTTTTTCTATTTATTACTTTTTCTTTTTTTTTCCCAAAACGATAGAGGATATATCATTAAACTCAACGAGGACAAAGTCCGAATACAAAGTTCAAAGTACAAGGTAAATCGAGAAATACAAAGTGGGAGACACACCCATAGGTGGCCTAGAACCTCAATCAGAGGAAATGAAAATTACAAGACCATATACAATAAGGCATTCACTCTCTACTGCATAAGCCTAGAAGAGCTCCTGAACCTTCAGAACAAAACTAAGCTAAGAAACCAAAAGAGAAACATAACTACATTAATGCAACATTCCATAAGCAGCCTGGTAGTGAGACCAATCAGATTGTGCCATTTTGAGCACTGCTGCAGCTGGCATGAGGGTATTTTGAAATATCCATAAATTCCTCGACTTCCAAAGCCACCAAAGGATATAAGTAGAGAGCTGAATTCTGGCTTCGGCAACTTCAGAGAGGTCGAGGGAACAAATTTTATACCACCAAGTTTTGAAGTGATCTTTGCAGTCTGTTATTCCAGTCCATTTCACTGGTGACATATCCCAAACCCTGCAAGCTCTTGGACAATTGAGAAGTGTATGTTCTATGGTTTCGGCTGTTTCACCACAAAGAGAGCAAATGTAATCAATAGGCACCTTTCTTTTAATCAACATGGTGGCAACAGGTAAGGTACCTGTAATGCATTTCCAAAGAAAGTGTTTCAGTTTTCCTGCCACTTTGATTTTCCAGAGCCTGAACTTCACTGACTTTGTAATGTTTGAGCTGGTGCTACATTCTGGAATGTCTAAGGTGGCCAGCTTGATGTCTGAGAGCTTCTCATAGGTACAGGAGACTGAGAATTGTCCTTTCTTATCAAGTCCCCAATAAGGTCTGTCTTCTCTATCTGGGTGAATTGAGGAGATGTTAAGAATAGCTTCACTTTCCACCTGATTAAACACCTGCTTTACCAACCAATCATTCCAGGATGATCCATTAGAATTCATAAGATCCCTTACCCATATTAGATGATTTCTGGCAATGGGTATTAGAGTAGGAGAAGGTGTTTGCAGCTCTGGTATCCAGTTGAGATCAGTTATCTTGGTGGTGACCCCATTCCTAATCTCTATTCTCAGCCATTTTGCAAAAAAAGGCATTACATCCATCCAAGAGTTCCACAACCAAGACCCTTTTTGAGATTTTCCTGCTTGAGTTATGGCTGTCTGAGGGAAGTATCTATCTTTCAGTAGCCTACTCACAAGTAGGTTGGGATTGGAAGCAATTCTCCAGAGCTGTTTGCATATCAAAGCTTGGTTGAATACCTGTAAATCCAGAAACCCCAATCCTCCATTCAGTTTAGGTAGAGACATTACATTCCACTTTTTCCAATGAATTCCCCTGGATTGTTGATCATTGGTTTTCCACCAGAAGTTAGCACATAGTTGTGAAATTTCAGAATAGATTGTCAAGGGTAGTTTGAAACATGACATTGTGAAGATTGGTAGTGCTTGAATCACTGATTTAAGTAATACTTCTTTTCCAGCTGGGCTAAGTAGTTTGGATTTCCAACTTTGCAATTTGCCTCTGATAGAAGTAAGAAGATACTCAAATACCTCTCTTTTGGATTTTCCAATTCCCAATGGAAGTCCCAAATATCTGGTGGACCTGTGTGATGTGATTCCATTAAGAGCAGAACAAATTGTGTGTTGCAGTGTTTGAGGAGTATTTCTGCTGAAGAAGATGGCAGATTTGTTCAGATTGACAGCTTGTCCTGTGAAGAGCCTGTATTTTTCCAGAATATTCATAAGCACTGAAGCTTGATCAGCCCCAGCTCTACAAAAGAAAAGTGAGTCGTCTGCAAACAGAAGATGGGTGAGCAGAGGTCCATTTCTGGATAAACGAAGACCCTTGAGTTGTCCATTTTCAACTGAATGGAGAATAAGTGCAGTGAGAAGTTCTGCTACTATTATGAATAAGTAATAGGGACAACGGGTCTCCTTGTCTTATGCCTCGAGAAGGAGAAATATAACCACTCACAGCTCCATTGATTTTAAAGGACAAAGAAGCAGTAGAAATGCAAGTCATTATCCATTTAACAAACTCTCTGTGGAATCCCATCTGTAACATTATATCATGAACACATCTCCATTCTACCCTATCAAAGGCCTTTATCAAGTCTAATTTCAGAGCCATAAAGTAGTTAGAGCCAGATGAATGTCTTTTAAGATAATGAAATGCCTCCTGAGCAATAATGACATTGTCCATCAACTGCCTTCCTTCCACAAAAGCAGCTTGATAATCACTTATGCAAGAATTTAGACATGCTTTCAATCTGTTAGCCAACACTTTTGAAATGATTTTGTAGACCACAGTACACAGGCTTATTGGTCTGAATTGACTCAGAGTATCAGGGTTGAGGCACTTTGGAATCAGTGATATGATCGTGTGGTTCCAGTATTTCAGTAGCATACCTGATTGAAAGAAGGTGAGGATAGCATCAAATAAATCCTGCTTGACCAGAGTCCAGAAGTGCTGGTAGAAAGTTTAAGTCATTCCTTCCTCCCCTGGTGCCTTATCTGCTGGAAGACTGAATAAGGCCTTCTTAATTTCTTCTTCTGAGACTGGCTTTAGCAAAGCTTCATTCATATCTGGAGTGATTGATTGAGGGATCAAATGGAGTATTGATTCTCCACCCCAGCTGCTTTCTGATGTGAAAAGGTTGCTGTAGAAGTCTGCTATGTGTTGTTCAATGGATCTTTGAGATGTTAGCAATCTGCCCTGAGATGATAGGAGCCTGGTGATTGCATTTTGTCTTCTTCGTTGAAGGGTAAAGGCATGAAAAAATCTTGTGTTTGCATCTCCCTCTTTAAGCCACCTTTGTCTGGATTTCTGTTGCCAATAGAGTTCTTCCTGGAGATGAGCTTTATTTAGATCCCTTCTTGTGACTTCCCAGCTGTCCCAATTTTCTTCTGATTTATCATTATTCAATTGCTCCATTTTGATGGTGAGTTCTGCAATGAGCTTTTGATTCTCAGACTGAAATGTGGAGCTCCATTTGAGCAATGCTAGTCTTGTATGCTTGATTTTCTCTTTCAATTTGAAAAAAGGTGTCCCTGTGACTGGAGTGAGCCAAGCTGTTTTGACAGTATCTTCAAAGCCTTCTTTTCCTATCCACCTTCTATCAAAATGAAATCTGGCTTGTCTTCTTTCCTTGGGAAGTCCCATATCCAGCACAAGAGCAGTATGATCTGAAGCACTTCTCACAATATTAGAACCGAAGCATTTGGGAAATTTTGATGCCAGTCTATCGAGCCAAAAGCTCTGTCAAGTTGTTCTTCCACCAACTCAGAGGCATTCCTATTGTTGCACCAAGTGTATGGATAGCCCTGAAGCCTGATCTCCTCCATTTCCATCTGGTTAATAAAAGAATTGAATGCTTGAAGACTGCCAGGACTTCTTGGTATACCTCCTGATTTTCCTGAATTAGTGCAAATGTCATTCCAGTCACCTATCATAAACCAGTGATTGCCCCACAAGATTTTTTCAGTTAATAGAGTGTTCCACTGATCAATTCTAATACTTCTGCAAGGATTTAAGTAAACAAAAATGCCCCACTGGGGACTTTGAGAAGGGATAGAAAATTGAACTGCTATGAAAAAGTCTTTACACAATACTTGATGAATTAAAACATTAGAATCCCAAAATAGAAAANATTTCTGTACAAGTTTTTTTTTGTAATGACAAAAAAAAAAATCTCTCTAAGTTTTCTTTGGCAACGAAAAAAACCACGAGTATAAACTTTTACAGTAGGTAGACATCTACCACTGGAAAGTTACTTATCAACATGCCATTCTATTCCGTCCACGTGGATAGAAGACCGTTTATTCAACTGGCAATCCATTGCAACCAGTGGAGATGCTCTTACTACCTTTCGTCGTTAGTAGAACTCATGGTCTAATGTTGTTGCAGTACATTTGACATTGAAGTCAAAATATTATACCGCGCATCTTATGTCATGTACTCAGAGCCCTATCCGGAAAAAGACGGATCTTTAGAAAAAAAAGGGGGAATCTTTGGTCGTTTTGAGCGGAGATTTGGCAGAAAAAGGGGAACTAGGGTTCGAAGATGAAAAAGGGAAGAAAATTGAAGAAGATGAAAGAGTTTGTTCTGAGAAAAAAGGAGAAATCGAGGCTGAAGTACAAGTGGCAACGAGTCAAGACATTGGGCCGGTTATTAATTAGTTATGCAATAAAGCCTAATTCTACTGTTAAGTTTGGGCTTTACAATTATTATTATGACTTTGGGTTGCAGTCTTTACTAAAGCCCAATTTATTATTATTCTGTTTTCAAGATTTAGTTTGTTAGATGGGTCCCACGATTGGGTATGTATGAGGGAAATTGTCAGGAATCTACCAACAAAATTAACACAATTCTCATGTCTTTCTCTCTCTTCTAATTCTCTCTCTCTCTACTTCATCTTCCTCCTCCATTTTTTCTAAATTACTTACAGCTCAATTACAGAAAATTCAAAAATATTAATTACATAGCTCGAGCCTAACATTTGGTATCATCTATCCACGATCCTGGCAATGGTTGAAGGCACGCGCAGCAAAGACCTATTAGAAACACAAAAAAGGATGGATCAATTTATGCAAACAGAAGCTCTGAAACGAGAAGCAACAGAATTAAAATTGCAAGATCAAATCTCACAGTTGGGCTCAGATTTCAAAACCGCAAACACAGAATTACAATCATAGATGCAAGGCAAGTTTGACCATCTCACCAACACCTTGGCTGCTATGCAGCTGCAACTCCTTAACCTAGACAAGAGCAAATCGCAGAGTGAGGAATCTATCTTTGGCTCTTACCATGACCAACAACCTGAGGGCTCTTTCAAACAAGCCAGAATCTGAACCCACACTGAATAGCCACTCACTCCCCCTAATACAATCAGTCCCTTACCTAAAATCGATTTTCCCCATTTTGATGGGACAAACCCTAGAGCTTGGATTTGGAAATGCAATAGTTACTTCAGAATCATTCCTAATATCCCTGACCAACAGAAAGTAAACCTGGCCTCTATGCATTTTAAGGGAAAGGCTGCTCAGTGGTTTCAAAACCTCAGTCAAAGATGTGGTGAAATTTCTTGGGCACAATTTTTGGAACTCATCTCTGCCAGGTTTGAGTTACTGAAAGAATCAAAAATTATTGGGGAATTTAACAAACTGAGACATTCTTGTTCTTATGTGGAGTATGTCGAAAATTTTGAAGAACTCAAGGCCTGTATGTTATGTCTCAACAAGGATTTCACTGAGGAGTACTTTATTGCTAGTTTCATAATTGGCCTTTCTGAGGAATTGCAATCATTTATTTATATGTTTGAACCTGTTACCCTCCAACAGACAATTGACCTAGGGAGGAAACAATTGGTGACCTTGGAGGCTATCACAAAAAAGCTCAGAACCACCAACAAGCCCTACACTAATACCTACTTGCCACAAAAGAAAGTTGAGAACCAATACACCCCACCAAACAAGTACACTCCCAACCCACAGAAATTCCCTATCAAACTTCTGACATCTGCTGAGATGGCAGCAAGGAGAGACAAAGGTCTCTATTACAATTGTGATGAACAATATACTTATGGCCATAGGTGCAAGCACAGGCTCAACTATATGGTGATGACAGAGGAAGAAGAGGGTACTTGCTCGCATGCTGGGGAACCCACTGACATAGATAACTTGGAAATATTAGAGAAAATCTAGATGTCACTTACCTCTATAGCTGGTGAAGTGGGCCTTACTACTATGAGGTTTTGTGGGGGTACTGGGGAGCACCAACTACACATTCTCATTGATTCTGGTAGTACTCTCAGTTTTATCCAAGCCAGTACAGCCAAAAAGTTACAATTGAACCTTACAAATGCCAAACCAATAGCTGTGAGGGTAGCAAATGGACAGAGAATGTTGAGTTCTCGAGTTGATGGTTTGAAATGG
This sequence comes from Striga asiatica, assembly GCA_008636005.1. Taxonomy (NCBI): domain Eukaryota; kingdom Viridiplantae; phylum Streptophyta; class Magnoliopsida; order Lamiales; family Orobanchaceae; genus Striga; species Striga asiatica. Next base: position 1,413,816 of record BKCP01007848.1, on the reverse strand, counting down.
AATATGCAGGGTCAAACCTTCTCTTATCCTCTGAGGGTTTTGGACAATGAGGGATATGACATGATATTGGGAGGTGACTGGATCAAAAGTTGCACACCAGTGGAATTAGATTATGAAAAGATGCATGTTGCTGTTAATGTGCAGGGTAAAAGGGTCAAAATACAGGCACTCAAATCAGAACCTTCATGCAAATACATTTCAGGCCCCACCCTTTATAAACTCATTCATGAGGACTTGGGACAGGATCTAACAGATATTTACTGGGTCACAATTCATAAACCTACCTCACTTCCCAACAGTTCAGAGGTAGAATTGCTACTGGAAGAATTTCATGAAGTTTTTCAAGAACCTCAAGGGCTACCTCCTAGTGGGGGTGTTGAACATCAAATCATGCTCAAACCCAACAGCATTCCCAAACACCAATTCCCCTACAGGTCTTCCCATAATCATAAAAAGGAGATTGAGAAAATTGTCAACGAAATGTTGGAGGCTGGCATAATACAAGACAATAAAAGCCCCTTTGCCTCACCAGTGATTTTGGTGAGAAAGAAGGATGCCACTTGAAGACTATGTGTGGACTATAGATACCTCAACAACCTGACAGTGAAGCATGACTACCCTATTCCTGTCATTGATGAACTATTGGATGAACTCCAGGGAGCTAAATACTTTTCTAAAATAGACTTGAGGTCAGGCTATTTTCAAATTTTAATGGATCAGGACCACAGGTACCTTACAGCATTTAGAACTCACAGTGGCCATTATGAGTTCCTTGTCATGCCTTTTGGGCTTTGTAATGCCCCTATGATAAGGTCCGAGATGAGTGACTCCGGTCTTTCAAAGGGTTCTTCACGATTGCGGCGTAAGTGCGTTTAATTCGGTCCGGTCCAAGCTTGAATGTTCGCCGGTACCTGCAAATACGCCGGAATTGCTCCGGCGCAAGACCCTCCGACGCCAAAGTCAATATTTCGGAATGAGAGAGTTTTTGTGTATTGAATGTAGCAGTAACAGTAACAAATGATGTCTTACCTTCCAACCATCGAACTTACTCTTTATATAGGATTTAGTTGTATGGCTATTCTTTCGGGGCTACGAGTCCCTAAGTGCCCGTCGACCAAACGACTAACGCGCCTTGACTCGGAGGTCGACTTTCGGCCCTTTGGATCGATCCGCACCGGTCGAGTCCTACTCTACTCACCGGTCGAGACTCCCTTGACCCTTCGACCCAGTCGGCCCTCGACCGAATCTCCCTCGCCGGTCGGTGCTTGATCGACCCTCGGCCCGGTCTCCTTATGTGGTCGATACTATGGTCGAACGTCGACCACTCGGGCCGGTCGACCCCTATGTCCTTCGGCTCGGTTTGGCCTTGTGGCTATTATCCTTATCAACCACTCCCTCCTATTTACGAGTACATGAGACGAAACTCATGTAGTTGTAAATATAATTTCCCCGAGATCCGTTATTGGCCCTCATGTCCCCAATTTTGGGTATTCGAGTCTTACACCCTTATTTTGGGTCAACCACGCATTTTGGTCGATCCACTCGACACGTTGATAGGAATACTCGGGCCGACNATATATATATATATATATATATATATATATATATCATTGGTCGACCCCTTTGAAATTAGCCATGAGGAGACCTTTATCAATAACATATAATTTTCGCTAAAATTATATGGATTGTTATTAAAGAAATAATGATGCTAAGATAGTGGAAATATCAATGTTCATTTAATTGGATGTCGTGATAGGGTTTTTGCCCTTCCTTTTGCTTTTAATTAATTAACTACCGGGTATATATGCCCTACATCTACACGGTATCGGTTCGGCCATTCTTCTCAATAGTTCAAATGTCCATTTGACCAAGACCACTATTCTTCCTTAAGGCAATGCCCACCTACCATATCTCACCTACCCATATCTTGTGATTCACCTTTACCCAACATTTTCTTCTAGGTATTTCCCTTTTCCCTACAATTAGCTTTTTCCCTTCTTCCATCAAGAGTTTTCCCCTTCTTCTTCTCTTAAGCTTTTCTTTTCCCTCGTCGGTCACGCAAGATATTCCGGTCTGAGTTCTGACCGGTTTTTCCTCGGCTCTTCAAAATTATCTAACAGACGGCCGTTCGCGGAACCCTCACCCCGGTCCCCGGTCCATTTCTCCTTGGATCGCCGCTTTTCGAGCTCGAGTAACTCACGGTTATGGGTACGCCTCTTTGAACTCTCAAAATTTAATTAATTAATTTTGTCACTTCTCACTGTGTCGTAGCTTTCTTAATTCCGACTCTTTGGTTCGATTTGCGGGTTCAAACCGAGGGTTTAGTCCAAAGGTCCTTACGTAGTTTCCACTTCGTACCCTTGTGTAGATGTGTCTCCCGATCCTCCTCCCGAGGCCGATACCTCTCATTTAGTTGATGAGGTCGAGGGCGCGTTTTTGTTGGATGAACTCCAAAGGTTTGGAGACTCATTTCACGGTGTCCCTTTTGACCTCGCGGACATCCCCTCCTTTTCCAACGTGCCCGACTCGATTTCGGGTCACGGTGCTTCTCTTGTGACCGGTTCGGGGAAACCCGCCTTTCCTTCGCGTGGCTCGGGGAGTCGCGCCTCCCACTCGTCCCATTCGAGTGGACATGCTACCCGCCCGACTGGTTCGGGTAATCATGCCTCCTCATCGACCGACTCGGGTGAGTTTATTGACCCCGAGAGCGGACCTAGTATTTTTTCCCGTATGTCTTCCGGCGACATCGCAGAATTCAAGGAGCTTAGTGAGTTGCCTGCCGGTTGGGAGTTTGTGAAACCGGCTCCTTCGGATAGGTATGATGAGCCGCCCCCCGAATGTTATACGTTTTTTAAGGACTAAGTTGGTGTTGGCCTCCGATTCTCCGGCCTTGAGCCCCTTTTGCGCCTATGTCGGGTGTTTAATTTTCCTTTGAACCAACTACCCCCTAACGCCATCCGGACCATGATAGCCTTTGCCATTTTGTGCCAGCACCGATTGGGGCGATTGGATCCCGACTTTTACTTCTATTGCTATGACTTGAGGTTTCAGAAGTTGGGTAGATCGGGACACCATTATACGCTTTCTCGTAACGGAGCCAATTTTATCATGAATTTTCCTTCTAATATCTCCCTATGGAAGACGAGGTTCTTTTTCATTCGACCTCCACCTAAGGCTTTCTTTTTCGAGCCTGAGTGGTTACACGAGCGTCGTGCCCCGCCGCGTAGACCTAAGAAAAATTCCCCTTGGAGATCCGTTGTTTAGGATTGGAACAAGGAGCCCATTGCCGTAGTACCTATTACCTCTTCAGTCGCCCTTCGCCATTATGCCGGTTTGACTACTGAGGAGCCATCTCCTTCTGCCAATATAGGTACCGACCGTTTACTCCCCTCTACGCGCACTCACGCTATTATTTTCTATCTTTCTTGTGTGTATGTTGGTGTAAGTCATATGGGTCGATTATGCCGTTTGAAAGACCTTCAACTTAGGTGAAGGTGATATGGGTCGACCGTATTGGTGACGATGGTCGACTGGGTCGGTTGTGGACCGACTATGAAGTGGTCCCGTCGACCGCGTTGACCGCGAATTGGTCCGGTCGACCGCGAGAGCCATGGGTCGACCGTGTTGGTGACGAGGGTCGACCGCGGGTGGTCCCATCGACCGCGTTGACCACGTTGCCATGGGTCGACCATGTTGACCATGGGTGGGTCGATCGAGTCACCCATGGGCCATTCCTATTCTTGCTATTATGTCTCTGATATATACTCGTATTAACCAATTTATACTTGTCATTTTCAGATGATATTATCAAGAAAAGCATGGCGCAGAAGAAACGAGCGAGGGTCAAGAAAGCGCGCGATGATGAGCCCAACAATCGAGATCGGGCGGACCGACCCTCGGTGCGTACTTGGAGTCAGAGCCAGTCCGCCTCTCATAGGACGGGGTCTCAGTCGACCCATCCCGCTGCCAACCCTCCTTCACGGGCCGACGCGCACGCTACCTCCGGTCGGGCCGACGCGCACGCTTCCTCCGGTCGTACCGTTTCGACCCCCGACTGCTTGAGCCATCAGGTGGTCGGCTCCATCCCCTCTCCGAGCGTCGGGAGGTCCGGTCTGACTCACCCTACACCCAACCGCGAAGGGGTCGATTCTCATAAGCGCGCTCGACCCTCCGACTTTGCTGATAGCGTGACTGCTCCTCCCGACTTTGGGAAAGACGCCGATCCCGCCGTTCTTGCCAAGTATCTCTGCTCGGTTATGCCTAATTTCGAGAATCGGCGTTTTGAGGGTAGGCCCCGAGAACGGGCTCGCACGGCAGTTCATAAACTTGTCGAGGTATGACTGTCATTTCTTTAACCCTACCAAGTTTTTTATTTTGTCTTATCGATGACGACGATGACGATATTTCTTTCTTATGCTTGTAGTTTCTTGGAGCTACGAGCTCTTTGCTTCTTGACAAGGTGGATGGGCGTGCTGGTGCTGACCCTAGGGATGTTGATCAGCTGAAGAAACAGCTCGGGAAAGCGCGGTCCACCGGCGACGCCCTTAAGAGTCAGCTGGCCGTGGCCCTCAAGGGCCAGGAGGCTGCGGAGCGGAAGTGCGCCGCCCTCGAGAAGACGCTGACTGAGCGTGAGAAGGAGCTCAAGGAGAAGAATCAGGAGCTCAAGGAGAAGTTGGTCGATCTGTCCAGGCTGATGGAGGAGGCCAATACTCGTCATGCTGCCTCCGCCGAGTCCCTTCGCGAAGAGGGGTTTAGGGGGTTTTTATGCTCTGACGGGGACCAACGCTTTCTGGCCGCGTATCTGAATGAGCTGCTGAGCCTGTACCGTAACTCGGTCCCCTATCTCCACCTGCTTGTCCCGGCGATGCGCTAGTACCTACGGCTCGCTATCAGGCGTACCCAGCAGCAGGCCGTCGACCAGGGTTTCACGGGGGTTTTTCGCAACAAGGCATTGCGCCGCAACCTGCCGTACCCCAGAGGATTTGTAGGCGATGGTACCTTGCCCTATGATCACCCTTGGTGGGATCCGGCCCTTGACGCGGTGAGGGCTGCGGATCTTGAGGGCAAAGTAGATTTGCCGGGTCCGCTGCCGCCTTCTCCTCCATCTCCCCCTCTTTCTCCGACCTCCTCTGAGTTAGAGGAGTCGGAAGACGATTTGGAGGATGACGCTGACTCCCAGGGTCCCATAGAGTCATCGCTCCCTAAGGAGTCGAGCGAGCTTCCTGAGCCTCACACGTCTTCCGCTCCGTCGGAGCAAACGGTGTTGGTCCTGCCCTCCACTCTCTCTGCGATTACCCCTGCTGCTGAGTCGGGTGCGAACCTGACTGCTGATGCTGCTGAGCGCCCTCGTGACGCGTAGTGTAGTTTCCTACTTTGTTTTGATGTTGCTATTTCAGAACTGCTATGTTGTTTTCATGATTTGTGACTTTGCGCAGAACTCTTATTAGCGCTTCTGTATTATGCTGCTTTGATGACGCTTGGCGTATTAGCTATCTATTCCTTTGATTTTATGCATTGTTGCTATCTTTCATTATGAGTGTTTGCCGTCATGTGTGCTGTTAGATTCGCTCCATCGAGCAATCACCCTTCTAGCTATCTTAGGGCCGAGTTGATCGACCCCTTCGATCATAGGGTCAACGCCATTCGCCCTTCGTGGCATCTTTGTCCTGGTAGACCTAGCCTTGAGGCTTCTGATCTACCCCTATAGCCTTAGAAATTATCATCGCGGACGATCTGACCTTAAGGCCCCTGATCGACCCGTGCGGCTTTGAAGAATTATTGCCCCGGACGATCTAGCCTTAAGGCTCCCGATCGACCCGTGCGGCCTTAAAATTATTGCCCCCGGGTGATCTAGCCGTAAGGCTTCTGATCGACCCGCGCGGCCTTATAAAATTATTGCCCCCGGGTGATCTAGCCGTAAGGCTTCTGATCGACCCGCGTGGCCTTATAAAATTATTGCCCCCGGATGATCTAGCCTTAAGGCTTCTGATCGACCCGCGTGGCCTTATAAAATTATTGCCCCGGATGATCTAGCCCCAAGGCTTCTGATCGACCCGCGTGGCCTTGAAAGATTATTGCCACGAGTGATCTAGCCCTAAGGCTTCTGATCGACCCGCGTGGCCTTAAAAAGTTTATGTAACTGCATTGGTCATTATTGCTTCAGACAAAACACGACATTTCATTAAGCACATCTTCGCAAACATTGTCGTACATCAAAACGCCATAGGGCTACAAGATATTCATCGGAATAAGTACTTCGGTGCTAACAAAAGGTATATACATCGGTCGATGCTCTACCTAATTAAACAAAGTACTTCTTGAGGTGAATAACGTTCCACGCCCTGGGCAGCACCTTGCCATACTTGTCCTCGAGTTCGTATGCTCTCCCTTTCAGAACTTTAAGAACTTTGAATGGCCCTTCCCACACTGGATCCATCTTCCCAACTTTTTTCAGGGCGTCAGCCCTTCGCCACACCAAGTCCCCGACCTGAAATCCCCTTGGCTGCACTTTCTTGTCGTAGGCAATCTTCATTCGTTGTTTGTACAGAGAGACCCTTAAGGCGGCTGTTTCGCGTAGCTCATCAATCGTTTCCAAGGCCTCCCTCTGTAGCTCGTTGTTGATTCTCTCGTCGTACGTGTCGACCCTTCGCGAGCCTGCTCCAACTTCGACCGGTATCACGGCGTCCATTCCATAGACCAAGCTAAATGGTGTTTCCCCGGTCGTGCTTTGAGGGGTGGTCCTGTATGACCACAGCACCGAATCCAGCTCATCTACCCATGCGCCCGATGCCCTTTCCAGCCTCTTTTTGAGTCCTTGCACAATGATTCTGTTAGCCACCTCAACCTGCCCGTTAGCTTGCGGGTGCGCCACTGCAACAAACTTCTGCTTCACCTTCATCTCCTCGCACCACGATCTGATTTTCGACCCATTGAACTGTGTGCCGTTATCCGATATCAACGTCCTCGGAACGCCATATCGACAACAAATGTTGAGAATAAGAAGTCGATCACCCTCTTCTCGGTTATGGTAGCTAACGCCTCTGCTTTGACCCACTTGGTGAAATAGTCTATTGCAACCAGCAGCCACTTGCGTTGCCCCGTTCCTTGTGGTAGAGGCCCTACAATATCAATTCCACATTGTGCGAATGGAATAGGGGTCGACATCGGTATCATCTCTTCTGCGTGGTCTATGTGTGGCCACGTCATACATCTAGCAGGGCCGACATGCTGTTACCATCTTTAGTGCATCGGCGCGCATGGTAAGCCAGAAATACCCTGTTCGTAATGCTTTACCCACGAGCGCTCGCGTCTTTATGTGGCTGCCGCAGCACCCCTCATGTATCTCCCGCAGCACATACTCTCCCACTTCGACCGAGATACATTTGCGGTGAGGCCCTTCATGTGCCTTCTTGTAGAGATTATCCCCTTCTAAGAAGAACCTTGAGGCCCTGCGCGCCAACTTTTCTGCGGCATTTCTATCTTCCGGCCGCTCTCCTCGTGCCAACCAATTTCTGATTTCTGCCCTCCAATTGACCCTCTCTTCTACCGCCAGGACTTGGTCTATCAAGCTTTGCTCCATTTGCAGTAGGGTTATCGACCTAGAGCCGCATTCCGCCAATGAGTTGGCCATCTTGGCGAGCAAGTATGCCCGGGTGTTCTCGCTTCGCGGTATCTGGACGATTTCCCACTTGGTGAAGCCTTTGAGCAGCTCATGCACCTTGTCTACGTACTTTCTCATCCGGTCCTCCTTCACCTCAAATTCTCCTTTGATTTGCCCCACTACGAGTTGTGAGTCCGAGTGCAGTTGGACCTGTTGACCTCCGGCGGCTAAAGTGAATTGGATTCCCTTCATCATCCCTTCATACTCGGCCTCGTTGTTCGAGGCGTGAAAGTTCAATTTTACCGCATACTCCAATCGGTCTCCTTCCGGCGTAGTTATAACTACCCCGACTCCTACTCCTCCCATTGCGGAGCTGCCGTCAACGTGCATTTTCCACAGCCTCGGTTCTTCGCCGGTAGTTAGTTCTCGAATGAAATCCGCTAAGGCTTGAGCTTTTATGGCCCTTCGAGGTTCAAACACCAAATCATACTCGCCCAGCTCCACTGCCCACTTGGTGAGTCGACCCAGTGTGTCTCCTAACGGCATGTTAGTGCAAACAATGACCTTGTGGTTCAGGAAATATGCTCTTAACTTCCGGATTGTGATGATGAGTGCCAGAGCCCCCTTCTCTATGTCTGAGTATTGAACCTCCGCCCCTTGCAACAATCGACTTGTATAGTATATGGGCCTTTGGTGTCGATCTTCTTCCTTCAATAGGACCGAACTGACCGCCACTTGTCCCACGGATAGGTACAACACCAGTTCATCTCCCGGCTCTGGCTTCGACAAGAGTGGCAATTCTGCAAGGAATTCTTTGAGACGCTCGAACGCCTCTTGTGCGGCCATTGTCCATTCGAACTTCGCTCCCTTCTTCAGGGCCTTGAAGAATGGAAAGCCCTTCTCGGCCGCTTGGGCAATGAATCGACTAAGACCCGCCAGTCGACCCGCAAGTACTTGGGCCTCACGACGGTTTTTGGGGGGCTTCATATCTAAGACCGCCTGCACCTTAGCTGCATTCACTTCGATCCCCTTTTCGGTAACCACATAGCCCAAAAATCGACCCGTCTTCACCCCGAACTTGCACTTGGCTGGATTTAGCTTCATACCATACTCTCGTAGGGTGTTGAACGTCTCCCTCAGATCTGCAATGTGGTCAACAGCTCGTCTGCTTTTCACCAACATGTCGTCGACATACACCTCCCTGTTTCGCCCAATTTGGCCCTTAAACATCCGGTTGACCAAGCGCTGGTACGTGGCCCCTGCGTTCTTTAAACGGAAGGGCATGACCACATAGCAGTACGTTCCTTTGGCTGTAACGAAGCTAACCCTTTTCTGGTCGTCCTCTGCTAACGGGATTTGGTGATATCCTTGAGAGGCGTCCATCATGCTCAAAAGTTTCGCATCCTGCCGTCGAGTCTACCAACTGGTCGATCCTTGGCAGTGGGTAATGATCCTTGGGGCATGCTTTATTCAGGTCACGAAAGTCCATGCACATCCTCCATTTGTCGAGTTCTTTTTTCACCATGACTGCGTTGGACAGCCATTCCGGGAATTGGATCGGTTTAACGTGTCCTGCCTTCAACAACTTCTCTACCTCCTTCTCAATGACCAGGTCCAGCTCATGCCCGATGTGCCTACGCTTTTGCTTCACAGGTCTCATCTTTTTGTCTACGTTGAGATGGTGGACCGCCAGTTTGGGGTCTATGCCGGTGAGCTCTTCGGGGCTAAAGGCAAAGATGTCCGCGAATTCTCTTAGCATTTGCACCAATTTTCTTTGTATGTCGTCCGACAGGTCCTTTCCTATACCGGTCGTCTTCTTCTCTACCCCTTCGACCAGCTCAATCTCAAGGAGCTCATCCCGAGTAGCAACATCGACTCGAACTTGCTTCTCCTGGTGCCCAACTATCTCCTCGGCCTTTCTTTTTCCTGACTGCCCTTCCTTGATCGTGACTTGGTAGCAGGACCTCGCTATCTTTTGATTGCCCTTAACCTCCCCTACTCCAGCTCCTACGGGGAATTTCAGCTTCCTGCAATAGGTTGAGACTACCGCCCTGAAGGTGTTTAAGCTGGGTCGCCCTAGTATCACGTTGTATGCCGATCCGGTCTCCCCGACCAGAAATCTAATCATCTTCACCTGCCTTAGGGGTGTTTCCCCTAAGGCCACTGGGAGGACGACTTCAGCAAGGAGGACCACTTCTGCTCCACTGAAACCGTACAAGACCGTTTGCACCGGCTGTAGGGATTGGTCCAACTTCATCTTGTCGAGGCAGTGGTTGAAGAGTATGTCCACCGAACTTCCCGTGTCCACGAACACACGACGTAAAAGTTTGCTATTTCTGCCGTTACTACCAACGCGTCATTGTGGGGCGTCGCAACACCCCCAAGATCTGCTAGGCCAAAGTGAATAAGGGGTATCTCCTCCGCCAACTAGACCTCTTCTCTCATCGGCTCTTCCGATGCCCTGACATAACTCCGCCTTGCCCGATTCGAGTCTCCATCCGTCGGGCCTCCGGAGATCATGTGAATCACCCCTTTCTTCCGCTGGTCCTTATCAGGGTCTTCGCGATCGTCTCGCCCCTTTTTCTCATTTTCTCTCCTTCCTCGTTCTGGGTCTGTGTCCCTTAGTACGAACTCTTTCAAATGTCCTGCTCGTATTAACCTCTCCACCTCGTCTCTCAACTCCTTGCAAGCATCAGTGGTGTGACCGTACTCTTTGTGATATCGACAATAGAATTCCGGTCGCCCAATGGGCACCCCATTTTTCCTTGGCAGGGGTCGAGGTCGATCTAGCATCCCTAAACTGCCCCTTTTCTCTAACACCGCGAACACTTGCCCCCTTTGCGCTTTCAGGGGCGTATAACGATCGAACCTCTGGCCCGGTTTCCACCCTTTCTTGTCTACCCGTTTATTCTCTCGCCCCCCTTTCCTATCATCAGGTCGAGGGGGTCGCAGCTCTTGCTTCTTCTCCCTCCTATTGTCCCTTACGAGGAAGTCTGCTTGTGCCTCTTCCATGTTCATGTATTTGCCTCCTCTCTCCAACAGTTCATCGAAACTTTGGGCCGGTCTCTTGGATAAGGAGTCTCGAAAGGGCCCCAGTCGTAGCCCACAGGTCAATCCGCCAGCTTTTATCTCCTCTGCGGCGGTGGGCACTTTGACGCATGCACAAGTATAACGGGCTATATAGGCTCGTAATGTCTCATCCTCCCTCTGCTGCAGATTGATCAAGGATAAGTACGTCTTCTCATGCTTTCTCGCGCTCGCGAACTGGTTAGTGAACAACGAGCTGAAGCCTTGAAAATCTTTAATAGTGCCTGGTGCTAGCTGATGGAACCAATCTTGGGCGGCACCCTTCAATGTGGTCACAAAGGCCCGACAGCACACCGCGTTGCTGTACATGTGCAGCACCGCTATGTTCTCAAAGCTCCTTAGATGTCGAGCCGGGTCGGTAGAGCCATCATACGCCATGGTAAGCTCTCGAAACCCCTGCGGAAGCTCTGCCCTCAACACCTCTTCTGCAAATGGGTAGCGTGGATGACACGGATTTCGGCGCCCATTGACCTTCTCTTGAAGCTCACGCAGTTGCTCCGCCATGCACTCCAAGACCGAGTCTCTAGGCGGCCGTGATAAGGCCCCTGATGAGTGGACCGACTGCTCTGGCTCGTGCTCCTGTCCTCCCACGACCAACTGCTGCCCGACTGGTCGAGTTGTTGCTTCTGGTCGAGCTATCGCCTCCCGCGCCTCGGGTCGAGCCTCCACCCTTTGGGCTTCGTGTCGAACAACTGCTCCCCTAGTTGGCGGTGAGACCGACGCCATTCTCGCTTCCACTGCGGCCGCTATCATCCTCTCTAACGCGCTAGGCGTGATCTATATGGGTTGCTCCGGAGAAAAAAGCTGGGTGTTTGCTCCGGTCCCCTCCGCCGTCTCCTCGTGGAGCTGTGTTTCCTCTCTGTCTGTCCTCCGACGTAATACACCCGTGCCCGGCCTTGTTGGCGTCTCCATTACCTCAGTTTCCACCGGGCTATTTGTAATCGCTCCAGCATGCTCCGGCGGCCGCTGAATGGCGGGGGCTGGGGTCACCGGCGTGCTTCTGCACAACACCCGTCCCGGCGGCGGCCCCGCCCCCACAGGACGCTTGTGCAACCACGAGTTATCCTCTTCCCTCTGCTCCTGCTCTCTTTCTAGCTCCATCTTCTTCACTCCGTTTTCTCCTCTTCAACTTGTTTTCCGATTGCTATGTATGAGATACCACCAGATCAACGCCGGTTGATCTAGGGTCCCCACAGATGGCGCCAATTTGATAAGTCCGAGATGAGTGACTCCGGTCTTTCAAAGGGTTCTTCACGATTGCGGCGTAAGTGCGTTTAATTCGGTCCAGTCCAAGCTTGAATGTTCACCGGTACCTGCAAATACGCCGGAATTGCTCCGGCACAAGACCCTCCGACGCCCAAGTCAATATTTCGGAATGAGAGAGTTTTTGTGTATTGAATGTAGCAGTAACAGTAATAAATGATGTCTTACCTTCCAACCATCGAACTTACTCTTTATATAGGATTTAGTTGTATGGCTATTCTTTCGGGGCTACGAGTCCCTAAGTGCCTGTCGACCAAACGACTAACGCGCCTTGACTCGGAGGTCGACTTTCGGCCCTTTGGATCGATCCGCACCGGTCGAGTCCTACTCTACTCACCGGTCGAGACTCCCTTGACCCTTCGACCCAGTCGGCCCTCGACCGAATCTCCCTCGCCGGTCGGTGCTAGATCGACCCTCGGCCCGGTCTCCTTATGTGGTCGATACTATGGTCGAACGTCGACCACTCGGGCCGGTCGACCCCTATGTCATTCGGCTCAGTTTGGCCTTGTGGCTATTATCCTTATCACCCTGCTACCTTCCAATCACTAATGAATAAGATCTTTAAGGACTTGCTAAGGCACAGTGTGCTAGTTTTCTTTGATGATATACTTATTTACAGCAAGACTTAGTCTGATCACTTGCTTCATCTGGACAGGTATTGACACTCCTAAGCCAACATCAGCTATATGCTAATAGGAGTAAGTGCCAGTTTGCTCAGGAGAAGATAGAATATTTGGGTCACATCATCACTCACCAGGGGGTTGCTACTGATCCCCAAAATATTGATTGTATGGTCAAGTGGCCTACTCCTAAAACACTGAAACAACTACAGGAAGTTTATAAGGGGTTATGGCATTCTTAGCAAACCACTCACCGATTTGCTTAAGAAGGACCAATTTAAGTGGGGACCAGATGCTGACAAAGCCTTTCAATCCTTAAAGGACGTCATGACTAGTGCACCTGTTTCAGCTTTACCTGACTACAACAAACCTTTCACACTGGAAACAGATGCCAGTGGCAAAGGAAATTGGAGTTGTCCTCATGCAACAAGGACAACCTATTGCTTTCATGAGCAAGCTGGTATGCCCTAAAAATCAATCATTATCTATCTATGAAAGGGAATTTCTTGCTGTCCTCATGGCTGTGCAAAGATGGAGATACTACTTAAAGGGCCATAAATTTATCATTAATATTGATCAACAGGAACTAAAGCACCTCTTGGATCAGAAAGTCATGACCCCAGTTCAACAAAAATGGATAACTAAAATGTTGGGGCTTGACTATGAAATCAGGTACAAGAAAGGCTCTGATAATAAAGTGGCAGATGCACTTTCCAAGAGAGATACTGCCACCATTGACTGTATGGCTGTTTCTACTCTCATACCTGCTTGGGTCCAAGATGTCAAAGAAAGTTACAAGGATGACCCCTACTTCACTAAGGTTTTACAGGCCAACATTATAAACCCTCTCTCTCACCCTAAATTCATTGTCCATGATGGCCTCATTAGATACAAAGGCAGGCTTGTGGTGAGCAAGGGTACCAATTTACACACTTCTATATTATCCACCATGCATAACTCTTCCTATGGAGCTCACTTAGGAATTTTGGGCACTTACATGAGACTCAAGAATACATTTTACTGGCCAGGGATGAAGGGTGATGTTGTCAAATGGGCCCAAGGCTGTGATGACTGCTCCAGAAGTAAGACACACTCAGGGCTCTATCAAGGCCTTCTTCAACCTCTATCTATACCTGACCAAGCTTGGACACACATAGCTATGGACTTTTAGCTATGGATTTCATTGAGGGTCTTCCTAAGTCTGGTGGGAAGGATGTGATTCTGGTGATCATTGATAGATACACCAATTATGCCCATTTCTTGGCTTTATCTCATCCTTATACTGCACCTGCTGTGGCTAAACTTTTCTTGGACTCAGTGTACAAGTTACATGGTTTGCCTGTGAGTATTGTCTCTGACAGGGACAAGGTCTTCACTAGCCTATTTTGGAAGGAACGTTTCAAGTTATTAGGAGTAAAATTGGATATGTCTTCCTCTTACCACCCCCAAAGTGATGGTCAATCAGAAAGACTTAACCAATGTCTAGAAAACTACCTAAGGGGTATGACACATCACAACCCAAGGCAGTGGTTCAAGTGGCTTTCATTGGCTGAATATTGGTACAATACCAATTTTCATTCTAGCCTCAAGATGACACCTTTCCAAGCCCTCTATGGCTACAACCCTCAAGCTTTCTCTATGGGTCCCTACTTTGACTCATCACACAGAGGTTAAGGACTTCATGCAAGAGAGAAACACATAAGCACAACTACTCAGGGAAAATCTAACTCAGGCACAATCTAGGATGAAATTTTATGCAGATAAAAGACGAGTGGAAAAGCAATTTGCAGTGGGTGAACAAGTTTTCCTCAAACTACAACCTTATCGACAAAACTCAGCTGCACTCAGGAAAAATATCAAATTGTCTGCTCGATTCTATGGACCTTATACCATCACAGAGAAAATTGGCACAGTTGCTTACCGTTTAGCACTTCCACTGGGATCATAGGTTCAACCCGTCTTTCATTGTTCCCTTCTCAAGCGGAAACTTCAGCCTGGTACTCAAATCACTCCCCAGCTTCCTGAAACAGATGATGACGGTCTTGTCAAAATAGATCCAATGGCCATTGTTGATAAAAACATGGTACTCAGAAATGGGAAACAAATACCTCAAGTCCTTGTTCTGTGGGACAACACACCTCCGGCACAAACCTCGTGGGAAGATGCAACCTTTGTTCGCCGTCGATTTTCTTATCTTGATCCTTGCAGTTAAGGATCTCAAATTCACAGGGGTAATGTCATGTACTCAGAGCCGAATCCGGAAAAAGATGGATCTTTGGTAAAAAAAAGGGGAATCTTTGGTCGTTTTGAGCGGAGATTTGGCAGAAAAAGGGGAATTAGGGTTCGAAGATGAAAAAGGAAAGAAGATTGAAGAAGATGAAAGAGTTTGTTCTGAAAAAAAAATGAGAAATCGAGGCTGAAGTACAAGTGGCAACGGGTCAAGACATTGGCCGGTTATTAATTAGTTATGCAATTTTATTTTAAAGCCCAATTCTATTGTTATGTTTGGGCTTTACAATTACTATTATGACTTTGGGCTGCAGTCGCTAAAGCCCAATTTATTATTATTCTGTTTTCCAGATTTAGTTTGTTAGATGGGTCCCACGATTGGGTATGTATGAGGAAAATTGTAAGGAATCTACCAACAAAATTAGCAAAATTCTCATGTCTTTCTCTCTCTTCTAATTCTCTCTCTCTACTTCATCTTCCTCCTCCATTTCTTCTAAATTACTTACAACACAATTACAGAAAATACAAAAATATTAATTACATAGCTCGAGCCTAACATCTTATTTGTCTTAGTCTACTTAGCATAATGCTCTTTCTGCTCTTCACTGGAGATTTCATTGGACTTACCCGAACATGGTTCAAAGAGTACTAATTTTATCTCTCAGTTGTCATCTCTATATACAAGTTCATTTTCCAATGTTAGACGAGTAAGTTTATTTATTTTATTTTATTTTATTTTTCTGAATCTCGAACAATAGATTAAAAGACATTTGAATTTTATTTAAGAATCATAAAATAATTTTATTAGTTAAACATTTGAATTTAAATTCTATCTACGCAAAATAAACAAAACTTTGTTTAATTTTAGACAAAATTACCCTTAATATCATGACCTTTTTCAAAATTACAATTTAATCACGACTTTTTTACTTTTGCAAATTATATCACAATCTTCAGTTTGTTGCAAATTGGTGCACTGATTTGTATATCTCGTGCAAACTATATCACAATTTTCAATTTGTTGTTCGACTAAATAAGCTTTTCTATTACTATTTTCAGACTGTTTGCAACAAATTAAAAATTGTGATATAATTTATTAAAATGAAAAGGTCATAATTAAATTACAACTTCGATAAATATCGTGATAGTAGGGACAAATTTGCCTTAAATTTATAACTTGAGGAACATATCCCGTGCCTTTTTGTGTTCAGCCTTAATTTTATAACCGATGTAAATTATCCGTTTCCTGTAACATTACCCACCAGCTCTAACACAATAATGGTATTTAATTAATGAACCTTTTTATTCGGTGCGTCAGCATTAAATGAAGTGTTGTATCGCATTTGCACCGTAGCAAAATCTTTAGCAATGGAATTTAGTATGGTATCCAACCCAAATTAAATGTTTAAGCAGTACTAGGACACAAGCTAGCCCCCTTGTAGCCGCCTTTCACTCTCCGCATAATGTCCTATTCCTGTCCCACATTTTTAAGAGGCTTTACAATATTTTAATTACCCTTTTAAAGCAAAAACTACATATAAAATTCTCCCTGCACTCCTTGAGACAACAAGAGACAGACCAAAAGTCTATATATATCCACTCTCACTTGTCATGATTTTATCCTCAACAACCAAATTCCTAGTTGAACACTTTTTTATCTACTTAATTATCTTCCTCCTTTTCTTGATTCCTCAAATTTCAATTGATTTTGGACGATTAGCAATAATCATGCAGTACCAATCGCAACATGGCTACTACTCGTCACCATCGGCCCTGGAGAAGGTTGTAAAGCTGGCCTCGGGCAGTGCTGTGGTGATATTTAGCCTGAGCACGTGCTGCATGTGCCACGCAGTGAAAAGGCTGTTTTGTGGAATGGGAGTTAACCCTACGGTTTATGAGCTCGACGAAGACCCGAGAGCCGGAAAAGACATCGAGCGGGCCCTCTCACAACTGCTCGGGAGTGGGGCTGACTCAGCTGTCCCTGTCGTGTTCATAGGCGGCAAGCTCATTGGATCCATGGACAGAGTTATGGCTGCGCATATTGGTGGCAATTTGGTCCCGCTGCTCAAGGAAGCTGGGGCACTCTGGCTTTGATTTTGTTTTTCAAGAACAAGAAAACAGTTTTTTTTTTTTTTATTTAAAGTTTAGGGTTTTTTTTAAAGTTTAGGGCTGTGCTTGGTTAATGCTTTGGATTAATTATTTACTGCGTAGTACAAAGGAAAGAGCAGATGTATGGGTCGCCCACTTGATTTAATTAATGTGTTATTATTTATAGGAGGCCCACATCGTTTGCAATAAGGAAGCAAAAAAATTAATTATTGTGCTTTGATCTTTAGTGACAAGCGTTACTGTATTTAATTTACAAAGTTCTAGTACATATTTTTCTTTTTAATTACCGTTTATACTATATTCTTACGCAAGCGTGCATGAAGGCATAATTTTAAAATTGGTCCTCTAATTTGGTCAATGTCTAATTTTTCACTCCGACATTGACCACTTTCAAATTTGGTCCAATAATTTGACAATTTAATCAAATTTGGTCCTTTTTTACCGCACCCTTGATAAAATCGTGACGTGGTATAACGTGGTATTTTTTTATCTGACGTGTCCACTTCACTTTTATTTAATAAGCCAATTATTCCATGTGGAATTAATTATGCCCATGTGGAGTAAAAAATTAAAACTAAAATACATCTAAAAACATGATGTGGAAACCACAGAACTTTGGAACTAAAAGAAAAAAAAAAAAAGTTAAACAAAGAAACACGTTCTGCACTTTCCCGTCGTCATTGACATGTTCTCTTCAGCCGACCACCGTTTTGCCGCCACTCGAGCACCATCCTCGGCCAATCAGCCACGTTCAACCTTCAATCAACAGCACCGCCTCCACCGCCCCCCTTGCCTGCAGTCAAGGCCAACACCTTCAAGAGCTCCGGTTTGTTCTCCTCGATACCCGCCGGAAAAATGGGTTGCCTAAAAATTTATCGGTTCTGGAGATGGTGGACGCCTTTGGCTGCACGACGGTCTCAGGAATTCAGAGGTATCTTCGAATTTCGGTGGGTCGCTGTGAATCGCCGAAAAATTAAGGATTTTGACCGGAATTTTATAGTTCTAATAACTTTGACCAGAGCAATTGACAACCTTACAAGTGGAATTTTCGCCGGAAATGGTAGGAGGTGAACAAGGACGAGAAGAGCTTCAAGATGATACCAAAAAAAATTCAATCGGAGGTAGCCGATCGGCAGCCAACAAACAGCAGCGGTGGCGGGCGACGAAGGCGGATGAGTACAGAGGAGTTCACAATTGCAGGGACTTGTTTTTAAAATTTAATTAATTTTAAGGGCTATTTTATAATTTTGAAAGTTTTAATTAATTGCAACTAAAGGCTGAAGTTGATGTGGATTATTTAATTTTAAGTAAATATTTCATAATCCTGCCACTTAAATTACAGTTATGCCATGTCATATTTAGTCACACCACGTCAAGTTTTTATCCAGGGTGTGGATAAAAAAGGACCAAATTTGATTAAATAGTCAAATTATTGGATCAAGTTTGAAAGTGGTCAATGTCGGGGTGGAAAATTGGACATTGGCCAAGCTATAGAACCAATTTTGAAATTATGCCCGTGCATGAATGTTGCTGAAAGGGGATGTAAATAAACTAAAAGTTCAAACTAAGGGTGAACATGCATTATATTCGGAGTGTTTGTATGAAAAAAAATATATTTTTTTTATTCTTACCACGCAAACATTTTTTCTTTAATTTTTTTGCCCATGTTACGCAAATTATCCCAAAGTCCGGTTTGAAATGCATTCTGCCAACTTGAATCAACTTATTGTCTCCAATGACCTACAAAAAGTCGAGAAGGGTCTCGGCAGATGAGGTTTCGACGCTCTAGTCGGGAAGGGTTTAATAGTAGGACCAACTATATATATGAATCTACACGTATGTGTGTGTTGTGTAAGATAAGAACCTTGATACCTGTTGATGGACGTTTTCGATCAACGGTTAAAGAAATAAGAAAAAGAAATAAGAAAAGGAAAAAGGACAAGAGAAGCGGTTTAATTATGATTTTATTAACTGATCACGAGGTCGGCCTCTCGTACGAGGTCGGCACTTGCGATATACTTACAAATTCTTATACAAATTCCTTACAAGTTTAGAGAGAGAAAGTGTAGAAAGAGGCAGGACAGTTGGAATTCTACAACCCAGAAATAAATGAGGTGGGCTGCTATTTATAGTGGCCTTAAATGTGGCACTGTTCAGGTACTGCTCACCAGTCTTGTCGTACAGTACTCCGGCTGAGCAGTTCGGCGTCTTTCTGACAGGCATTAAATGTGATTTGAGGTTTCCCTCATCATTGCTTGGCAGGCATTTAATGCTCTCATGGGGGTCATTTAATGCTGTCAGGCTTTATGTAATGGCTAGTGGATGTACACCTGCAGGCTAGGGCGCCTTGTCCAATCACCAATGATTGCTCTCCAAGTGGCATTATTATATTATTATCAGGCCCGACATCCGTCATCGGGGGGTCCGTTCTGAGACTTCAGGCCGGCTCCTGGTCCCATTTCGTTCTTCCGTCCCTGGGGAGCCTTTCTCCAGCCCGTGACTCATCAGACCGGCACCGGTACTTAGATGTCGCAAACGCCGGGCTCACGGATGGACACACGGGGGAGTCAAGGTCAATTAAATTCGGAGTTCAGCTCGGCACCTTCACATTCGACTGGGTCTCCGGTTCAGCCCTTGAAGCTGCCTTGTCCGGTTTCTTTCGGGGGCGAACTCGTATGTCAACATACAGGCCCCCGAGCTCGAAGGGGGTGCCTTCGGCATCCCCAGTGAGGTCGTTATTTCGGAATACACCCGAGGTCGGCGCGCAACTCTTACTTTGCAAAGTTAATTTCTGTCACCACGCACGTCCTTCCCAGACCCGAAGCGACGGGTCATCAAATGCAGCGTGTCCGTTACGCTTCCCGTCGACTATGGAAAGTCGTGTCGTTTTAGAGTCTTTCCACGTGGCACGATCCGATTCGCCCTCGTCAAGCGGTGCGTCGTTCCAGTGAAGCAGCGACTTTTGGGGCGCGTGACATCCACGCGGTCATTCATGAACCGTTGGATTGCTTCTCTACCAGCCGTCGGATCACGCCATAATTTTGTAAATTCAAAACCTGTGCCACGTGTCATGCTGTGATTGGTCCTCCGTGCGTATATATATGGGCCATCGTCTTCCTTGAGAGGTTTTTACGGCTTCTGTAATTTTCGAGCGATTTAATCTCTGAGCAACTGAGTTTCGAGCAAAAGTTCAAGGCTAATTTCAAGATTTCTCAAGCTTTTCGGCGATCTTCATACCAGTAATTCCATTTTCCTTTCTTATCTCTCATTTTTCTTCCTCGAATATGTCGAATTTTCCTGGTTTCGTGGCCGATCTTCCCGCTGGCGGTGAGGGGTTCACGGCGGAGGAGACCGGCGAGTTGGTGGTTTACTCCCCTCCGGCGGTGGAAACGGCGCAGCCGCTCAGGGTTACTCCGATATCGGCCGTCCGTGTGACGTCAGGTCTGGCCAGTCCGATGCCGAGTAGGTTGAGAACGAGTCCGGCGTCGCTTCTCTGGGAGAATCTGATGTCGACGCCGAGCTCGTAGAGGAGACACTCCAGGGCGACACTCATGGGCGAGAGTGGGTTCCCATGGGTCGTAAAGATGTCGAGACCGACGCCGCAGTTGAAGCCGCAACCACGGCCCCCCTGGTTGCTGGTGCCGCCCTACTCGTGTCTGGCCGTCCACCGCCTCGGCAACTGCCTGGACAACTGTGTCGGTGCTAATGGACGTCGACCTCGCCCAGCTGAGGGGGAAGGCTTGCTTTGGTCCCGGGGTTCGATTTTTCGCTCCTTATGCCGGTGAGGTATCCATTGCCCCCCGTTGGGCTGCATTGGTGTGTATCGTTCGAGTATCCTGCTCGGCCTTCGATTTTCTTTCCCGGGGGCTCTGAATGATATCTTTAGCGGTCTTGACATCAGCATCAGTCAGCTCGTGCCGACAGTTTTTGCCAGGATGGTCGGTCTCATCGTCCTCTTCCGTCAGCAGGGCTAGGCCGACCCGACCAGTGACGACGTGAAAGCCCTGTTCGTTTTCAAGAAATCCGGGGAGACCGGTAATTACTACAGCTCGGTATCTCCGGGCATGGATAGGTCCTTAGTTCATAAGGTCCCCGAGTCGCTGCACGGCTACATGCCGGAGTGGTTCTAGGTCGGCGGCGAGTGGATGACGCCCGATGCGGCTCGGCATCCATCCACCACCCTTATCTCCGGCACTTGTAAGTCATCTTTTTTTTCGCTTCTTCTCTTCTGATTAAGTGTCTTTCCGTGCTAACAGGTCGGTATTTACGTTTCAGTCCACAATCCGCGCGTCGAGGCAAGTGACGACCTGGTGAAGAAGGTCAAGACCTTGTTGGGCCTTGATGAAGGAAAGCGCTACTACAAAGACCTTGTTGCGGAGGAAAGTTTGATCCTGCACGGCCTCTGTCCCGAATATAACAGCAAATTCTTCGAGCCCGGTATTTCTCCTTTTCTTGACCTTTTCACGCGTGCACCTACATATATGTTATCATACTTGTTTTCACCCCGTCTACTGCTTTCCTT
Source organism: Striga asiatica (assembly GCA_008636005.1). Taxonomy (NCBI): domain Eukaryota; kingdom Viridiplantae; phylum Streptophyta; class Magnoliopsida; order Lamiales; family Orobanchaceae; genus Striga; species Striga asiatica. Next base: position 1,392,386 of record BKCP01007848.1, on the reverse strand, counting down.
GGACAGTATATTATCCCCTCTTGCGCGAGTGTGGGTTCAGCTCGGTGAAAGAGGCAAACAAATACGCGCGCGCGCACCCGAGCTCTTTGAAAGGTTGAAAAATGGCCAGCCGTATGGACTTCCTGACGAGGCAGGGCAAGAAAAAGTCCTCGGGATCCAGCTCGGTTGGGACCTCGGCACCCGCTCCACCGAAACCGTCTGCCGAGACCGTTCCTCCACGGGAAGCCGAGATCCCCTCAGGCTCGGTTGGGACACCACCAGTCCGGGCGCTCCCCCACGACAGAGGAGGCGTCGGGTCCTCGCGGAAGAGCCGGAGGACGCCGAGGAAGGGGGAGCCGAGATGTTGGATGTGGCACCGCCGCCTCCGAAGAAAAACAAGACGGCCGAGGCCGAGAAGACCGCCCTGACGAGCGAGTCGTCGGCTTTCGTGCATCAGGCCGGGTCTTCCACCTACATTCCGGTGAATCCGAGCCGCAAAGCCAGCCTCTCCAAGCGCCTCGAGCGGTTCCCCGACCAGTGGTTCATAGACTCGAGGTCGGCGATCCCGCTCGACTTGCCAAACCCCTATCATCTGCCGGGGGAGGTGATGTCCGCGGCGCGCACCGTGATGACGTCTTGGACTCCGGTTGCAGAGACGGCGGTGGCCATGCTTTCCCGACGCAGCTTATCCAGCACTCGATGGCGACCATGGGCCGGGCCATGGTCGAGCTGGTGCACGCTGCCGGGGTGATGCAAAGAGAGGTGGCTGCCCGCGACAAGGCCGAGGAGGATCTCACTACCTCCAAGGGCCGAATTAATAAGCTGAAGGACGAGACCAAGAAGGTCTCGATGTTAGAGAACGAGCTCGTCCTTCAGCGAGGGGCTGCCGCCGTGGAGGAAAAGGCGGCCGCCAAGGCCGTGGAGGATTTGGTCCGCGAGAGGGCGGCGTGGACCGAGAAGATGGACGAGCTGGAGATGAAGCGGGCAGTCGAGCTATCGGAGAGCGAGAAGCACCGAGTTGATGAGGTGACCGTATTAGAGGAAAAACACAAAGTCGACCTGGCCCATCTCGCCGAGCTGCATGCCGCCGAGGTCGCCGCGCTAAAAAAGAAGCATGAGGAGCAGGTCCCGAGCTGGCGGATTATGGAAAGAGGCTGACTTCTCAGGTCATCCTCTTGAAAGAGGCCGCGAAGCAAATCGACGGTGAACCCATAGCTCGCCCCCCACCGGCGACCTTCGCCGAGGTTCAAGCTCAGTACTTTGAGGAAATGAGGGAGAGCATGGACATGGCGGCGGCCTACAACCTCTACTGACTGTTCCAGCGGCTCGATTCCGGAGTGCTTTCCCTCGAGGACTTCCGGGCCATACTCTCCGAGAAGGCAGGCCAGTACGACCTGAACTTCGAGGGCCAGATCTGCGAGGTCGACGCTGACGAGGCCGTGGTGGTTCGAAGGCTTCGAGGTTGGGCCGACGACGTCATCGTCGGCTTCAAGAAGTTTGGCGCCATCCCCTCTTCGGAGACATGGCGGTTGGCCCCCGGGGAGCTTCTTCCGGGCTATGAGTCGTTCGTGCCCGAAGCCGACCCAGACCCCGAGTTCCAGCCGAGACGCGGGGCCGTGCTGACCGTGGTCGCCGAGATAGAGGAGGCGGAGGAGGCTGCGGCCGCGGCGAAGGCGGCGGCAGACGCCGAGGCAGGGGTCGGTACCTCGGGGACCAAAGAGGTGGAGGCTGAAGGGGCGACCAAGACGGCGGCCGATGCTGAGGTGGTGACCGGTACATCAGGTGCCGAGGAAGCGGAAGTGGACGCCGAGATTATTCTCGAGGGCCCAGACCTCTTTTCCTGAGGATCTTTATTTTTGGTTTGTCTTTGCCGGCCTGCGTGCCGTGGTATTTTGACCGCGTGTGGTCTTTTTGAAAACGAATTGTTTGTGCGGCAAATGCTTTAACTTTGTTTTGAACGAAGGGCACGCTTGCTTTTGCTTATGTTGGATGGATTTTCGCCTTATTTTGTATAAATGACTTTGTACGAGTTTTTTACGCTTTTTTATTTTTACTTACGCTTTTTTTTAAAGCATGGTAGGGGCGCCGATCTGGTCTCGCGTTCGGACTCAGGGGTATTCTTGGCCTGACTGGGCTTTCTAGTTGAGCCATAGCTAGTGCCGACCAGGTCATCGCACTGATCCTAGCCGATACTTCGTTCCTTACGTTAATTACGCCGCTTCGACTCGATCTGTACTTACTAAAGGCAAACGTAAATAAATGGAAATCACATATTTTTATAATATTCATTCGTCTTTTACAAGGTAAAACTACAAAATGAAAATACAAGATTGCCCTAGACCTACTGGTAGAACTTTTTCAAAAATGCCAAATTCCATGGATATTGGTGGGGGGTGTCGTCCAGGTGTTCGAGACGATAGGCTCCGTGGGGAAGGACCCCGCTGATCTTGTAGGGCCCTTCCCACTTCGGCTTGAGTGGTCCGGGAGCGTGACTTAACCTGGGAATTGATATATCTCTCACTTCGCCTTTTATACGCTGCATTTCTGAGCTCGGCTTGTGACTGGTGCTCGTCTATCAGGTCGAGGTTTGCTCTTAGCGACTCAGATTTGGATTCCTCTTCGAAGTTGGTTACTCGAAAAGTGGGGGCGCCGAGCTCAACGGGGATCATCGCCTCGGTTCCGTACGCCAGGGAGAACGGTGTTTCTCCGTTGGATGATCTGGCTGTAGTGCGGTACGACCAGAGTACGTTTGGGAGTTCTTCTGGCCACGCCCCTTTCGCGGCTTCGAGCCGGACCTTGATCCCTTGTTTGATAATTTTATTTATAGCTTCAACCTGGCCGTTGGATTGGAGATGGTATGGTGTCGAGAAGAAATGTTTGATGCCGTGCTCTTCGCAAAATGCTTCCACCTTTTTTCCCTCGAACTGTCTCCCGTTATTAGTGATTATTGAGTTCGGCACTCCGAAGTGGCATATGATGGATCTCCACAGGAAGTCAATCATTTTCTGCTCGGTGATGGTAGCAAGCGGCTCGGCTTCTGCCCATTTTGTGAAATAATCCACTGCGACAACAACGTACTTCACTCCGCCCTTTCCGGTGGGTAAAGGGCCGATCAGGTCGACGCCTCATTTCGCGAACGGCCGCGGGCTGAATATCGACTTCAGGGGCTGGGATGGCTGGACGATATTCGGCGCAAAGGTCTGGCATTTTGTGTATCTTCGGGCCATGTCCAGGGCGTCTTTTTTCAGGCTAGGCCAGTAGTATCCTTGCTGAGGACTTTGTGGGTGAGGGCGTATCCGCCAGAGTGGTTTCCGCATACGCCCTCGTGGACCACCTTGAGAATGTATTCGGCACCCTTCTCGTCCACGCATTTGAGCAAAGGCGCCGAGTATCCCCTCTTGAATAGTTCTCCGGCCACGATCGTAAATCGAGTTGCCCGGGTACGGAGCTGCCTGGCCTCCTTTGGGTCAGACGGCAACGCACCGGTCTCTAGATAAGACCGGATCGGGACGATCCAGCTCGGTTCCCCGTCTACTGAAGCCTGGCCGGCACTCAGGATAGAAACACCGAGCACCGAGGGTTAGTCTTTGCGGCCGACTTGGACATATTCGACGCTTTCCACGCTGGCACTTGAGGCAAGGCGGGCCAGGGCGTCGGCCTGTACGTTATCCGTTCGGGGAATGTGTTCTATCCTGGTCTGGAGCTTGGCCAATTTCTTCTTCACCATCCCCAAGTATGGGACCAGCCTTGGTTCTTTGACCTCGAATTCCCCGGAGATTTGCTTGACCATCAGCATCGAGTCGGAGTATATGATGAGGTCGGTTAGGTTCATGGCTTCGGCCAGGGCGAGCTCGGATAGCAATGACTCGTATTCAGCCTCGTTGTTGGTCACCGGGAAGAGGTACTGGATTGAATGGCAAAAGAGTTTCTTTTGGGGATCCACGAGGACGACCCTCCGCCTGCTCGTCCGGCAGAGGAGGACCCGTCGACGTACATCACCCAAGGCTCCTCGCGGTTCGCCTCTTCGATTCCCGGCATGAATTCGGCAATGAAGTCCGATAGTACCTGCCCCTTCATTGTTGTTCGGGGTCGGTAATGGATGTCGTATTGTCCTAGTTCCACCGCCCATTTCACCAGCCGGCCTGAAGTGTCAGGTTGGTGCAGGATTTTCCTGAGTGGGTAGGCCGTGAGGACAGTGACCGAGTACTCCAGGAAATATGGCCTCAACTTTCGGGTTGCGGTCACCAGGGCAAAGGCCAGCTTCTCCATGGGTGGGTACCTCAGCTCGGCATCATGAAGGGCCTTGCTCACATAATATATCGAGAACTGGCTCGAATCCTCCTCTCGGATCAGGGCGGCACTTACGGCCACTTTGGAAATTCCCAGGTACAGGTAAAGCGTCTCACCTGGGCGGGGCTTCTGCATTGTCGAAGTCCGGCTGAGGGTCTCCTTGATAGCCTCCAACGCTCTTTGCCAGTTCGGCGTCCACTCGAACTTGTGATTTTTCTTGATGGCGTCGAAGAAAGGTTTGCAGCGGTCGGTGGACTTCGAGATGAACCTGCTCAGGGCGGCGAGTTTGCCAATCAGACTCTGAACTCCTTTGATCGATGTCGGTGGCCGAAGGTCTTGCACCGCCTTGATCTTCTCGGGGTTCGCGTCGATGCCGCGCTGACTGACTATGTATCCCAAGAATTTTCCCGAACCGACACCGAAAGTACATTTTTTTGGGTTTAACTTCATAGAATAATCACGCAAAATAGAGAACATTTTATTGAGATCGTTTACATGGTCGGATGCGTACACGGATTTAACTAACATGTCATCTACATACACTTCCATACACACACCTATCAAACTAGCAAATATCTTATTCACTAAGCGTTGGTAGGTGGCCTCGGCGTTCTTCAGCCGAAACGGCATCATCGTGTAGCAATACAGCCTGCGCGCCGAGTAGAAGGAGGTATGTTCTTCATCGTCCGGATGTATGGGGATCTGGTTGTAGCCGGAGTACGCATCCATGAAACTCATCAGTTCATGCCCTGAGGTGGCGTCGACCATGTAAGCAATGTGGGGGAGAGGGTATCTGTCTTTGGGGCATGCCTTGTTCAGATAGGAGAAATCGATGCACAGGCGCCATGCTCCACTGCTCTTCTTCACAAGTACCGGGTTGGCTACCCAGGTCGGGTACCGAACTTCACGGATGTATTCGTTATCCTTGAGCTTGATCACCTCTTCTTCCAAGGCTTGTTGTCGGTCCGGGCCGAGCTTCCTTCGTTTTTGTACGACCGGCTTGACCGTGGGGTCGACCTGCAGCCGGTGGCAGGCGACCCGCGGGTCGATGCCGACCATGTCTTCGTGGGTCCACGCAAAGACGTCCGCGTTTTCTCGGAGAAACTTGGTCAGCTCGGCTTTGAGCGGCAGAGGTAGCTTGCTCCCTATCCGGAGTTGCTTCTGGCAAGTCTCCTCATCGACGAAGATGATTTCAACTTCGTCCATAAGCTCGGCCCTCTTTGTCCCTCGTTTCTCCTCGTATTGGGTCCGGGGATCGAGCTCGTCTTCTTCGATGACCGGGTCTTTTCCGGCCCTTCTCCCCCTGTCCAGGTCCAGGTCGGCCCCGGGACTTTCTTCAGTTTGTCCGGCGTCAACCCCAATCGAGGAGAGCGGACCTGTCTGGTTTCCCAGCATGCGGTCGTCCCTCTAGTTGGGACCATCCGGCCCGGCATCTGGGTTGGACATCACCGTTCCTAGTCCTTTGCCGGCTGGAGCGGCATTCAAAGTGGTCGAAGGGTGCGAACCTATCTGGTTTCCCAGCATGCGGTTGCCCCTAAGACCGTCGCGATCCAGCTCGACACCTGTAGCCTCGGCGAGATGACCTGCCGCATTCATCTCATTTATTTCGGCGTGCGGGATAGTCAGGACGCACTCTCGCGCCTCCTTTTGGTCCCCGCGGTGAGTGCCTTCTCCGTCCGAGGTCAGGAACTTCAAGGAGTAGTGAAATATGAAAACGGCGGCTTTCAGCTTATACAGGGCCGTCCTGCCCAGGATGGCGTTATACTCGCTTCGGCAGTCCACGATTTTGAAGGTTTCCAAAATCGTCTTCGTGGGCTGCCCCTTTTCCCCAAACATGACCGGCAACGTGACTTGGTCGACGGGGGTGGTGGTTTGCCCATTGAAGCCCTGGATCCGCTCGCGGCAGGGCTGCACTTCCTTCCCGTCGATCCCCATCTTTTTAAAAGTGTCATAGTAGAGTATGCTTGCAGAGGCCCCGGTGTCGACTATGATGCGATGGACCTTTATTGCCATGATCGGCGTCGTGATAACAAGGGCGTCGGAGTGGGGGTGCTCGAACGAAAAGGCATCCTCATCAGTAAAGGAGATGGCGTTTGGGGTCCGCCCGACGCCGGTCTGCTGTCGGTGTGCATCACCCTCTGCCCGGCGTAATATGTCTGTCGAGCGTAGGCCTTGGTCTGCTTCCTGGATAGGAGGGATTCACCCCGGCTGGTGTTGACGCGCCGGGTCGGATAGCCGGTCTGGCATGTTCCGGCGGGCGGGGTCCGTCCTCTTTTTCTGCCCCTAGAGGTGTCGGCCTCGTTCTGGTCGGCAGGGCAGAAAGTCATGATCTCGTGAGGGCCGCCCTGCTGGGGTTTCTTCCTCCTAGGGTTCACGTCGGCGTCGTCATCACTGTCGAGGCCTTCCTCGAAACGTCCCCCTTTCTTTCTCTTCTCCCCGGAGTGGGTGACCCTCTTCATCTGCGGGTCGTCGATCAGTTTGAGCAGTGCCGAGATCAAATTTCGGCACTGGTCGGTATTATGTCCGTGCGCCTTGTGATAGGTGCAGTAACGGGATTTATCCACCTTGTCCTTATCAGTGAACATCGGCTTGGGGTCCGGCAACAACCCCTTCGCCTTGATCTCCTCATAAACCGCGGCGGCTCCTACCGAAAAGACGCTCTGATAGCTTTCCCTCAGTTCCTCGGCTCTTTGCCTCCTTTGAGCGGGGATCAGCAGGGCGTCAGGGTGGCACCGCTCTATGTTTTGGACTCGGTCGTTGAACCGAGCGATGTAGTCCTTCAGGCTCTCATTCTCGCCTTGAACAATGTTGGCGATGGATTCTTTGGGGGCGAGGTTGACCTGCGATCCGATAAAGTGTGACCGGAACGCCGACCTGAGCTGCCCCCAAGTGGAGATGGAATGGGGGTAAAGAGAGTGATACCACCTCTACGCCTTCGGCCCCAACGTCAAGGAGAACATGCGACAGTGTAGGGCGTCGGAGGCGCCATGCAGGTCCATCCATGAGGTGTAGAGGCCAATGTGGGAATCGGGGTCCGAACTCCCATCATAAAGACCGAGTTGGGGTACCTGTATTTTCTTCGGGACGGCTTCCTACAAGATGTCAGGGGAAAGAGGTGAAGTGTTGTCCGCGACTCGGGGAGTCGGTCGTGCGCAAGATTGTGGATAGACAGGGAGTGACAGCTCACTCTTGGTGGGGTGCCGGCCTTCCAGTTCGGCGATTCTGCGTTTGAGGGCCGCGACTTCGTCAGTGTCGCGCCCTATGGCTTTGCCTCGCCTGATGACTTCCCGGAGATCGCGGTTGGCTTGGCTCTTGTCACCCAGGCGTTGGTGAACGTAACGGCGGCTCTCGAGGCTTTGCTCCGGACGGCTCTCCCCCGTCGGCTCAGTAGGTGCCGCTCTGGTGCTCCTGTCCCGGCGATTCTAGGCCTCACGGTTTGGTGATTGAGCCATGGTTTTGGACTTCATCCGGGTTCTTCTGTCCCCCGGCCTCCTTTTCAGGGGTATGGAGCCGGGCATTGCCGGGGTTTTCTGTGGGCCCCACAGTGGGCGCCACGGTGTTTCCCCCGGCCGTCTGGCTGGCGAGAGCCTTTGCGAAGACCCCTTCGAGGGCTTTGAGGACGTCGGGGTGCTTCATGGCCGCAGCGAAGGTGGGAACTGGCGGTACAGCGACTATGGGCCCCTACTTAGCGTGGCGGGAGGTCTCCCCGCCGTCGCGTCGGCGAGACTGGGCGCCGGACTGTTGAGTCAACTCGTTGTGGCCGGATGAAGGCATTTCGAGTAGCTTTCGGAAATGAAAAGTGGAAAAAATGATGGATGCGATGTGGAGTTCCACAAGATCGAAAAATTGACACCAAGTAACTTATGGTGCCCTCCTTCTAGCGTCAAACTGTTGATGGACGTTTCCGATCAACGGTTAAAGAAATAAGAAAAAGAAACAAGAAAAGGAAAAAGGACAAGAGAAGCGGTTTAATTATGATTTTATTAACTGATCACGAGGTCGGCCTCTCGTACGAGGTCGGCACTTGTGATATACTTACAAATTCTTATACAAATTCCTTACAAGTTTAGAGAGAGAAAGTGTAGAAAGAGGCAGGACAGTTGGGATTTAACGACCCAGAAATAAATGAGGTGGGCTGCTATTTTTAGTGGCTTTAAATGTGGCGCTGTTCAGGTACTGTTCACCGGTCTTGTCGTACAGTACTCCGGCTGAGCAGTTCGGTGTCTTTCTGACAGGCATTAAATGTGATTTGAGGTTTCCCTCATCATTGCCTGGCAGGCATTTAATGCTCTCATGGGGGTCATTTAATGCTAGCAGGCTTTATGTCTTGGCTAGTGGATGTAGACCTGCAGGCTAGGGCGCCCTGTCCAATCACCAATGATTGCTCTCCAAGTGGCATTATTATATTATTATCGGGCCCGACATCCGTCACCGGGGGGGTCCGTTCTGAGACTTCAGGCCGGCTCCTGGTCCCATTTCGTTCTTCCGTCCCCGGGGAGCCTTTCTCCAGCTTGTCACTCATCAGACCGGCACTGGTACTTAGATGTCGCAAACGCCGGGCTCACGGATGGACCCACAAGGAAGTCAGGGTCAATTAAATTCGGAGTTCAGCTCGGCACCTTCACACTCGACCGGGTCTCCGGTTGGGCCCTTGGAGCTGCCTTGTCTGGTTTCTTTCGAGGGCGGACTCGGGTGTCAACAATACCCTTTTATAGTTAGGGTTGCTTATTGCTTATGAGACCCTGATATGGTAAGAAGTTCTCCCATATCTTCCTTCTTAATTAACAAACTAGATCTTCCTGAATCATCAGTACCCTTGAGGGTATACACTTCTCATATATAAGGGATTCTATCTATGCTAGGTGTATGATTTCTCGGCTAGAAATTTTAGAAAACGTGATGATAAAATTCGTCTTGTAAACCTTATTTTTTGTCACAAAAATAAATTGATGATGAAATTTTATCGTCACAGAGATCGTCATTGTAGCCGCATCATAATAGGTATAGGTGTCAAATTTTGAACTTGTCACCAAATGTATCAATTTTAATGACGTTTACAAGTATCGTCATGTTATTTGGTCATCTTTCATAACGATAAATTCATCACGTTTATTATAAGAATTTTGTCAATTAAACGATTATTTTTGTCATAAAAAAGACAAGTTTTAAATGACGAAAACTTAACTTTGTCGTCTAAATATTATTTTTTAATGACGAATTTTATTATTTTGTCGAATTTATAGAATTTCAGTAGCAAATATTTTTGTGGTGTTTTCGTTATAAAATCATCATATTTCATATAATTCGTCATGGAAGAGTTATTTTATAATTACAAAATATTTGTCGTTAGTTATTTTTTACCTGAGTTCAATCAAAAGATTCAATCACCGGGTCGTGTCTCAAGGAAGGTTAGTCGGATTATTTGTACGGATATTCAATCACACAAAAAGAGAAAACAAATCCTAAACACTCTAATTCGATTGTTTTATGTTTCAACTAACAACTAACGAATCTCAAACAAGGTAAAACGACATTCCAATCCTAAAACGTTCACGTAATGATAGAAAAGCTAGGAAAACAGGGATAATCGTTTTCGGTTTCAATTGCAACTCTCGGGCAATCAATTGCTCGGTTAGAAGACTTCGAAAAGCTAACTCGTCTAGAGGTTCACTCTCAGTAACTCTTCGTAACAAGAGAGTGAATGTGAACGATCAACTATCAAATCCAATAACGTATAGGCAATACAATAACGAACAAGCCTATTCTAAACGAGCCTAAATCGACCGACTTCTCCCCTTTCGGTTCTAAAAGTCGATTAACTAGGTTAGAATGGTGATCAATCAACTAACCCTAGAATTACCCAACTCGTATAGATTGAACAATTAATGAGCACGTAGTCGAAAACAAACCGAAACAATCATCCCTATCCATAACTAACGGATTTAGCCACTAATTGCAATTTCAACACAACAATTCACAGTTAAACAAGCCATCATATTCATACACAAAATGAAAAGAAGTGCTTACGATTAATATCAAATCCAATGTCGAAAAACAACGATCAATCCAATTCCCAAATGATGAATCTTGAAGTTTTTACTCTCCAAGATTGAATCCAAGTGAAACAAAAGAGAGAAAGATGTTTTTTGGTGAAGAAAAATCAAAAGTACAAGTCTGATAATGGAATCCCATGCCCTCGGTGTTGGGATCTGTGAGGATCTCGCTATGTACAAATCACAAATTCAATAGAAAATGTAAACCTATGCGCAGCGGATCTAAAGGTTTGATGTAGAGAACTTACGGCTTAAAATTTTATGGCGATCTGGCTGACCTTCCAGATGGTCGTATACAGCACACGAACGGAACTGGATCACATGAACGGAACAAGAGGGCGGCTCGTGTCAATCGCGGACGGATCATGTGGATCGAATGCCCGGTCGGGTCGTCTCGCGTCGCGGTCGTGTCGCGCCTTGGTCTCGATCGTCTCGCCGTGCGTCGCATTTATCTGCAGCGGGGCTCCGGCTGGCTTGCGGTTGTCGGCGGCTGGGCTGGGGTTGACGGATCTCGGCCTTCGGGTTGAGGTTCGTCGACTTCTGTAGAAGATTATCGGGTCTCGGTTACCTATGGATCTTCTACTGTATTACTCAAACACCCTTCTTCAACTTATACCAGTAGAGCAACAAGAAGAAGATAAAGCTAGATTGAGAACTGAGAGAGAGAGATGAGAGGCGGCCTGTGTTTGTGCATATGAGAGATTGGTTCTCTTCTTATGAGCTTAATGATGTATATATAGAGCTACAGTAGGGACACTTTAGAGATTAGGAATAGGACTCCTTAATTAACTAGACCAACTGTGGGCCATACCCACTCCTCTAATTAATTAAATAATATTATGGGTCACCAACATAAATATTATTGCACTCCCTTTTCTTAGCCCAAATTACATTTGAGACTCCAATTATAATTACTCGATTTACCTCCCCATGTTTAAGATATAATGTCCATTAATTAATTTGATTACTATCAAGAATTAATTAATTTATTATTATTTCAACGAAGCTAGCACTCGTTCATCACATTCTTACTATGCCGGAATTTAATCCACCTACAGGGTTTAGCATAATAATCCTTAATGAACTCACTTCGGGGACATCATCAAACTAACGCACATGGTGACCGTAAATATACTAACAACACATACTATATATAATAATATTACCCAAAACAGTAGGAATATTGATCCAGCGAACTGAACCTCACCTAAGTGAATCAAAGTAATATATACTACATATATATGTATGTTTAATATCTTACAGGTTAAGAACACAGTAATTCACCGAGGTCTAGTTTATTTACGACGATCAGTATAAAATAAACTTCTCTTCTATGGGATCCTGTTCAATACATAAATGTACTAGTGCAACTAATCAGTCAAGACAAACTGTACAGTTGACACTACAATCGTTCGGATGGGGTGTTCATTTCCATCTAGGTTGTGAACGACTATTCTTATTCGCAAGTAACTGATAGAATGATCTTCGGTTCGCCCGATGACGGCCCACTCCATCTAAGTGCAGAACAACAGAAAGTGGAACTTGTTTAATCTAACATGATTCTCATTCATAAAGGGCAAAAGTGTAATAACATGCAAAGCCAAGCTTTCGGTATATAACACTAACAATCTCCCACATATTCTTAAAGCTTTCGCTTTTACAGTATAGTCCTATCAATCCGTTATTTTAAAGACCTATCGCGATCCTATCGCCATGCACCTGACTCCCATTCCTTTCACGTGTTTGACGAAGACCTTCCCCGACAAACTCTTCGTGAAAGGATCAGCTAGGTTGTCCTCCGATGCAATCTTGGAAACATCAACGTCTCCTCTACCAACGATATCTCGAATCAGATGGTATTTGCGCTCTATGTGTTTTCTTGCTCTGTGCGAGGTTCCTTTGAGTTTGCTATTACTCCACTGTTATCACAGTACACGGTGATACATCGTGGCAAACTCGGAATCACCTCTAAGTCCACCAAGAAGTTTCTGAGCCAAACTGCCTCTTTCGCTACCTCTGAGACTGCTATGTACTCGGCTTCCATGGTGGAGTCTGCCACGCATTTGTGCTTAGCACTACTCCATGAAATGGCTCTAATTCCCAAGGTAAACACATAACATGAGGCTGACTTACTTTCATCCCTGTCCGACTGGAAATCGAAATATGTGTAACCCAAAGGTAACAAGCTGTCTGTACGGTAAACTAACATGTACTCCTTAGTCCTTCTCAGGTACTTGAGTATATGTTTCACCGCAGACCAATGTTCCTGTCCCGGAATACTTTGATATCTAGCTACCATGAAAACGGCGTAGCTAATATCCGGCCTAGTGCACAACATTGCATACATAAGACTTCCTACTGCCGAAGCATAAGGAACTGTCTTCATGTCCTCCATCTCTTGAGGTGTCTTAGGAGACGTCTCCTTGGACAGAAGTATTCAATGTCTGAAAGGTAACATACCCTTCTTGGAATCCTGCAAGCTAAATCTGACCAAGACAGTATCTATGTATTTATTGGGTTCTATTAGGAACATCAACGACATGCACAATATTGAACTTATTGAAATAAATCCTGACGCAGCGGAATCTATAGTTTGGATTAGGACATTACCTTTTAAAATTTTTGCCGACTCAGAGACGTTTCTGATTTCCGTTGATGGAGATCGTCTGATTACCATAACCCAATAGGCTGATGGGTTTGACCTTTCTCGATTCTGATCAAGTGTTGAATCATGAACGGATCACCGGATCAACTAGAACTCGGGCAGCTCGTCTTGGTCGGAGGTGCAGCGGTTCGGTCTCTGTCACTGGTCACGGACGAGCGCTGATCGGGACCAGGTGCGCGTCGTGTGGTGGGACGCGCGGACAGGCACGGATGACACGGGCGCGTGCAGGACAGCAGTCCTAGGCCTGGGCGGACTGGGCGTGCGGCGTCTCGGCTCACGCGTGCGTGCTTTGTACGTCTCCTGAGGAGCGAACGACACGAGAATAGGATTAGGGGTGAGAACGACACGAGAAGACAGGGATCACGGACGGTGGTGCGGGACTTCACGGCTGGGACCTAGCACGGTGCTTGGTTGCGTGTGGTTGCGGGCTTGTGCTCGCGGCTACGTGCGGCTGGGCTCGGGTAGGGTTCCGACGACAACAGGCGGTGGCGGCGATTTTTGGCGGCTTCTGGCGACGGCGGATGGCGGCGGTCGGCGATAGGATATGGCCGAAATATTTAGATCTTCAAAGTTTGATATATATCACCTTTAGATCTTCTAATGGATTACCTAAACACCTACTTCAATTAATCTTGGTGGTGCGATTAATGGAATCTCCCTAACTCATGAACAAGACAATTTTTCTCTCTTATGAAGATGGAAAAATCGAGCCCCACATGTATATTTCAAGAGGTTGGGACATGGTGTATTTATAGGCTCCATTAGGGACCTTAAGGAAGTGATAAATATGGGCTTATTCCATTAGGCAAAGGAATTCTAATTCTACTCCACATATCTTTCCAATCTAGGATAAAGCTCCTTTTACCAAACATCACCTTCTAGAAGACTCTTTAGTCTCCTAACCCTAGGTAATATTCTAGAAGGAATATTCTCCTCCTAATGGAATATTAATTATGAAATATAATTAATTTCTAAAATAATAATTAGAATTAAATAATAATACATTCCACTAGAGTAATATTATCGCTTTCCCCATTTAGCTTCAATTTAATCAATAAATCAAACCTCCACTTGATTAATAAATATTAATCTAATTGACCGATTTACCTCCTTATGTTTAAGATATAACGTCTGTCGATTAATTAAATTGCTGAAAAAATAATTAATCAACTTCTTATTCATTTCCGAAATTAGTACCAATCAGATCATTAATTATTATGTTGGATAATCATCCACCTGCAGGGTTTAATATAATATTCCTTCCTAAGCTCATCTCGGGGACGTCATCAACCCAGCGCACTAGGACATAGTGACCGTAAATAATTTATAACAGCACACCATATAAACATCCCCATTTACCAAAGTACTGAGTATGTCATCCTAACAGAATTGGAATCACCCTTGGTAAATCAAATAAACAAGTAATGAATATACATGCACGTTTTATTATCTTACAGTTTTAAAGAACGCATCAATAACCGAAGGTCTAGATTACAACAACGATCAGTGAGTTCGTGGCTCCTTTGAATTTGATACTGCTTTGCTGTTATCACAGAAGAATGTAATCGCAACGGGCAAAGTCGGCACCACGTCAAGGTCGAGGAGAAAATTCCTGAGCAAATAAAAGTTGGCGTTACATTGTCTCCCACAGAATGTCCGACCATGGTAAAAGAATACAAAATAAGACTTCAAGGTCAAGCAAAATTTTCGTTCGTTCGGTCCCATCGACCGTGTAAGTCGTCTCGGAGTCAGTAAATCACAAACCGTAAGATCTTTATCCTAAACTTTAGATCCACTGCACTTCAGATTACTTTCTTACAATTCAATTAATGAACGATTTAACCTAAGTTCTTGGTCAAACCCAACAATTAGTATCACAGTCAAGGTTAATTCGATTTATTGTTCAAGAATTGATTTAGACTTGCATGAATTATTTGCGTTGGAGCGTGACAAATATAGAACATGTTAGATTCGGTGAAGAACGTCGCTGATCGTTCTTTGAATCGATTGAGAATCTAAGAAAGGAGTCTTACGAACAGTGGAACTAATAATTGGATTCGATCTTACCTTTTAAAATTTTGCAACCTTTTTACAGACTTACACGGCCTACGAGGACCGACGAACAGATATGAATTCTCGTCTAACTTCTCGTCCTCTCACTTTGTTGCTGGTCGTACCTTGCCGTGTACTGCTAGGTCACCAATTGCTGTAAATCACTATCGCAAGGTCGCGTGTGTCGACGTACATAGCCAGGGCTACTGTGGTGCGTCACCAAGCTTCTGGAATACATTTTCAGGGATGCATGTGTCGTGCGTCTCACATCCGCCGTGGTGTGTCGCCAAGCCGCCACCATGCGTGGTGATGCGCTGGTTGTGGGGCTACTGTGAGGTTAAATATATTTCACATAGGAATTGAACGAATGAGCTACCTTGGGATGTATTTTATATCACCGATCACCACTCCAAATTGTATTGATGGGTGACTTGTCGGATCTCCCAAAGCCTCACACAGTTCACACGTTTTTGCCCTCTTTCTTATGCACACTATTTTGGTCTATTTTTTTCTTAGGATTTCTGATGTTTATGAGTGTGGAACTATTGAGTTTTATGATGAATGTTAATAATGTGCATAATCAGATCTATTAAAAATAAATCATAACGCAGCAGAATCTAGAGTTAGGATCAAGACTTACGGTTTAAAATTTTGTTGCCTTTGTACATACATAAACGGACTAAGGGACTGGACAAAAGGTTCTGAATCACGTCCTCTACACGTTTCTCATTGCACGGTCTTGCTGAGTCATCGGGTTGCATTCTTAAATCATTGATCGCAAGCAGTGTTTTTGAGTCTCCGCGCTCGCCTGATGCATACTGGTGCACACCTAGCTGCTGCTGCTGGTCCTTGCTGGTCGCCAAGCATGGCGTGGTCTGGGCCAATGGTTGTTGAGTGTCATGTAGTCTAGGGCACGCGAGAACGCATGCAGGTTGTCTGCGCGGGTTGCCTATGGGCTGCCTTCGCGGTCGCCTACTGGCTACGGGTGCTGGTGATTTCCAGCACGGATGGACTAGTCGGAACTGCGCCTACTGTCGGCGGTGATGTCGCCTAGTGCAGTGGTTGCCGGTGATGTCGCCTAGTGCAGTGGTTGCCGGTGATCGGGCCCATCAAGTTTGGTGGTCATTTTTGGTGCCGCGGGGACATATACATTGGTCGGAACACGAACAAAAGACATCGGGATCTTCTGATGTATGACCTTTACACCTTCTCCTAATAGCCTTGGTGGAGCGAATAACCAGAACTCCCAAGACTCATAAGATCTCACGATTTTTCTCTCCAAATTTTTCTTAAGATTTAGAGAGACCTCACGAGTGGTTATATTTTTCTTGTGGTGGAGGCTTAGGAATTACTGTATTTATAGTACATTATACACACAACACTATTACCCAAAACATGAAGATTATTGACTCAACAGAGTGGATCTCGCTTTTGGTGAATCAAAGTAACAGCTTGTATATACACGTGCATGTTTATATCTTATAGGTTAAGGGTACACAGTAATTAATCTAACTCTAGTTCATTTATGGCGATCAGTATAAAGCGAACTTTCCCATATGGG
Organism: Striga asiatica; assembly: GCA_008636005.1. Taxonomy (NCBI): domain Eukaryota; kingdom Viridiplantae; phylum Streptophyta; class Magnoliopsida; order Lamiales; family Orobanchaceae; genus Striga; species Striga asiatica. The sequence goes on along the minus strand of BKCP01007848.1, from coordinate 1,375,786 downwards.
ATCCGTTCAATGCACACAGTGCACTAGTATAACTAATCGGTCAAGACAGACTGTAGGTTAACACTACAACCGTTCACGATGGGTTGTTCCTTTTCATCTAGGTTGTGAACCAAACATTCATGTTTTACAAGTAACAGATATGTGATCTTTTGTCTCATCCGTCATGGACCACAATTTCTAAATGCAAAACATCAGAACGTAGATTGTTTAAATAAACATGATTCTCATTCAAACGAGATTAGTGTGAATAACATCTAAAGCTAAACATTTAGTATATACACCAACAGAGTCCCCTCTGCATCCTCAGCTCGAAAACTGATTACTGGCATTCGAGATGTGGTTCCAACCTCTTCTTGCTTCCTGTTTGCCGCTCGAGCATGCTCTTTTTTGGCATTGTTTGAATCACCATCGGTTGATCCTCCTGAAATCATATAAATGACCCCCTTCTTAGCCAGGGTCATACCATCCTCATCTCAACCACCCCTCTCTCGAGCTCTCATATTTTCTACACCTCTTTGACCCCCTCTATCTTTTCTTTTCTCCCTATCCTCATCTTTAACAATCTTTTCCACCGAATCCTCTCGACACCACTTTTTTTCCTTCTTCTTAACCCAGTCATGATACAAAAATTCTTTCAAATCGCCCGCTCAAATTTGGCGTTCAATCTCATCCTTCAGGTGCCTGCAATTCTCCATTGTGTGGCCATAGTCCTTGTGAAACCTGCAATATCGACTTGATTTTGGTTGGGTTGGTCCTTCCCTCCGCGATCCTGGCCAAGTAACTACTCGGTCATCAATCTTCCGCTCAATCGCCTCGAGCACTTTTCCGATTCAAGTCTTCAAGGGTGTGTACTTATTACATCTCTGACCATTATGAAGTGGTCGATCCATCCACTGATCTTCTCCTCGACGTCTCTCTGACCTGCCTTGTTTATCCCGCCTTGGCGAGTGAATCCTCTCCTTCTTTGGCCCTAGATGAGCCAACTGCTCCAACTTGGCAAACTCCTCTTCCGTCTCCTCGCGGTTGACATATTTCTTGCACCGTTTTAATACCTCGTCATAAGTATGAGCCGGCGTCTTAGCAAGAGAGCTTCAACAAGGACCAGCTCACAAACTCCTTACCAAACTTCCTGCCTTGACCTCGCCTGAGGCCGAGGGAATTTCCATGCACACCTGGTTATACCTGGCCACATACTTCTGCAAGGATTCACCCTCCTCTTGTATCATGGCCATCAACGTTAAGTAACTTTTCTATTGGGCGATAGCACTAGCATTTTAGTTCAGGAACATGCTCGAAATGTCCTCAAAATGCTTCACTGACCCTGGAGAGAGCTGGTGAAACCAATCCAGCGCCCCTCCCCCAAGGTCGAGAGAAACGCCCTACAACCCACGGGGTCAGAATATCCATGCAACACTGCCATGTTTTTAAACGATCCCATGTGCTTCGATAGGTCGGTCGACCCGTCGTACGTCAAACTGGTCTACCGAAAGTTATTCAGCAACGGAGCCTACAAAATTTCAGAAAGGGTGTCCTCGAGTTCGACCAGTGGGCTTGGCATCGACCTTTGCCTGCAATTTACTCAACCGCTACGCCATTCTCTCCAAAGCTCGATCCCTCTGGACTCATCCCCTTTAACTGGACTCATCTTTCTCCGTTTCCTATTGGTGCGCTCCTACCACCGTGGTCGGCATAGTGTTGGCCTGACAAGTGTGGTGGGTGGCCTATTGCACTGCTTCCGCCACCACAACTTTGGCAATCATTCGATTTAGCTCCACCCTCGATAACGTAACCAGTTGTTGGCCTGTTCGCTCCGCCTCTACCCTCAGTGGCCCCATCACTTGGACCACAGCTCCTCCTGGTTGTGCAATAGCCAGATCTACCAGTTTCTGGGTTGGAACAACCGCTCTTTGGGTTGCTCGAGCCTCTTGAGCCCAGCTCGAGCCTACAGCAGCTACAGGGACCGCCAATGAACTCCCTAAGACTGTAGGACGAAGCATCGGGGTCACTGGGGTCTGAGAAGGTCCGGAGAAGCTCGGTGGAGGTCCAGCTCCGAACGGACGCAGGTCGTCCACACATCATCGAACGTCAGTTCTAAGTTCTTTCTTGGGATTTCGCCTGCCATGACTATGATGAACACAAATTTACGAACGAAATTCGCACAGACGACGTCAAATGGTATCGCACAGACCTCTGATCGGCTGGAAACGGCTAGAAATGACTGGATCCCAAGCTCGATCATCGGTTGAACGTCTTCAAACCTGCAGAACTTTCACACCAGAGGGGGTTTCCGGTGAAGATCCACCGAAACATAAGTTAGCACTTGAAGAAAATGAAGTGCAAAGAGTGTATATTAGTGAATGTAACTATACATCCCACTCTTATTATAGGAGTAGGTTACCTTCTTCTAGAAGGCTGCTCAAATATGATGAGTTAGCTCCCCAGCTTCCCGTACAATCCCAAACGGATATGAAGATATGCCAATCCCAATAATGCTGCATGTCCTAGCCCATGTGCAGTCATTAATTACAATAATATTCCTTCTTATCCTTTGACCTTCTTCATTAAGCAGTTAGATCGTGCGCCTGACCTCAATCATCTTGAGCTGAAGTGTCATTGTTGTTGAGCCCCGCGATCATGCTTATCTGGTTGATCCTTCGACCAGAGGCTTCTTCAGGCTGAAATCCCACCAGGCCCTCCGAAGGCCCTCATTCGACCTGCTGGTACCCTTCGTGTCATCGATAGCCTCCTCGACCTGGGCCTCCTTCGACCTATTAACTCTTCATTCTTCATTCGACATGACGACTGACCCAGTTCAGTTTAGCTGCCTCTCTGGTCTAGCCGACCTGATATAGCTATCCCGTATCAAAACCATATTATCAACAATATAAAATAAAGGAACTATGTTTGCATAAAGAATAAACTGCAGAGATACACTTGACTAAAACATTATATTTATTCAAAATATATGTTAGAAACTTAAAGCCTGACTTTTTACAGTATACCCTATCAGATACCTAATGCAGTGGTAGGTTGTGAATTTGCACCCACATATCAACTTTTAGCTCCTCGCCTTTGAATTAAGTGTCATCCTTCTTCAATTCCTTAAGCAACAGGTACTGCCCATCAAATGACCATGTTTTCTCTAGTCTTCCTCTGTTCGAAACATAAATTGGAACAAATTTTGGCCTAGTATCCGCACCGAGGAAGGTTTGCATGTTCTCCATACTATCCCCATCGATGTTCGAAGCCCCCTTAGGTTTGGTTTCGCCCCTCCCCCCCTCCCCCCCAACAATCTTTCCTAATGGGCTAAACGTACACTCTTGAAGACCACACTCGTTGCGAAACTGAGAGCTAGCCAGCTCAATGCTCCAAAGCATTAGAGAACCACACACACAAAGGTGGTCTAGAACAAATACCAACACCTATGACCAAAGCACAACATATTAAGGCAGCAAACAAACTGAACCCTTAATACTACTAGCATCCAACAACAGCACCAGAACCAAATGAGATGACAGAGAACCTAGATAAGCAAAATAGTCCACAACTTACAGCAAACTAATAAAAAGAACAAAAGACAAACATCCCAGTACCAATATCCTGATGGTGAGTGCCCACTGTACCAAGAAATGGACCAAGGCCCCATCACAATCAGGTATCAAACTCTTCTGTTTGTTTGAGATGCAAATTCTTGCCAGTCTTTATCAGCAGCCCCACACAATCATCAGCATCGGCAACCATTCCTTTTTAAAAATCCATAAGTTCCGCGCTTTCCATAACCACCATAGAATGTAGGCGGTTAGCTGTATGCGAGCTTCAGACACTTTCTTGTGATCCACAGAACAAACACTCTCCCACGAGGTTATGAAATTGCTTGTATTTTCTCTGTTAAATTCCCATGAAACTGGAGACAGCTTCCACACCTGCTGAGCTGTAATGCAACTGAAGAAAACATGTTCAACTGTCTCAATGTCTTCACCACATCTTTGGCATATATTATCAACCTCCATGCTTCTCCTTTGCAGATTGCACCTAACTGACAAAGTGTTTATGTAGCATCTCCAAAGGAAATGCTTCAGCTTCCCTTTGATGTGAAGTTTCCAGCTTCTCAATCTGATTTCTGCCCTCTGCTATATCCATTCCCCTGAACTTGCCTTCAATGAGTTTTGAGTAGGCCTTGGCAACCACAAACTCCCCAGAAGCCTCATTATCCCAGGTCCATTTATCATCTTTGGTAGGATTAATTGTCTTGATCTGCAAGATAGCATTGCTCACCTCTTCACTGAAACACTCTTTGACCATACAGTAATTCCAATTCCAGCCACCTGAATCAAACAGCTCCCACACAAATTGGACATCTGATCTGCTACCAGGAAGAACAAAGGGAGTGCCAGAAGTGATTCCTGGGATCCATAGATCCTGCCAAATTTTGGTAGTCAATCCATTGCCTATTGATCTTCTGAAACAGCTCTGGTACTTCTTCATAACACCAAGCAATGTCCCCCACATCCATGAAGAATTTTGCTTTTTCTGAGCACAAAGGATGCTACCATTAGGAAAATACTTTCCTTTCAGGAATCTGCTCATCAGAAGCTGAGGATTAGATAGAACTCTCCATATCTGCTTAAGGACCAATGCCTCATTAAAAAGCCTCAAATCATGAAACCCAATGCCACCAAACTCTTTTGGTAGAGTCATATATTTCCAAGCCTTCCAATGAATACCTGCTGAGGCATCTTCTCTAGTGCTCCACCAAAAGCTAGCAACATACTGGAAATTTTATGGCACAGAGATATACGCAGAGAAAAGCATGACATGGTATAAACTGGTAAAACATTCAATACTGCCTTCATGAGAACCTCTTTCCCAGCAAAGGATAAGAATTTCTTCCTCCAACAAGATATTTTCTTTCTGACCACCTCTACCACATATTCAAAAGTTTGCTTTTGTGATCTTCCAATTCCAATTGGCAATCCCAGGTATTTGGATGAGGAATGAACTTGGATGCCAGAAAGCAAGTCGCAAATGGAAGATTGTAAAGCTGCAGAGACATTCTTGCTAAAAACCACAGAGGACTTCAACAAGTTCGCCTTCTGACCACAGAGTTTATTATATAGATTATGAACTTTTAGCACCACTCTCACAGATTGTACATTTGCACCACAGAAAACTAATGAATCATCAGCAAAAAGTAGATGTGATAGAGAGATACCACCCCCTAGGATAAATAGATAAGGGGAAATCGGGTCCCCTTGTCTAATACCCCTAGTTGCCTTAAAATAACCACATTGCTCACCATTGACATTTACAGAAAAGGCAGTAGTAGATACACATTCCATGATCCACTGAACAAATACAACATGGAAACCAAATTTTAGCAAGACCATTCTGATACAATTCCATTCAAGCCTATCATATGCTTTCATCATGTCTAATTTGATGGCCATGTACCCTTTCCTACCATTTCTATGTCTATTCAAGAAGTCAATCATTTCATGTGCCATAATCACATTATCAAGCAACTGCCTACCTGGGATAAAGCAGCCTGATTTTCACTCACACAAAGATGCATAACAGGCTTTAATCTAGTTGCAAGGATCTTGGAAATCACTTTGTATGCAACATTACACAGACTTATGGGTCTGAAATCACTCAAAGTACTGGGATTAAGACATTTTGGAATAAGACAGATAGTAGTGTGGTTCCAGCTTTTGAGCAGTTTTTTAGAGGCAAAAAAACTAGAGATAGCAACACATAAATCAGCTTTCACAATAGGCTAGAAGTGCTGGAAGAAAAGGGGTGACATACCATTCTCCCCCGGTGCTTTCCCTGGATTTAAACTTAAAAGAGCATTATGAATTTCTTCTTCATCAACAGCAGCAACAAGGTCCTGGTTAAAGCTATCAGGTATGGAACACGGAATAAGATGCAGGATTTGATCTTCGTCATGGCTACCAGCAGAAGTGAACAACTCAGAATAATAGTGGCAAATGGCTTTCTCAATCTCCTCTTGTGACTCACAAATCCTCCCACTATCAACAACCAGTCTAGTAATGGCATTTGTTTCTCTCTTGTGCATAGTGATGGCATAGAAGAATTTAGTATTTCTGTCACCTTTCATCAGCCACTGATTTCTAGACTTCTGTCTCCAGAACTCTGTGCCTCCTCTAGTTCTCTTTTCAACTGATCCTAACTTTCCCAGTTTCTCTCCCCACCTTTAGCTCTCAGTTCCTCTGGGCCAATAGTTAGCTCCTCCACCTTCTTTGCATTCTCTGATTTGAACACCTGGCTCCATTTTAACAGTGCAATTCTGGTCCTTTTGATTTTGTCTTTGAACTGGAACATAGGAGTCCCACCATTATTGCTTCCCCAAGAGGTATTGACAACCTCATGTACTCCTTCTTTGGCAAACCATCTGCTGTCAAACTGAAATCGAGGCTTCCCTTTCTTGCTGAGTAAACCATCACTAGATAATACAAGAAGACTATGATCAGAAGCAGTCTTGAGACAGTTGACCACCACATCATTTTGATTTTGATTCATCCATCCATAGGAGGCAAAAACCCTGTCCACCTTCTCTTCAATGTATTCCTCCCCTCTTCTATTGTTACACCATGTAAAGTGATGCCCTTGCATACAAATCTCACCCATACTCATAGAAGAAATGAAATTTAGAAACCCAGCTAGCTCCTCGGGCCCCTTTTCTCTACCTCCCACTTTGTCTTCTGAGTTGACAATTGTGTTCCAGTCCCCACCAATTACCCAGTTGGCACCCCACTTGACTTTAGCCTGAACTAAAAACTCCCATTGCTCAGCTCTAAGATGCCCACCTGTACTTGCATAAATCAGCACAAACCACAAGGAACCCCCTCCTTTATCATCCACAACTTCAATCTCAAAACAGAAAGAGTGACAAATGATTTGAATGATCTTATTAAAAATTATTGTCAATATTAAAAATTAGTCATATTATCAATATATGCATCCCTATTGAAAACTCAACATAAAAAATATATTTAATAATAATGCAAATGTTTGATATCGAAATTTGGTATGTTGGATTTATTACACGTTCTCGAAACTTTCTTGCATTCCCAATGTAATAATAATCATATTTTTTTTATTTTTTCAAGTTGATAAATTCTAGCCCATTTTTTTAATTTGTGTCTTTGTTTGCGTAATGAATAATGATGAACTAAATTCTTTTCTCTTTTTGTTCAAATTATAATGATGAACTAAATTCTTTCTCTTTTTGTTCAAATTATTTTTCATGTACTACAAAGTTGCTTATTATTTCCAAATGTCACCTAAAGTGGACCAAATGAACTCGGGCAGATTGTGACGTGAGATTTAGTGGACATTTACCCACGCAATATCTTATCAACTTATCCAATATTCTCAAAATCGAAACTTATTTCACGTTTGATATCTTAGGCTTGGAGCATCACAGAAGGTGATAACACTTACGTACAAAATGATTTGCAGAAAATCAACTGATACAGAAAGTGATAACACTCGATGCCAAAAAGATTTGCAGAAAACATATTGCAATTACGAAGGTTTATTCCTCTACCCGTATGAATTGGAAGCCAATTCATCTGAACATATCTCAACCAATTGGAGCGGGTGCAACAAGATCGCCCCCAAAAGAATAAAATGTTGCCAAAAAAAAAAACTCTACAGAAACTATACAAAAAATCCAAAAAAGAAAAACACACAAGTGTGTAGTGCAAATCATCATACAAACTCTGCTATTCAACCTACTATCATATCATTATCGGTTAATCATCTATACGTTGTATCTCACCCATCATGATCCGATTGCTTGTAACCTTGAAACCAAGAAGAGCTGGATCGATTTGCCTACCTTTCTTCCCCTTTCTTTTGTTGTTTCGGGCTACTGAAGCTGAAGAGGCAGTCCCAGCATCGGTCAACTCAGAATGATATTCGGGAGGAGGCTTCTTGGAGCTGTTGCTCTTGAGCATGTCACTGAACGAAGTCTCCATCACATCCTTAGCATCATTACAGGATGATGTTCGCCTAAACAGAATGGGACTTCTTCCGGATGATGCCTCTACTGCCTTGTTTCCCGCATTACTATTAATGCTATTTCCTCCTTCTCGTCTTGCCCCTACAAACCAACAAAATGCCAGAGATTAACTTAACAATGACACCCAGATACACTGATTAGACATTCAACCATCAATCCCACTAAGTGGGATCAGATATATGGACCAAATTAATGATATATTAAGTAATATGGTTAGAAGAAGATAAAAGAACTTGCAACTTGGAGCCAACTACTTGGGTTAGAAAAAAAAAATGGCAAAATAGTGAACAAAGACAACAGTTACTGTACCCATAGAAATGCTTAATCACAGCCTAAGGTATATATAGACGAAAGCAGAAATCTCTGCCCCAACAATCAGTCATTAAAGCTAAAAATTTATTTAGTTGAACGAAAGAAGCAAAGAAATACCAGAGATTCAACCTACCATCAGATACGTCATTTAAAAGATTTTTTCGTCTGGCTGAAACGGCTGATGCACTGAGCTCAGACAACCCTTCCTGAGAAGATGCAGCTCTTGACACCGGCGGACGTCTCAGCAACAAATTTTCTGGTCCTTTTAAATGCAAAGATCGCAACCNAAAGAGGGCACCAAGCAGCCAAAATGTGAGATGCAGAGAGGACTCAACAAGAAATTTCAACTAATTTCTAAAGCATGATTTTCAAATTACGAAGACAATCCACATACTGCACACAGACATGTTTATAGAGGAGTTCATTGGGCAAAAAGAGGCGTGCATACCATCTCAATATCGGGCTTAAATATATTATACTTGGAAACAGAGTTCCACTAACCAAGGACTTCTACACTCTTATACTTGGAAACAGAGTTCCACTAACCAAGGACTTCTTTGTTATTTTGTTTTCAGAATGTCAGAGGATCGTAGGATACTGACAAGTATCAGAAAAGACCAAGCATATATCTCACCTATCCTTAGTAGCATCCTCCAACAAGGAGTCGCCTGATCCAATCTTCTGAATGGGAGAACCTGATCATTGACCCCAGTTTGTTACTCTTTAAATTGGAAGGTCCGAGTGAAATAAAGGAAAGGCCAAAATTATAGAAGGAACATGAAAACATTACCAGTTGAGCTAAGTGACTTGTGCCTGACAAGGGGATTATCAGTCATTTCACCTCGATCTATAGGTACCAAGTGAGTCTGCTCAACTATGCCATCCTGAGCCTCTGAAATTATTCCCTGAATTGTACCATCACTGATGAGAAATCTTTTCTTTTCTTCCATATTAGAGATAGTTATTTCTTCTTCTGCCTTGTTACGCATGATAAAACTATCACAGCATACCTGAGAGTTTTCACCATTGTCTGCCACAAATGGTCTTCCTTCAACTAATGTTCTGCCTTCAGATCTATAAGACAACTCGCCAATTTCATTAACTTTGGTAATACCGTCGGAAGATCTATTCTGGTTTTGTCCACCAGAATCAGAACCATAAGACCCAACAGTGGATGGGTTGTCAAAACCAGATTCCTGATCTGAAACAACATTAAATGACTGGTTAGCCATGCATGTCCCAGAATAATGGCCTGAAGATGGCCTCCTCTCGTGTGCTATTCCATTAACCACATCAAACTGTTCAGTGGATGGGTTATCAGACTTCTGATGTAGTAACTCCATTAGCAAGCGCTTAGAACTGTCATCATCATTTGCTCCAGCAGACATCCAAAAACTAGAGTCTTCAACACTCCTTTTAGAATCCAATTCCCTAATGTGTCTCTCATTACGAAGATGCAGCTGTTGCATTCTTGACTCCATCCAGTCGCTCGATAATTGATCATTATCCTCGGGCCAAATATTGTCTGTTGTATCCAAGCGTGAAGCGTGAATTTGATTTGGAACTGAAGGGTGGTTTGAATGCCGAGAATAAACATTGATTGATGAACCACCAGGTTGTAGCCGGGCAATCTGTTCCTGCATTTCTAAACCTTGATTCACAAAATCACGATTCAATCCACCATCCACAGGCAATGGCATCGGACGCTCAAAAGGTAACATGCCGTGCTCATAAAGGCCATGTTGAAGTCTATCTTGTACTGAAGGATTCCTCCCATCAGAAGATGGCACTTGTTGGGAATAGAAGTCCAAAGGGACTCCAAACCCAGCAGATATAGCTCTATTAGAAGAAGCAGGATTCCTGTGGAACTGGCCTGCTTCATCAAATGACCATCCAGGATTAATTTGCTTTTCTTCTTCCATATCCAGTCGTTGCCTCAGCCCCAACGGCAACTGCTGCCTCCCATGTAGCTGATCTTGCTGAATAATCTGTTGTTCAAGGGAGTGAACCTCACCAAGTCTTCCACGAGATAAAAGCTCCAACATATCATTTGGATGTCCTTGATGGGGTATTTGACCAAATTTTGCTTGAATTAGCTGCTCAAGAGATGGATCCAGATGCCTTGGGAATTGGGAATGCTGCTGCAGATCATTTAGGATTTGTTGCTTCAGTATCGCTTGAGCAGCACCGGACCTGAGAGTCTCAAGACGTGACTGCCCACGACCAGACTCAAGCATTTGACTATGCAGTAGCTGCTCAAAAAGAACTTGCCTCGCCTGAGACTCATGTTGCTCTTTCAACAGTATCTGTTGTTGATGGAACTGCTGTTGTTGTAGTTGTTGTTGCTGCTGCTGTTGAAGCTGCATCTGCCTCTGCTGTTGCAACTGCATGGCTAGGATATGTTCCATATCTTGTCCTGACTGAATGGCAAGCTGCTTGTGGTGCATCAAGTTCGAGATGGGCCCCCCTTCAAGCATTGCTTCATTCAAGTGTCTATTATTAGAGAGCATCACATTATGTGGCTGATGATGCTGCTGCAGCTGAAGTTGGGGCAACAGCTTCTCTGCTAAACCATAATGGTTGTTGTATTTTTGGTTCACTCTTGAAATATGACCAGTGTCAATAATGCCATGGTACAATTTGGAATCAGAAAGTGCACTGCTGCTATAACCATCATTCCATCCCTCAGGGGCATGACTAAGATTAGTCATTGCACCAAAATGATCAAGGCCTCCAGAAACAGGGTTTAAAAATTTATCTGGTGCAACCCCACTGAACATGGGTGTCTGATCATTCCTCGAGGACGTACTCTCAAGCTCAGACCATAACAAACCAAGAGGATGCAAAGTACTATCCTTTTTATTAGACACAACAGAATCTGTCCTTTCAATGGTATGATAAGATTGGTTGCCACTGTTTGTAGCAAGTTCAGCATACCCTCTGGACATCTGTCCTATATCAGTGCGGCCATTTCCAGGTCTTTGAGGTAACAAAATTTCTGTTCAAAGAGAATTTGCAGCAAACAATCAGAATGAAAAGAATTCTATATGATAAAGAAACTAGTGAACCAAACAACTACGAGTCTACCTTCATCCAGTGCACCAAAATCATGAGAATCTTCTCCCTGAGTGTACAAGTGTTGTGACGGCTGACATTGATGTTCACTTGCTCGAGGATGAGCTTGCTGTGGAGGGATAGCATCAAAATCAGACAACTGCCAGCCTGAGCCATCTATTACATTGGAAGTACCCGATGCAGGAACAGAACGTAATGTTTCCAATGTACCCTCCATGACGGAAGATTTCTCTAATATATTGGAACTTAAATCAGCTTCACTATCGTACTCATTTTGAAATTTCAGATGAGGCATCACGTCTCCCAATTTTTGGAAAGGTGCCTCATCAGAAGCATCTTCAAAACGGACAGGTAAATCGGTCCCAAAAAATCCTTGCTCAAACCATGAAATGATATCCACACCAAGAAAAGGACCCTGGATTTCTCCTTGAGGATCCTGATAATATAAACTTAGTTCCTCAGGAGGAATCCCTCTATCTAGCGGATACTCATTTGCTGCACTCCCAATGTTGGGTAGCTGACCACCCCAATGCTTCTGAGATGTTGGCAAAGAGTTCCCCTCACCAAGAAGGTTATTATTAGCATCAAATAACATGGCAGATTTGACACTGTCGAACATAGCCACTGGAACTTCATAGTTCTCTTCACGATCTGCAGATATCTCTGAGGTACAGTTGAAAATGTTCTTTTATGTTTTTAACTCGGAAAAGTGAAAAAGAAAGGAAAAAAAAAACTATAACACTTTAAATGAGCAATCACACCAAATAAAATACCTTTTCTTGGTGAAGTATGGTAGAAGACATTATCAACACTGTATTCATGAATATCAAATGAAGTTTTCTGAAAGTTGCGCAACTCTTCATCGACGTCAACAGACGACGCTAGCCTTACCTCATTGAATTCATTGTCCCCCGATTCTAGAAAAATATACAATAAGGAACAGTAATATAAGCAACAGGCAATTAAAGATTGAATCTAGGTAATTTGCAAAATGTTAAAACATTGTCGCCTTCCAGTGTGTCACTCGTAAATTACCTGACATGTTTTCAGAGGACCTACCCTTCTCAAGTGAACTGTAAGAGGCTCCACTGCTTGTTAATTTACCAGTCCATATGTCATTCAAGATGGCCTGTAACAGAGAGGAACTCGTAACATTTCTAATGATGGTACATGCATAATAGAAACTAATAAGTCAATAAATGATCTCACCTTCTGCTCGGTATCAGGAGCAACAAAAGCTAAAGGCTCAACGTTCTCCAACTGGCTTACAGGGGGTACTTCCTCAAAATTTTCAGGCATGTGGGCAAGAGAAGACTCCAGCTTTTGCTTGCGATATATGTCGAGAAGTTTGCCCCTAGGGTAAACAAATGTACTATCAAGAAGGATTGGTTTCCCAAGAACATTCCCAATCTTGTCATATTCAGGAGCACCAATAGGACTTGCAATTGGACTTCTTATAACAGAAATACTTGACCTTCCACGCCCTATGGTAAAGCCCACATTTGACCCCTCAACTCGTCCCTTTTCAATGCCAAATCCCGGTGCAGCACGATAACCTGACCCACCTGGATTTCCATCCATCCTGTGTCGCGGCCTCCACTTATCACGAGAATCTGAATCACGTTCAGGAACAGAACGGGTATTCGAAACAAATGATTGAACTTCAGTCTGCGGCTCTTCCTTCTCCATCTCTGTCTTTCTCTCCACCCGAATATCCTTTTCTTTGTCATCAGGACCCCACCTTAAGGACCATTTGCTGTCACGCCTCAGTTCATGTCCAGAGTTGCGACCACTAGCATCATTCCACCTCTCAGTGGCAGGCAAAGATCTATTGTCAGTTGATTCTCTGGCTGGAGCATTTTCAACGCGTCTCTCCATCTTCCTGCGATCCCTTCGACCAAGCAATCCAGTTTCCCTTTCTTCTTCACGCCAGCGGCGCACTCCCTCGGATTCATGACCAACTTTTCTCCTGTCTTTTTTTTCCTCAGTCACATCTGAGCGCCAAACCTCCTTCTGGCTCACATCTGCAGAACTTCCAAGAGATAAAGAGCTCGGTCCACGGGTCTCCTAGCAAACAGAAGAATATCACCAATGATGGAACATGATACTAACAGAATAAAATATAAAAAGGGCCTACAATTTTAATGGATACAAACAACATACTTCCTCAGATATTATAATCTGAAGACAAGAGTGTGACTTCGTACGTCAAAACCAGTCAGATATTTTTTACCATAATTCACACTGTACACAATGAAGATTAGTGAAAACAGACTCAAGAAGCAGTCACTTTAGTACTTGCGACCGATACTCAGAGTGGCATATGTATTCAGTATCCAGCGAAGTACATAAGCAGGACAAAGCACCTAACATTCCTAACTTCACAAAAATGTATTTAAGGGTGCAAATTTTATTTAAATCTACAATTTACATAAAACATCAATTCGAAGTGCACAACATATATAATGAGAATACCAGTCAAGGTTTTGAGAACATAGAAATCACAGATTCCATTAAAAAATAACCCTGTCCACTGTTATGTTCACTTAAGTAATCAAGAGAACAATGCGACTGGATCAATTGGTCAGTTTACCATTTTAGGCTCATTTGGCTTAGCATACAGCCACTGAGGAGACAATGGAATGCTCTCAGACACTGCTTGATCTGTGACAATAAATCGATGGAATCAGCAAATGGAGAGCAGACATGAAAGGAATCATGAGAAACATACTACATCAGTATAATAACCTGAAATGCTTACTTACCCTTTGATTCATCCAGTAATCCAGCCAATCCCCTGTCTTCATCATTTCCCAGTGCAGCTTTATTGAATAATATTACAAAAATACATCAATATTTAAGACAAAAATATTAAGCTCTACAAGAACACTTCTGCAAGTTATTAATATGGAAAATTCAAGAGGGATTCAGAGCTGATTGAAACACTACACATCTACTCCATAGGTGTGGAAAACTAATATAAAAACTTCAAGCGAAAGTTCAAGATTGATTTCTAGTGGAAGACTTTTAACGTCCACCCAATTTTTCGAAGTAAAATATTAGAAAAAAAAAAAAAGTAATAGTAAAAGAAATCAACTCATTTTCATCTTTCCAAATCACTCAACATTGAATTAAATCTTAGCTTAAAATAAAATATAGGGTGAAGATCCTGATCCGTAAACCTTGGACCAAACTAAAGGCAGCGGATCAGAAAATCAACGGACAGGATCCTGTGTATGATAGCCAGATCCAATCGGGTAGAATAAATTACAGCACGTAAAATATTGACACGACATCTAAAGCAGCAATCTACCTTTCGGAGTCCACAATTGATCGGCCGGAGTAGATGTAATGAGATCCTCCGGAAGGTCTAACTTACTTCCCGCCATCACACTAAAGATATTTCACAGAATTTCAGCGAACAATCAAACGCCTCGACGAAATTCGCACCAAAAGAAAAGGCAAATAGTGAGTAAAAGATAAGGACGGAGAGAGAAGTAAATTGGCGATTGGCAATACAAATATTCAGATTGAAAGAGATTCCACAACCAAATTGACAGGTGAATACATATATGAAAATATAAGTGGAGCGAAAGCGATAATTAGGGTTTGTGAGAGCACTTGAAAATGGTTGAGAGAGAGAGCGAGCATAGGGAGGAGGAAAAAAAGGTGAGGGTTTGGGTGGTGAGAACAACGAAATCAAATAATTGGTGAGGATGAAGAGTGATTGGATACAAATAAAATCTTTTTTATTGTATTTATTAGATAAAACGAATTAATTTTTAATAAAATTTGATGATTGAACGAAAATTCTGAATTTGTAGGTAATAATATTTAAAATATAACATTCAAATTGTTTTGATATAGAAGAATGAGAGAGGTTATTGAAAATAATTAATAGTTAAATATATTTTAGTAGAAAAATAGTGAATTAAAGTTATAATTTGTGAGGATTATTAATTGATATTGATACGGTTATTTTAGTAGAAAAATAGTGAATTAAAGTTATAATTTGTGAGGATTATTAATTGATATTGATACGGATACCACACCAGCTAGAGAAAACCCACTATCTCGGCCAGCAGCGAACTAGTTGGTCGAACATAGCCGCAGGAAGGTTGAACGCCAGTGCAAGGCAAGGAGTCTTCAAGACGAATGTTTATTTATATCTTACAGGTTAAGAAAATGCAGTAATTAGCCGAGACTTAATTCGTTTATGACGATCAGTATAAATCGAAATACTCCTCTCTGGATCCATTCAATACACCAACATGTACTAGTGTGACTAGTTAGTCAAAATAAAAGTTGTACAGTTAACACTATAATCGTTCCGATGGTTTGTTCATTCCATCTGGATTGTAAATCAATTGTTTTATGTTTTGCAAGCAATCATCTTTTGATCATTCATGATGAACCATTTTTCTAAATGCAAAGAAATAGAATATAGAACTTTATTTAATCAATCATGAATTTTCATTCAACATAAATAGTGAGAATAACATCTAAAGTCAAGCTTTCAGTATACACACTAACAATCTCCCACTTATACTTCTTGTGCTTTTCTACTATACATCTTTCAATCCTTCATTCTAAAAGATCTATGTCGATCATGTTACCATACATCTGATTCTCATTCCTTTCACCTGTCTGACTAAGAACTTTCCCGACAGACACTTTGTGAAAGGATCAGCTATGTTGTCCTCCGATGCAATCTTGGCAACCTCGACGTCTTCTCTTCCTACGATCTCTCATATTAAGTGGTATTTGCGCTCTATGTATTTATTGGCCTTGTGGGCTCGTGATTCCTTTGAGTTTGCTACTGCTCCACTGCTATCACAGTAAACTGTGTGACAACCACGTGACAAACTCGGAATCACTTATAAGTCCACCAAAAAGTTTCTGAGCCATAATGCCTCTTTCACTGCTTCAGAAGCTGCGACATACTCGGCTTCGATGGTGGAGTCTGCCACACATTTCTGTTTGATACTCCTCTAGGAAATGGCTTCACCTTCTAGTATGAACACATATCTTGAGGTAGATTTACTTTCGTCCCGGTCTGACTGGAGGTTGAAATAGGTGTAACCCAGCGGTAGCAAGTTGTCAGTACGGTAAACTAACTTGTACTTCTTAGTCCTTCTCAGGTACTTGAGTATATGTTTCACCGTAGACCAATGTCCCGAACCTGGATTACTTTGATATCTAGCTACTAAGCTTACCGTGTAGCTAATATCAGATCGTTTACACAAGATTGCATACATGAGGCTTCCATCTACCAAAGCATAAGGAACTGCCTTCATATCCTCTATATCTTGAGGTGTCGTAGGTGACATCTCCTTAGACGGAGGCACTCCATGTCGAAAAGGTAACATACCTTTCTTGGAGTGTTGTATGTTGAATTTGGTTAGGATAGTATCTATGTATGAAGATTGGGACAAGCATAATATTCTCTTCTCACGATCTCGACTGACCTTAATACCAAGTGTAACGCCCCGTTATTTTTATAAGAAAAATACCAAAATTTTCCAAAAATCAGAGTTAAATTTTTGCAAACATTTTAAAAAATTCTTCAATGGCCATTACTCAACTAATCTCAAGTCAACAGCTTAAGTCGCAACTTAAGCAACTGGGAATTAACCATCCCAGATTAACACTTCAAGCCAAACAAGTAAAACATGCTTCAATGATAATTTCAAACATTACCAACATCAATAATTCCAATTCATAATTCAAGCATGCATAAAAATCCAAATTACATTCCAATCTCAACAATCAATATTCTAACAAGTCTGGCAGACGATAATAATAATAATAATAAAAAAACGAAAGCAATAACAATTCATAAGCAACAAGTATGACCCCGCTCGCGTGTCTTTCGCCGCTGCCACCAGCTCAACCTGAAAAGGGGGAAACTAGTGGGAGTGAGCGACCAATATGCTCACTGTGGGAATACCATGCAGTCTATTCAATATAATGACTTAAATCATAATCGCAGCATGAACGCAAATCGCCTAGTTTACCTCCTATACAATCCTACGCTCATGTGATCACATCTAAACTGTCGGAATACCATCAACGGGAGCTAAACCGTCGAAACTCCATCAACGAGAGAATACTCTCTATAGGAAAAAATAGGAGAACGTCGGAACTCCATCAACGTGAGAACCTCTCAAAGACTAACGGTTTACATGCATACATTGATTATCAAGCTAAGCAATTATAATGAATAACATACACAATAAGGTTTATCAACACCCACCTAGTAGACGAGGTAGGCAAAGCACACAAGTAGAACAACGTAGGTCGAGGGCTTGACTCCTCAAATACCTACATTTAAGAGAGATAATATATCAATAATATATCTCACTACTCGGACTTTATACAAAACCCACACTTAATCAACATTAAGGCTTAAGGGTTTTAATTAGATTTTTTGTGGACTTAGCTTGGAAAAATGACTTAGAACCCATACTTATCGGAAGTTAGGATTGAATGCCAACTGACTGCACCCGACACGCCCCAACAGAACGGGATTGCAGAGTGAAGAAATAGGACTCTTATGGAGATGGTTAGGTCGATGATGAGTTATTCGAGGTTACCAGATTCGACCTGGGGTATGGCGTTGGAAACAGCATCTTACGTTATGAACATGGTTCCATCGAAGTCAGTGGATACTACTCCTTATGAGATGTGGAAAGGGCGCAAGCCCAGTTTCTCACAGTTTCGAGTATGGGGTAGTCTTGCACACGTGTTAGCGCAGGAACCTGGCAAGTTGGAATAACATTCGGAAGCACGAGTTTTCTTAGGCTATCCCAAGGGAACGAAAGGTGGATTATTTTATAGTCCTGAGGATTAGAAGGTGATCGTTTCGACGAACGCTAGATTCTTGGAATAAGACTATATTATGAATCGTAAGCCCGCAAGTAAATTAGTCTTAGAGGAGTTAAGGAGTGAAGTCAATGGTTCCTCACCGAGTGCGCAAGTAGATACATCACATAATACTGCAACACGACACACTGAGAGTGTACCAGTGTATACAGTGCCTCGTCGCAGTGAGAGGGTTTCTCATTTATCCGACCGATGGATAGGTCTTGGAGAGTCATCGGATTCAGTTCCAGGAGACCTAGAATCGGACCCAAGAACTTACAATGAGGCACTCCAAGATAAAGATGCAGATTCATGGAATGTTGCAATGAAAGATGAAATAGGGTCAATGGACTCCAATCAGGTCTGGGATCTTGTAGAACCACCCGATGGGGCACGACCCATTGGATGTAAGTGGATCTATAAGAGAAAGAGAGGACCAGATAAGAAGGTGCAAACCTTCAAAGCTAGGCTTGTTGCGAAAGGTTATACCCAGATCGAGGGTATTGACTATGATGAGACCTTTTCGCCAATATCTATGCTTAAGTCCATTCGGATTCTATTGGCTGTAGCTGCTCATTTGGATTATGAGGTCTGGCAGATGGATGTCAAGATGGCTTTCCTTAACGGAAACCTTCAAGAAGACATCTATATACAGCAACCAGAGGATTTCATTAATAAGGAGCGTGAGCATCTAGTGTGTAAGCTTAAGCGGTCTAATTATGGACTGAAGCAAGCTTCGAGATCTTGGAACATCCGTTTTGACGAGGTGATTCAGTCGTACGGCTTCACTCAATGTCCGGATGAGCACTGTGTTTACAAGAAAATCAGTGGGAGCGTGGTAGTGTTTCTTGTGCTTTACGTAGATGACATACTGCTTATTGGAAACAGTAAGAAGGAGTTATCAGACGTAAAGGTGTGGTTGTTTAAGAAGTTTGATATGAAGGACTTAGGTGAAGACAGACACATTCTTGGTATTAGGGTCATTGGAGACCGTAAGAAGAGAATGTTGTGCTTATCCCAGTCTTCATACTGTTAGATATGCTATAAAATCTTGGCTTTCAGATATGAACAATTCCGTTTTGATCTGGCAGTCATGTTTTAGTCAAAGTTCATATGCTTGCAGTTTATTTATTTGTGCAATCATACTCCTTCTCTTACATTGAGGTAGTGTGGTTCGTGGTGTCTCGAACAGAAAGATCACCTATTGGTTCCTTGTAAGACTAAACTATTTGTTCACAGTTTTGACAGGCGGTGAGACCCCTCTTGGAAAAGGACTGTAGTGTATTCTTGATTCAGTTTATCTTGGACTGGACAATTACACTAGTACTTATCACTAATCGTTGTTGTAATCTAGACCTTCGTGAAGTTTGATACTTAACCAAACTGAATTAAATGAAAATTCAGACAATTGCGGAAGCAGATTCACTGAAAATTGAACCTTCAGGAGAGCGACCCACTCTCCCTTCGGATCTCTTTCATCAATGCAATCAACTCACTCATTCTTCAAGGGTTTACAGTATAGACTCCCTCTACACTCTACTTGAACAATAAATTGCACTACTACTTATCCGACCACAAGTCCTTTGTAGTTTTTCACGTTTGAATCCCTCAAACTAAAAACAGAGTGAACCTACGAACACTCTATATTTTTCCTCTCAACAATGATCACCCTCCCTCACAAAAATTTCACAAAATAAAAAAAAATCCCAAATGCCTGATACATCCAATATCTTATTTGAAAAGAGAATGTAAGAAAAGTACTCCTCAAAATGTTCTCGTCGTCCTTTTATCCTCATCCTTCATATGGTAAGTTCTTTCTCTAGCTTCCCAGCCAAGTCATGTCACATTATGGAAAGTCCATGTTGCTCAATTCGGATCTCACGCTTATGGTAGGTAGGTGCACATGGAAGGTGATCATCAATGGAGTGATTCACGATATTTTCTTTTGACTTGCCATAATAAAACGTGCATAAGCATAACCCGATAAACAAAATGATCAAAACTAGTCTTAGTATACTTAGACAGACTTCCCTTAATTATCTCTTTGATGTCTGATCCTGATAACAAAAGAAGGTTCATCGATTTGCTGCCAAACCTCAGAACTTACAATCTCCCCCTTTGGCAGATAAATCGAAAACCTTTCTTAAGAACCTGCATGGCAAAAGTCTCGCAAACATACAGAATTCATTCTAAGAGAATGTGCAACTTAAGATCCTGACAAAATAATAAAGCAATTCATAATAATAATATTCCTAAGCAGTCATCAAAAAAAAGATAAAAAGAGTTCATGACATCACAAATCATATCAAAATAGTTTTTAGGTTTTTAGCACAACACAGGCCAAAAGGACATCCACAGGTCTAAGTGGATTCATCTCCATCCTCAGTCTTCTCATCATCAGAACCACCTTCTTCTGATCCAGCTTCAGTGTCTTCCTCTGAAGCAGCTTCCTCTTCCTCATCCTCAGCATCTGAGTCCACTTCATCTTCATCAGCAACATCTGAACCTTCTTTAGATTCCAGCGCCTTCTCCTTTTCTTTGACAGCGACAACTTTTCCTTTTCCCTTGGCCGCGACAGTAACCTTGGACTTCTCCCCAGCGTTTGGCTTCTCCCCCTTACTACCAGCATGCACCTTCGTTGTCTCCCCCTTACCTGCAGCCACCTTTTCTTGTTCTCTCCCTTTTTTCGATTTAGTCACCAAAGGGGCACGCGACTTCATCGCACCGAGTACCTCATGTAATACCTCTTCTGATCAGCAATTTTCTTTTCAAGTCCAGAGAGTACGGCACTTGTTGGTGCAGAAAACCTCGAAGCTCTGAAGGCACATCCGAGGCCTTAACTAGGGAAGGGCGAGGAGGAGCAGATTTAACACCAGCAAGAGCAAGAGGCTTTAAGACGGGAGAAAAGTTATCACCTCCACGAGGGTCCATTTTCACACCAGTTTTAAAAAGAATGGCACAAATAGTAGAAGGAAAGAGCATCAGCTTATGTGGTTTGGAAATTTCAGCAAAGGATACCACAGTGTCAAAGATAACAGAGCCAAGGTCAAAGGGAACACCGCAAAGAACACGATAAATGACACGGGCCTGAGTAGGAGTAACAAATTGCTTGTGTGTAGTAGGTGTCCAATTAGATGCATCGATTTTCTATAACGCATTCGCAGGAGGAGTTAGGCTCTTAACAAACAGCCCGGGAGCAAGCCACTTGCTCAAATTCCCACCAGTCAGTGTACTAGCAACCTCATCTAGATCATCATTCAGAGTGGAAAGTGAAGAACCTTCAGCCAAACCCAACACCGAGTTTATAGCGGACGGCGAAAATACAACAATGCAATTTCTTACGAACACCCTTTGAAACTTCGAGGAAGTAGGGTCAGAAACAGACACGGATAAATTTGAATAAAATTCACCAACAAGCTGCGAACAGTATTTCCCAACATCCGTAATAGAATTCTCAAGGCCAACCTTCTTCAGGAGTTCAAGCAAACCAAGTTGTTCAAAGTGCTCACCGATAATTGTGCGTTCAGGGCGAAATTTCATTCGAGAGAATATATCTGAGAAGCGAGTTTCAGACAGAGGGGAATAAAATTGACGGGAAAAAGCATTACCAATAGCAAGAGGACTATCAGGGCCATCATCTTCAGTTTCTTCAACACCTTTCTCATCCACACGAGGAGAAGGTACCTTGTCGAGAGTAGGAGGGTTAACAGATTTCTCTGGTTTATTGGTGAACTTATTGATTTCCTTCTCCGCAGAGTCTCCATCATGAACACTATCAAGTGATGATTCTCCATCAGACTTGGAAGGAGAATCCACAGCAGCAGGAGTTTCAGGCACAGTGATGGTCTTCTTCGCCTTTTTCGATTTTCCTGCAGTAACGGCGACGACCTTCTTTCGCTTTTTAGGAGATTTAGCGACGGAGGGTGACCCTTTTCCACCTTTCTCACTACTAACCTCAATGTCGGGAGTAGCGACCTTTGCCGTGGGGGACCTTTTAGGGCTTGGGGAAACCCTAGTTTCAATGTTCTGTGGTGGTTGAACTTTTTCGGTAGCCATGCCGGAGAGAGTTGGGTTTGGTGGAGTTTCAGTGCTCTGGCTTTGACGAGTTGAACGCCGAGAAGGTTGAGGAGCATTCTTCTTCGGCTTCATATTTCTCTGTTTGGATTTCGGCATGGTTTCAAATAGAAGGGTTTCACACAGGTAAGGAATGTTAGAAAATTTTTGGAGAAATGAGAAAAATCAGAGATTGACGAATATTAGAGAGAGATGAAAGACGGTGATATGATAGATATAGGAAAAAGGAATTTCAGTTATCGAGGCAAGTTACCGTAAGACGGTTTAGCTTTTCCGATTTGAATTTCAAAACTTGTTCAACACTTAATGTACGTAATAAAACCGTTCCCTCCAAAATAGAAGATCCACTTACCAATTATTCTTGACATAACTACCATATATACGCCATGAAGTTTCAGAAGAAAATATGGTTAGAATAATGTACCAAAAATAATTTACGCACTCTTTTGAAAATGAATCAATCTTAAGAAAAACCTTGATGCACATGCCTAAATAGAATATTTATCAAACATTACCCAAGTAGCTTCTACTCATGCAATATTGAGAAATCCATTAATCAATTAATCCACAAATATTTCTAATCAATTTGCAATGAGCTCGACACTATTAACAATGGTGAGAAATCAAGATTCTCTTCAAACATAACTCATCCCTTATACCTCCAACCTTATATAACGCAGAATTAATATAAGTTCATTCATCACTTTCTCTTAGCAAAAAACAAAATTTCCGTTCGCAATTCAGCCCCAATACTTATGATGAACTAACTCCGTTCTATGAACTTCAACACCGATTCACTTACTAACATCAACTATACGCCAATGTCAAGCCCATTACTTGAGGTGTGAATCATCCCGCAAAAAGTTTTGTTTTAGAACATGCTGAGAAGATATGAGGGTGATATAGCCACATAAGGATAACCCGGTCTAGAAGCTTCTTACTCGACCGGCGAGCCACTCGAATGACTCGCACGTCGACATGACTCCGTCGGCATGATCAATCGACTTCCCTAGAGTCGATCCTACCGAGAGCAACCGAGGAGAGGCAGAAATCGGTCTAGTCGACTCTACCAAGTCGACTTCCCTCTATCGACCTGGGCATCAATGGAAGAAGAAGATCAAGAGCATAATTCCCAAGCATTCAGACAATCTAGGTCGACTTTCACTAGTCGACTTAGATGATGACGACTCTCTGAAGACGACTTCACCACATGGTTAAACCTAGCGTAGCCTCCGCATATATCCACGAGTCGACTTCCTAGATCTCGAAGTCGACCTCACATACCTTAAACAACAGAGATGTGATGACGATTCACCACACTTGCGACATATCCGAAGCCCTCCACATTGGGAAGGATAGGAAGGAATCTTGTGATGACTCAGCAATAAGGGGAGACGAATCGACCAGGGTATTTTGGACCTTCTAGGTCCACCGACTTGGGCATTTTGGGCACTTCACGTAAGTATCCACTCCTATATAAAGGAGATGAGGTAACCCTAAACCCTAACTCTCATTCATTCCCACTCTCCCCCATAGCTGCTGCGCAGCCTCTCTTCATCACTCACATACTGACTTGAGCGTCGGAGGCTCTACGCCGGAAACACCTCCGGCGTTGAGTTTTTGCAGGCATTCTCGCGGTCTAGCGACGGTTTGGAGGCGGTTCAAGCGGATCTGAGCTCACAATCACCGGTTTACTTCAGATCTGGAAGTAGACCCATCATTTTGCGCCGTCTGTGGGGAGTTCTTGAAGGAAGGAAGAGCTTCACACCCAGCTCCGATCTGCTTGCCGATGGCGGAGAGGGAGAGCTTGCAGAGGAACCTGAGCGAGGAATTCAGAGGGACGTGGATGGACAAGAGGCCACCACCACTTCCCACCACCAAACACCTCGTAGTTCAGATGACGGGAATGCCACCATTCGGAGGACCACCACCACCAGGACTGATGTTGAGCGGAGAAACGCCTGTCACTCCAACCGGCGTGAAGTTACAAGTGTTGACCCAGGTAGGGACAAGTCAAAACCCTAATCCAAGAGGGGAAAAGGAACCAACAGAGATGCCTCGGCGTGAAGGAAAGCAGATACAGGAGGTACCGGACCAAATCCAACCCCATGTCGAGGAGCAAACCCTGACGATGACGAGAAGCGAGATGCAGAAGATGATCGCTGAAGCTGTAGCGGCCCAGATGAAGCAAATGGCGCAGGTCGAGCAGCAGCCTCGAGTCGAGAACCAACCTCGAGTCGAGCAGCAGCCCCGTGTTGAATATCAGCCTCGAATAGAGCAACAAGCCCAGTCGAATGTGCAACAGAATAGGAGGGTGGACGAGGAAGAGTCCTCTATTCGAACTGTCAATCCACAAGCGAGGGATGAAACGTTAGAGCAATTATTAGCCCAAGTTCGCGATTTACAGGCTCGAGTCGATGGAAAGAAGAGCAGGGGAACAAAAGAGCACCCATTCTCGTTGCAGATCTTGAGAGCCGACTTACCCAAAGGCTTCAGAGAGCTGAACATATGGTACGACGGCTCCATTGACCCGTCTCGACATTTGAGGAGTTTCGAAAATATAGCCGTGCTTCATCGTTACAGCGACCCAGTACAATGTCGCGCTTTCCTGACGACTTTGACAGGGTCGGCCCAAGACTGGTTTCATCAGCTTCTAGCAGGGTCGATTCGGGATTTTGATGGGTTCAGCTCGAGTTTTCTTAACCAATTCGCAAGTGTGAGGGTGCAAGAGAAATCTTACCTCTCGTTAATTAGCATGCAGCAGAAGAAAGGCGAGTCGTTACGGGAATATGTGGCGAGATTCACAAAGGCGTGCGTCGAATGCCCAACGGCGACAGAGGAAATCAAATCAGGGGGATTGACGAGAGGACTGCTACCAGGATTGTGTAAGAACTCCTTGGCCAAACGACCTGGTAGGAGTTTCGACGATGTGCTGGGCAGATGTGCCAAATACATGAATGTCGAGGAGGCCGAAGCCGACTACTTGCAAAGCGTGAAGATGTCTCAAGCCGACAGTCGAGACGACAAGAAGGAAAAGAAGTCGACAGGAGATAGGAGGGGATCCCCGAGAGCTGATAGGGGTGAAGGCAGATCTAGAGGATGGAGACCAACTCAATACACACCTTTGTCGGCTCCCCATGCGAGAATTTTGGAGGTTATGGAGAGGGAAATCCGCGACGATGTGGTAAGATGGCCGCGGACGAGGAAAGATGGACCTTTGAAGCCCAAAAGCAACCTATACTGTCGATTCCACAAAGACTATGGGCACAACACTGACGACTGTCGACACTTGAAAGACGAAATCGAGAGGTTGATAAAGGCGGGCCACTTGAAGGAGTTTATATACAAGGACCGCGAAAGGACGAGCAGGAGACGAGAGCGAAGTAAGAGTCCTCGCAAGAGGGCGAGATCGCCAGAAAAGGAGGAACTCCCACCAAAAAGGGGAGTCATTAACATGATTTTCGGAGGATCGACTGATGGAGACTCCAATCGGGCAAGAAAGGCCTATGCTCGAGGCCGATATGCGAAAGTCGAGGTGCAGCAGGTCGAGGAAAGTGGACCAGTAATGAACTTCGGACCGGCAGATGTGGGTGAAGTCGAGAGGCCGCATAACGACGCCTTGATGATAACGGCGCAGATATCAGGTTACGAAGTGCAAAAGGTGTTTGTCGATACAGGGAGTTCAGTGAACGTAATTTTCTATGAATGCCTCAGAAGGATGGAGCTGGACATTGAACTTACGCCCCTACATACATCACTCTTCGGATTCAACGGCTCAGAAGTCGCTCCCCTAGGAGAAACCATGCTCGCTGTCGTCCTAGGGGAAGGTGACTTGAGGAAAGTCAAAATGGTGAGATTTGTCGTGGTTGATGTCGAGTCGGCTTATAACGTGATTCTGGGGAGACCAGCGCTCAACGCATTTCAAGCAGTTGTGTCGACCTATCACATGAAACTGAAGTTTCCTGTAGGAGATCGAGTGGGAGAAGCTCGAGAAGATCAAAAGTTGTCAAGAACATGCTACCAAATCGCAGTCAAAACCAATCAACGAGCCGAGGTCAAGGAGGGCAAGAGACCAATGACGAGTGAGAAAAGGCCGAGAGGGAGTGACCTTGAGCCCCATGGTGAACTGATGGAGATTCAAATAGGAGAATCAAAGGACCAAACCACCAAAGTCGGGAGAGAGTTGGAGGACGAGTTACGAGAACAGTTGGTGGGATTGTTGAAGGAATTCAGGGATATATTCGCCTTCTCGCCTGAAGAGCTAACTGGAATCGACCCAGAGGTGATGGAACACAAACTCAATGTCGACCCCCTCAGAAAACCTGTGAAGCAGCGACTCAGGCACCACGGTGCCGAAATCGACAAAGCAATCGAAGTCGAGGTGGATAAGTTGCTGAAGGCCAAACATATCAAGGAGATCCAATTCCCCGAATGGATATCTAACACAGTTATGGTGAGGAAGGCATTGAACAAGTGGCGTCTGTGTATCGACTTTCGGGACTTGAACCTAGCATTCCATAAAGACCATTATCCTTTGCCTAGAATTGACCAGCTAGTCGACTCAACAGCTGGCTGTGAGTTGTTAAGCATGATGGATGCATCGCAGGGATACCATCAAATTCCTTTGGCGCCGGAGGATCAGAGTAAAGTAAGTTTTGTGACGAGCAAAGGGACATATTGCTATGTCGTCATGCCCTTTGGCCTAAAAAATGTAGGAGCAACCTACCAGCGTCTGATGGATCGAATGTTCAAACCTCAAATCGGCCGGAATATGGAAGTGTACGTTGACGATATCCTGGTGAAGAGTAAATCCTCGACTTCACACCCAGACGACTTAAGGGAAACTTTCAACACCCTTAGGGCGTTTGGGATGAAGTTGAACCCGAGCAAATGTGCCTTTGGAGTAAGGGCAGGACGATTTCTGGGCTACGTGGTCACGGAACGAGGAATCGAAGTAAACAAAGATAAGGTGCAGGCCATACTCGACATGGCTCCACCGCGAAACATTAAAGAAGTCCAGGTGCTAACGGGAAGGATTGCAGGCTTGAGCAGATTCATTGCTCGAGCTGCTGAGAAGAGTTTCCCTTTTTTCAAACTGCTTAAGAAGAAGATGGTGTTTAAGTGGAGCGACGAGGCGCAGATGGCCTTTGAGAAGTTGAAAGAGTTCCTGAGCGGTCTGCCCTTGCTGACCAAACCAGAACCAGGCGACGAGTTGATCCTATACATCTCAGTAGGAGAGTTTGCTTTGAGTTCGGTGCTGCTACGGGAAGACGGAAGTTCCCAACAACCAATCTATTACACAAGTCGAGTACTTCAAGGTGCAGAGACGAGATACCCAGAAGTCGAAAAAGCCGCTCTAACACTTGTCATAACAGCCAGAAAGCTGAGACCTTATTTTTTGAATCATACAATTGTGGTGAGAACGAACTTCCAGCTGGGAGAAACATTGGGTCGACCTACAGTCTCAGGTCGACTCGTAAAGTGGGCAGTAGAGCTAAGCGAGTATTCCATCAAGTACGAGCCGAGGCGAGCTATTAAAGCACAAGCTCTTGCTGACTTCATTCAAGAAGGAACCAAAGGAGAAGAGAGGAAATGGATGATGCATGTCGATGGGTCCTCGTCCGCAAAAGGATCGGGTTTGGGAGTCGTCCTAGTATCTCCCGAAGGCGAGCAACTTGACTTCGCAATCAGGATGGGATTTAAAGCCTCAAACAATGAAGCCGAATACGAAGCACTTATCAAAGGAATACAACTGGCAATTGGCGGCGAAGCAACGGAAATCGCAGCACATTCCGACTCGCAACTTGTCGTTGGCCAGGTGCTGGGAAATTGTGAAGTTAAGGAAGAGAGGATGATGAAATATGTCGAGGAAATCCAAAGCTTGATATAAGGCTTAGAGAAGTTCGAATTAACACAGATCCCTCGAGAAGAGAATAAACGAGCCGATTGGCTCGCACGAATTGCGAGCTCGAATGAAGGAAAAGTGGGAAATCACATCACCACGATGCACCTCGAGGGAAGCATCCTAAGTGAAACTATGGAAGTTGACGAGAAAGATGATTGGAGAAAGTCGATTCGAGAACTCCTGAAGGGTCGAATCCCGGCAGGAGACAAACAAGAGGCGGAAAAAACGGCTCGATATTTGAGCAAATATTTCGAAGTCGACGGGATTCTCTACAAGAAGTCGATAGTTGGACCACATTTGAGGTGCGTGTCCGAAGAAGAAGGTGTTCATGTCCTAAAAGAAATCCATGAAGGGTGTTGCGGGGTGCATGTCGGATGTCGAGCTTTGACGGGCAAAGCTCTGCGAGCAGGATACTATTGGCCCAAAATTCGAGCAGCGGCCGAGCAGTTAGTCCAGAAATGCGAAAAGTGCCAGCGCCATGGCCAAATCACTCATATCCCGGCAGAGTACATGACGACGATCAACTCCCCAATTCCCTTTGCTCAGTGGGGAATCGACTTGGTAGGACCGTTGCCGATGGGGACAGGACAACGAAAGTTTCTGGTGGTCGCAGTCGACTATTTCAGTAAGTGGGTCGAGGCGGAACCCTTAGCACGAATCACTGAAGAGAAGATGATACAATTCTTGTTCAACAATATTTGCTGTCGATTTGGAATTACGAAAGTGTTAATTTCAGACAATGGAACTCAATTCCAAGGAAAACGGATCCAAGCATGGTGCCTCGGCATGGGAATCAAGCAAAGATTTGCGTCAGTCGCGCATCCACAGGCAAACGGGCAAGTCGAAGTGACTAATCGAACTATCCTCCAAGGACTGAAAAAACGACTGGAGAAAGCATCGGGCGCTTGGGTCGACGAGTTGACAACAGTCCTATGGGCTTACAGGACGACTCCAAGAAGTTCGACGGGACAATCCCCATTTCACATGGTCTACGGGATGGATGCACTACTGCCGATTGAAGTCGGCCTCGACTCTCACAGACCAAAGTTCTATGAGGAAAGGAAAAATGAAGAAATGATTGAAGAAGCCCTAGACCTAATTGAGGAGGGCCGAGAGGAAGCCTGGGTACGTTCCGTCGAGTACAAACAGAAAATGCGAGCAGCCTTCGACAAAAAGGTCAGAACCAGACGATTCCAAGTGGGAGACCTCGTCCTCAAACGAGCCGACGCCCTCAAACATGTCGGCAAGCTCGAAGCTAATTGGGAAGGGCCCTACACTATCACAAAGGTGCTCGAGAGGGGCGCGTATGAACTCGAGAACGGAGAAGGTCGACAACTCCCGCGGTCCTGGCACGTGATCCATCTCAAACGCTTTTACGCTTAAGGCAATATTTCGAATTACTTTTTGTACCGAACAATGTCTGAATTAAATTCAATGATGAAATGAATTTGTTTATGCTTCAATTATGTTTCTTACATTTACGAGTCGACTTCAATATGATTGTATGAAAAATTGAATTTTTCAAAGCGGTTGAATTTTCAAAGCGGCTATGATGCCGACTAACTTTCCAACGATTATGAAATCAATTAACACAACTACGAAGTTGTAAAACTCTCGAGCGGAATCTCGAGCAGGCTACGAAGCCTTCGACTACGAAGTCGACTAACACAACTACGAAGTTGTAAAACTCTCGAGCGGAATCTCGAGCAGGCTACGAAGCCTTCGACTACAAAGTCGGCTAGCACAACCATTAACAATCGGAACTCTCGAGTGGAACCTCGAGTAAGTCACAAATCTCACTCATAACATCGGTAAACAACAATTATGTAATGGACGCGTTTACAAGAATGAATATTCTCGAACAATCAAATTCGATACACATCTAGATAACGAACAATCGACACGGCTACGAAGCTGTTCAAATTCCTGCTCGACTTCGGCCAGCTCGCAAGAGGGGTTGGGAGAAGACGAGTTGAAAAACTTGTGTTTCACAGCTAAGAAGCGGTTCAAATCGTTGCTCGACTTCGGCCAGCTCGCAAGAGGGGTTGGGAGAAGAAGAGTTGAAAAACTTGTGTTTCACAGCTAAGAAGCGGTTCAAATCGTTGCTCGACTTCGGCCAGCTCGCAAGAGGGGTTGGGAGAAGACGAGTTGAAAAACTTGTGTTTCACAGCTAAGAAGCTGTTCAAATCGTTGCTCGACTTCGGCCAGCTCACAAGAGGGGTTGGGAGAAGACGAGTTGAAAAACTAAACGCTTCACAACTACGAAGTTGTTCAACTCCTTGCTCGACTTCGACCAGCTCGCAAGAAGGGTTGGGAGGAGACGAGTTGAAAAACTTAAACGTTTCACAACTACGAAGTTGTTCAATTCCTTGCTCAACTTCGACCGGCTCGCAAGAAGGGTTGGGAGGAGACGAGTTGAAAAACTTAAACGTTTCACAGCTACGAAGCTGTTCATAACCTTGCTCGACTTCAACCAGCTCGCAAAAAGGGTTGGGGAGAAGATACACAGGAAACAACAGCAAAATAATTTGAAACACAATTAACACAAGCAACGAATGGAAAAGAGAAGATCATATTAATATGAAATTCATTACATTATCAGTCGTCTCGACCTTTACATACTCGAAAATAGGTCGAGAACGACGAAAAAAAAGAGAGGAAAAGAAAAGAAAGAGCAAACATAAAGCGGCACAGCCCGAAATTAAACAAACACAACTAAGAGTCGCCAGTCGACTTCTCAGCTGTGTCGTCCCCACCTTCCATCCCGACGGATTCAGTCTTATTATCGGCATCTTCGGCGAGCGGCTCCGTCCCCTGCCCCTCGCCTTCCTCCACCTCCACGACTTCCTCCGCCCGACTAACCCCCTCTGGCCTGACTAATTCGGTCGAACCGACCAGAGGTGCGGTGGGGACCTCGAGCTGAGAACTTAGGCCAGCCTTGCGAATGGCCCAAGCCTCGAGCCCCGTCCACCACGGGTAATCGTCAGGAAGAGACGAGTCGCCTTCATAGCCCTCGGGGTCGGGAAGCGTCTCCTTAACCGCCTCGCGGTCGAGCTTCCCAGCAAAATAAGACCCCTCTACCACCGCCGCCCACGCGTCAAAGGCAAAGTCGAAATACTGGACGACGGCAGGGCAAAGTCGAGGAAGGCAGGGGAGTTACAGAAGGCCTTCACGACCTCTTGGCGATAGGTCTCGAGGAAGATGGCGCC
The DNA here is from genome assembly GCA_008636005.1 of Striga asiatica. Classification (NCBI taxonomy): domain Eukaryota; kingdom Viridiplantae; phylum Streptophyta; class Magnoliopsida; order Lamiales; family Orobanchaceae; genus Striga; species Striga asiatica. Next base: position 1,344,297 of record BKCP01007848.1, on the reverse strand, counting down.
CATTGGGGACTTCAGAAAAGTCCTGCGCCCCTCCTCGACGCCGTTCTCCCACTCGACCATAGCCTCGTCACGCGCCTTGTCGAGGTCGGTCTTGAGTTTGTCGTTCAGATGCCGGAAAACGGCCTTATCAGCCTTCAACTTGTCGACAAGGGCCTTCGAGGCCTCCAAATCTTCTCTCAGCGCCTCGATTTCCTGGCGCTGAGCTTCACATTGGTCCTCGAGGGACTTTGTGGAGGCGAGAGGAGCCTTACTCGTCTCCTCGAAGCAAGGGAGCGCCGCGGCCAGGAACTGCGAAAGAATATGTAAAACAGATGAGAAAAAGATAAATCAAGTTCAAAAGAAGAATGCAAAAACCAAGTCGATCGAAGGATAGAGAAATACCCGGGAAAGGCACTGAACAGCGTAATTCGAGCGCTCATATAGGGTCCCGTCGACACGCTCCTTGTCGTCCTCAGGAATGAGGGAGTTGAGGTACTTGGCCACGTGGTACGGCTCCAGATGATTCCAGAGCCGAGATGGCATCTTGACCGTCACATCTTTGACGGTGATGGGGGAAGGGGCTTTCTTCTCGACCGCCTTTCCCTTCCCCTTGTCGACCTTGCGGCGCTTAAGGTCGTCGGGAATAAGGATGGCGGCCCGATCGTCCTGGGCCCTCTTGCGAGAGGAAGGGCCTGACGATTTATGTTGTGAAGAACCAGGGTTTTCGACCCTGGATTTTTTGGCAGCAGTCGCCTCGGCGGCTGCAGCACCGGGCCTCGACCCAGACCCGCCTGAGGGTCGAGGGGGAGGGACAGGGCCACCAGCCGGCTGGCCAGACGACTGACCCTTCTTGAGCTCGAAGCGTTTGAGCGCTTTAACTGAAAAAGTAGGAGAGAAGTTAGTAAATGAAGAACACCTAGTAGTCATGGCTCGAATGATCGAAGTTTTACAAACAAATATACAAGTAAAAGCTTACGGGGGTCATCGAGACGAGGAAGGTCCTCATAGATGACGATGCGAGCGTGATTAACCAATTCACGGTCCTTTATTAACTGACGAGCGCTATACGTATGCTTATTGAGCTCCGCCAGTAGAGCAGCGAACTCGTCAGAATGGGGCCGTTTATTCTGCTTCACCTTCGAGGTGATCCATTTATTCACAAAGGGATACGTGCTAGGAGCAGGTCGAATGAAAACGAACTTCGACTTCCACTCGGTGACATTTGATGAAAGATCGTCAAGAAAGGTGACGCCGGCCCGACGACCCAGGCAGTGAGCGCCTTTGGAAAGTCGATAGCCATAGCAGTAGAAGAAAAAGTCGGGCGAAAAGAAATTGAGTGTTATTCGGGAGACGACTATAAAGGCTATCATAATGCGGATAGCATTCGGAGAAAATTGGTTTATGGGGATATTATACATGTTACTTATTAACAAGAGTTCGTCTTGGATAGGGAAGCGAAGGCCGAAGACGACTTGGTCTACAAAAAATGTATGGCAACCAGGAGGAGGATGAGCGAAATCGTCATTAGGACCTGGGGCGACTAACTCCCAGTCGGAAGGAAGCCCGCTAAACTTCCTGAAGCCCTCGACCTCGGCTGCAGAGGCATAACAAAAAGGATTTAAAACAGCTAACCTAACTAAGGGACAAGCTATTGATACAACATTTTGAGAATTAAGAAGTGGAGCAATTAGTGGTACAGATACAGGGCTGGTTCTATAAACAGGGATGTCTAATAACCTAAGAGGAATACCTCGAGGAATAAGATCAAGACGAGGAGGATTTCCTCGAGAAGGGCTCTTAACGATGTCGACTAAACCGCCCTCCAAGAGCGCTTGGTCATACTGCTCCCAGTCGGCAGAAGAGGCAGTGGCGAGAGGAGGAGAAGAATGGGAAGGCAGTGAAACCATCCTATAGCCGGTTACCTCGACACAGTCAGAGCTAGAACCCTCGTCGGCTTGACAAGTATAATCGTTGATCTGCTGACCGAGGGAGCCAGAGAGAGGAGACGAGTCGGAAGCTAAAGAAAGAAAAAGGAGGAGAAGGTCGAAGTTAGTAAAATCACGAGTAAGGGCCTACAAGATCGAATCAGGGCGACTCGCAATAATCGACAGAGGAAGAAAGGACAAAGAAGGGGCAATCGCTGTCGGTATCTCGACCTAAATAAACTAGTAAGTCGACCTTAGTCGACTCGAAAAGAGAAAACTGAAGAAAGAAGGCCACTAAGTCAACAATAGCCAACTTAGCGACAGGTGACAGTCGACTGCTCATCGGCAGCCGACGACTGGCGAAAAACATTAAGTCCTAATAGAATATGCGCGTAAAAGGATCCAACGCAAAACTCATGAGAAATCCGTGAAGAACACGAAGAACACACGAGAATTCCCAGAACCCAGAAAAAATTGTGAAAAAAAAAATACAACAAAAACGCGAAGAGTAAAGGAGATAAAGAACTTACACATGATGGCGTGGTTATTTTGAACCGCGAATAAGCCTGAAGTTGCCGGAGAAAGAAACGCCGGAGAGCAGGTAGCACAGAAAGCACCGGAGAGTTAGAAGCAGTTCAGAGCTCGAAAAGTTGGAAGCGTGAAAAGCCACCCAAGGCAGACGCGCAATGTATTTGTACTCGAGAATAATAGAGGCGGATCGTTAGATCAATAGCGGAATCAACGATCCAGATGAAGCGTAGAATTCGAGGAGTCGGCGATGGGGATGACGCGCGTCACTTAGGGTTTTTTGAAATTTGAAATTTGAAATTTCAAAGGGGTCTGTCAGAGTGTCAGACTTATCCGAAAAAGCAATCATGAGGTTGAGATGCGCCCCGATGGGTTGACGAGACGAGTTATCAAAGAGGACGAAGACGAGCAAGTATCACAGGAAGACAGCGAAACTACATACCACCAAATTTACTCTTAAGCAGTCGACTGCTTAGAGTAATTTGGTGATATAGCCACATAAGGATAACCCGGTCTAGAAGCTTCTTACTCGACCGGCGAGCCACTCGAACGACTCGCACGTCGACATGACTCCGTCGGCATGATCAATCGACTTCCCTAGAGTCGATCCTACCGAGAGCAACCGAGGAGAGGCAGAAATCGGTCTAGTCGACTCTACCAAGTCGACTTCCCTCTATCGACCTGGGCATCAATGGAAGAAGAAGATCAAGAGCATAATTCCCAAGCATTCAGACAATCTAGGTCGACTTTCACTAGTCGACTTAGATGATGACGACTCTCTGAAGACGACTTCACCACATGGTTAAACCTAGCGTAGCCTCCGAATCCGCATATATCCACGAGTCGACTTCCTAGATCTCGAAGTCGACCTCACATACCTTAAACAACAGAGATGTGATGACGATTCACCACACTTGCGACATATCCGAAGCCTCCACATTGGGAAGGATAGGAAGGAATCTTGTGATGACTCAGCAATAAGGGGAGACGAATCGACCAGGGTATTTTGGACCTTCTAGGTCCACCGACTTGGGCATTTTGGGCACTTCACGTAAGTATCCACTCCTATATAAAGGAGATGAGGTAACCCTAAACCCTAACTCTCATTCATTCCCACTCTCCCCCATAGCTGCTGCGCAGCCTCTCTTCATCACTCACATAGTGACTTGAGCGTCGGAGGCTCTACGCCGGAAACACCTCCGGCGTTGAGTTTTTGCAGGCATTCTCGCGGTCTAGCGACGGTTTGGAGGCGGTTCAAGCGGATCTGAGCTCACAATCACCGGTTTACTTCAGATCTGGAAGTAGACCCATCAGAGGGTGACCAGCCTTATTTCACCAATGAACTTTCATTATTAAAAATGACTACTTGTAGCTATCACACCTCGATTATTATTAAGCATGTAACTTGTTTCATAGGTGATCAAGGAAACACCTCATGCGATAGTTGCCCGATGCTTATTTTCACGAGAGCAGCTCTTACAAGTACGTTTAAAGGATCATCATGACGAGCTCCACAAAACTGACCAGTTAGAATCCGTAGACCGCCAATCAACAAATCCGACAATAAAGTATTCAAAGAAGTTTCTAGGGATGAACCTACATACTACAATGCCTCAATGCAAAAAGAATCCTATATGCCACACTAATATAGATATATACAAATGCAACTGACACAATGCATAGATATTATATAGCACACATTCCTAAGGATTTCCTTAGAGACAAAAAACGTTTCAGATCAAGTGCTTTTGTGAAGATGTCAGCAAACTGATCATCTGTAGGTACATGATCCAACACAATACTTACATCCTCCACTAAATTACGAATAAAATGATAGCGAATGTCAATATGTTTGGTCCGAGAATGTTGGACGGGATTTTTCGAGATATTTATTGCACTAGTGTTGTCACAGAAAAGCTAAGCCGAATGTACCTTCATACCATACTCAGAGAGGATTGGCTTCATCCAGACTAATTGGGAGCAACAACTCCCTGCGGCAATGTACCCAACTTCGGCTGTAGATAGGGAGATGCAATTTTGTTTCTTGCAGAACCATGAGACCAGGTTTGACCCTATATAGAAACATCCACCTGAAGTACTTTTCCTATCATCGAGATTTCCGACCCAGTCTGCATCGCAGTAACCTGCAAGATGTAGGTTCGTATCAGCAGAATAAAATAACCCATAGTCAGATGTACCCCCAACATATTTGATGATGTGCTTGACTGCCTTCAAATGAGATTCTTTGGGAGCAGCCTGGTACCTGGCACAAAGTCCAACACTAAAACAAATGTCAGGTCTGCTGGCAGTAAGATACAAAAGACTGCCAATCATACTACGGTAAAGAGTTTGATCTACAGATGTACCTTCATCATCTTTAGACACTTATATGTGAGTGCCCATAGGAGTCTGAGGTGATTTTGCATTTTCAAGACCAAACTTTTTAACAAGGTTCCTAGCATATTTACCTTGATGCAAAAAGATTCCATCTTTACCTTGCTTCACTTGAAGACCCAAGAAGTAAGAAAGTTCACCTACCAGACTCATCTCAAATTCAGAAGGCATAAGCTCAACAAAGTGATTGACCAGTTTCTTCGAGGTTGACCCGAAGATGATGTCATCTACATATATTTGAACCACCAGCAAGTCTGAATTGGTCTTCAGTGCAAAGAAAGTCTGATCAACTCCCCCTCGTTTGAACCCCTTCTCCAGAAGGTACATAGTAAGTCTTTCATACCAAGCACGAGGTGCTTGTTTCAGACCATACAATGCCTTCTTGAGTCTGTAGACATAATTAGGGTTACTGGGGTCTTTGAACCCTTCTGGCTGCTTCACATATGCTTTCTCATCCAATATTCCAGTTAGAAATGCGACTTTACATCCATCTGGTAAACAATGAACTTCATTAGACATGCAATTGATAGAAATATACGTACGATTCAAGCCGAGCAACTGGAACAAAGGTTTCATCAAAGTCCACTCCTTGAGTCTGAGTGTACCCTTGTGCAACCAATCTGGCCTTGTTGCGAGTCACATTACCGAACTCATCGGTTTTGTTTTTGAAGATCCATTTGGTTCCGATGACATTTCCAGATGAAGGTTCTGGAACGAGTTCCCATACATCGTTTTGACTGAATTGCTCCAATTCTTCTTGCATGGTTGTGATCCAACACTCATCCTTTAGAGCCTCTTTAACATTCTTAGGTTCTAATAGTGAGGTGTAGCATGCAAAGTGAGAAATGCCCATGAGTTCTCTAGTCGAGGTTGTTGAGTTCCTGGTTACCCTCTCATTCAAGTCTCCAATAACAAGTTCAGATGGGTGATCCTTCTGAATCCTCAAGGGTGGATCTCTTTTTGGTTCAACTTGATCTCCAGTGGTGGGAACATCGTATTCCGTCTGATTTTCTGGTGAGCTTTTTGATGAATCTTTGTCATGCACACCTTCTTTATCACTATTTAAGGTCTCAACTGGGGTGTCCTGCATACTAACAGTACTTTCAAGCAGGTCAACAGTCACAGAAGAATCAACATTGGGAGTTTTTTCATCAAAAGTTACATTCATGGATTTTATAATAGTGAAGGTACTTGTGTTGTAAACACGGTAAGCTCGACTGTTATTTGAATATCCGAGAAAGAACCCTAAGTCACTCTTAGCATCAAATTTCCCAAGTTGTTCTCGATCATTATAAAAAAATCACTTACACCCAAATACATGAAGATGACTAAGGTTGGGACTCTTACCTTTCCAAAGCTCGTAAGAAATCAATCCCATACCTCGACGAAGGTACACTCTGTTAACTAGGTAACATGCTTTGTTGATAGCCTCTGCCCACCATCGATGAGAGATCTTCTTGGAGTTTAACATCACCCTTGCCATTTCTTGAAGTGTACGATTCTTTCTTTCAACAACCCCATTTTGTTGGGGTGTCTTCGGGGCCGAAAACTCATGAAAAATACCGTGTGAAGTACAAAAGAAGGAAAATTCACTATTCTCAAATTCACGGCCATGATCACTCCTAATTCTGGTTATGGGAAATCCCTTTTCATTTTCAAGTTTTAGGCAAAGAGTTTTAAAGGTAATGAAGGTATCAGATTTCTCACGTAAAAAGCCAACTCAAGTGTAGCGAGAGAAATCATCTACGCACACGAAACTATATTTCTTACCTTGATAGCTCTCAATCTGAATTGGTCCCATTAAGTTCATGTGAAGCAATTCCAGAACTTTCTTTGAAGTAATATGGTTTAAGCTTTTGTGTGGAGCTCGCGTTTGCTTTCCAAGTTGACATGGTTCACAAATTGGAAGCTCCTTCATAACAATTTTTTGGAACTACACCTGCATTAGAGATAGCAATTGTCAGTTGATCGAGATCTAGTAATAACACACGTACTTTCATTATTTTTCACAAAACACTTATCACGCGAGAAACTGACACTTAGACCTTGATCACAAAGCTGGCTCACACTCAGAAGATTAGCTTTTAAAGCATTTACACACATCATCTAATCTAGGAAGACCACCCAAATTCAAGCAACCCGTTCCAATTACCTTGTTGCTCACACCATCTCTAAATGTGACTTCCCCATTCAAACCAGTTTTTATATTAGACAAGTATGCTAGTTCACCAGTCATGTGTCGTGAACACCCACTGTCAAGCTACCATTTTCCTTCAAGTGAGGATCTGAGAGACAGTACTGAAGCGAAACATTTAAAAGAATTTTTAGCAACCCAGACATGTCGTTTTTTGAAAACATTTTTATGGGAGTTTACAGCATGAACCTTCACAGGAACACCGGAATGATTCTAGTTAAATACTCTGCCAGTATAAAGATCATGCTGCATCTTGTAGCATTTGGGTCTGATGTGACCAGTTACACCATAGTAATGACAAATGGGTATAAAATTACGAGGAGATTTACTTATAGATTCACGGGTTGGTGTAAGAACGTTCACTGAGTTCTTAGGTGAAGAGGGTTTACTTACAGTGCTTTTGACGAACCTGCCAAACAATTCTCTCGAAGGTTTTCCATGAAGACTTGTACCTTCAACACCGAATTTATTAGAGAATCCTAGACCAGGATGTTTGTTTCTGTTTGAAGCTTCAGAAGGACATTCAGGACTTTCAACCTTTCCAGTGTACCCCAGCCCGGTGAGGTCACCATACTGCCTACCCATGGAAAGTAACTCATACAAATCCGCTTTCCCTTTATTCAGTTTCCTAACAGCTTCAGTAGTGCGTTGCAGTTCAGCCGATTTCGCACTAAGCTTGTTTTCCAGACTTGCATGTTCGTTCGTGATTCGGTTGAGTTTGTTTCTGAGCAACACGATTTCCTTGTTTCTGTCAGCAAGTAGTCTTTGGGTTGAAAATAGTTCAGACCTCAGACATTCAATCGTCTGAGACTTCTCCAGTCCATCTTGCTTAGATAGTTTGACGTTGCTTTCAAGAATGGAGGTTCTAGCCTTTGCGGTGTCCAACTCATTCTCTTCTTGATAGGTAAGAGAAGAGGAGGACTTATCCATTAACATCCTATTCGCCTTGGTCAGCTTCTGAACCTCACTTTGAAGCTTCTTCATAGCCTCCGATGCTTGTGCGCATTTCTCCATGGTTAACAAGTGAACTGGATCACTACACATGTTGCAATTGGCTTCATCCTCTGATGTTTCAGATTCTTCCCTCCCTTGTTCAAACTTTGTCGTGGCATGAGAGGTAGTGAGACACATAAACTTCTTTACAGAAGAATGAATTGCCATGTTGCTTGTGTGTGATGAAGGTTCGTCAGTTCCCTTGTCATCTGAATCTTCCCAAGTGGCCTTAAGTGACTTACTTTTCTTTTTGAGATTTGCACATTAAAACTGAAAATGCCCAAATCCACCACACTCACGGCACTGGTCCTTCTCAATTCGTTGTGTGTCCGGTTTTGAAGGAAACACACTATTTTTCTTGTCTTGAGTCGTGGTCTTGCTGGAATTATTGAACTTCTTTCCAGGAAACGTGTTCCTATATAGTTTCGGACTCATCTTGCCGTAGTTCCTTGCAATTAATGCAAGAGCCTCTTTCAACTCGCCGTCATCCACCATTGAACCTTCCTCTGCATCGATGTCTTCCTTTTGCTCAACTACAACAGTTTTGAGAGCAAGTGTTGTAGCAAATTATTTTTATTTTACCGAGCACCGAATCGAATGATTCGTTTCCTGGGTTGACCGCTCGAGGAAGACGGTTCGGAATTTAGAAATGGTATTGATAACACATAAAAGGAAAATAAATCCTAAACATTCTAATCAAAAGATTGGTTTTTTATTATTAACTAAGAAATAACATAAACATAAGTCTACCTAAAAATATAAACGATAAAACGATAAAAAGATAAACGAGCTAGGGTATCGGGAATAATCGCTTCCGGTTCTACACACATTTAACGGCAATCAATAACTCGGTTAGATGGTTCGACTAACTAACTCATTTAGCGGTTTAACCTCACTAACTCTCGTAATATGAGGATAAACATTAAAGCGCAAATTAACGAAACAATTAACACATAGACAATACGTCTTCGAATATGTCTACTGTAAACGAGCCAAATTCCACCAATTTCTCCCCTCTCGGTTTTGAAATCGATTATCTCTACGACTCTTCCCCTTTCGGTTCTAAAAGTCGCAATTCGTAGAATTAACAAACTCTAACTCAACAAATCAATATTCAATCACAAATCGAAGTGTCACTCTTCGATTATATCAACAAATTAACCTAAGTGTCACTCTTAGGTTATAAAAATTTATCAAGTATGATTTTATCAATTCATAATTAAAACAACTCGTCAAGATTGAGATATCGTTATGCACATAAACGAGAACAAACCGGAATGATTATCCTTTAGCCCTAGCTAAGGAATTAGCTACTCATTATGAAATCAACCACGACAAAATATTTAACACAAGCTTTCATATTCATAATCAAATGAAGAAAACTTACTATTAATCCAAGTCGAGAATCGAAATCAACTTACAATCCAAATTGAATCCTTGTATTCTCCAAATATTACACTCACAAATAACTAACAATGAAGAAGAAGAAAAGAAAAAAGAAGAAAGGAGGAGAAGAGAGGAGAACCCCCTTCTATGGAGTTGTGTCCTCCTTAGTCCAAAACCATGCCATATTTATAGGTGAATTGTACATCTTTTTCCTTCACCATTCAAGCAACAAAACATGGAGGGAACATGAAGGAAAATATGGAGAAAGGTGCTCAAAACATAGTGGTGAAAGTTGCTCAAAACATGGAGAATAGTGGAAGAAAATGAGGAAAAGCCACAATTTCAGCAACTCATAGGTTCCGCTGCCCGTGGCGAATCTCGCTGGCCGTGACGAAGAGCTCCGCGGCAGCGACTTTTCTAGGCAGAAAATGACTCTCTGCCCGCGGTGAAGAAAACTGGACTGCATTGCGCGGCTTTACTTTTTGGACTCTCTATTCAATGATGCTTGCATAGCCAAATTATTCTTGAAATCCTATTCTCCAAAAGCATATGACCAGCACACTAAAGACGTGTTTCACGCGACTTCGCGTTTTCAGCCTGTTCGGATTCTTCTGAACTCGAAATTGGATTCTGCTTTTTCCTATGTGTAGCTAAAGAACCCATCTATCCAACCATGATTTTCCGACCCGTTTTCGAGATAAATCGATTCCTCACGGGGCTTTCAACCTGCACACTAAAAACAAGAAGAAAAACATAGAAAAACGACAAAATACACGAAAAAAACACATAAAAAGCCAAAATAGAACAAAACACACAATAAACTATAAAATGAACTAAAAACTAACAAATAGACATAAAACGGGGGAAAATGAACGACAAAATAGTACAGAAAAACGTAACAAAAATGGTCACAACAACTCTCCCACACTTACACATTTGTTCGTCCCGAACAAAGAGAAAAGAAAACAAGACACGAACATGGGTACGGTTTCAAATAAGACATGTCTCAAAATGATTAACTCAATCGGGTCGAATTCCAATGACCGTACGACCATGTGCCTCAAATATCGACTTGGCCTTAAAATGACAAACTCTCAACACATAGGTCATTATATATGCCTCACTCATTTTCTTATATAAATATGTGATGGGTTTGCTCAAAATTGGTCGATATTCACGTTTCAACATATGCTTGCCAATCGTCTAAATTACTCGGAATCAATCAAAGCTCAAAATTTTTGAATCAAGAGGACTTCTCGGGTTGTAATGTGGGCTGTAGGTAAATGTACGGATATATATATATATATATATATATATATATATATATGGACAAGAAGCTCAAAAGAACAATCACAATTCTCAAGTAACAGAATACTCGAATGTCTGCCACTCGACCAAAATCAACAAGATAGCATACATAACATCCACTAATGTCTCCACAAACAACACATAAATGCTCCAATAATACTTGACTTATTACACATTTTTTTTATTTAGAGAGTTACTATTTCCGAACAAGCTCGAATCGTAAGGACAATATTCCTTAGGTTTAAACATTGGAGGTCATCCAAGTGTCCTAAAGTGGTTTCCAATACTCATTACTCGTTAAAATGAATAACAAGTAAGCGGAGTAGAATCCAATCGATTCGTCTTGCGAGCTCTCATGTAGTATATTTTTCTTTTTCTTTTTTTTTTAATTGTCAAGCATAAAATATAACTTGATTTTTACCTCATTCAATAACGACTCCGTTTTTACCGATCATCACACGGATCAATCAACAAAATACATTATAAGTACGGCTGAGAAGAAACGGCTCAAGGCTCAAACGGGTTACTAGGGAATATAATTTAAGGACCAAAGAACAAGGCAAAACAAGCTAACAAACAAAACGCCTCAATCATTTTTGAAATTTCAAACTTTAACCGATTCTTTTCAAATAAACTCAAGGAAAGTTCTAATCATTCGAGAATACAACCAATATCTCTCAAGAAAGAATAATAAGGATCAAGACCTCACAAGGTAAATAAATGTCATTTAAAGCAATCAAGTAAATATCGAGGCAATGGTAAATACGTCTGTCATCACAACTTCCCAATTTTATTAAATAATCATCAACATATCATATAATTCACCAATACCACATGCTCGACAACATGACAACCTAGATACTAGACCGGTCCACCAGATAGGCATGCAAAATCCACGTAGACTCCCCCACACTTAAAATGAAGCAATGTCCTCATTGCTTCCACACATAACCAGGAAGTTCAAATATCGAGACTTTAGCAATTTCACACGATGAACCAATTTAGCATCGACACAATAGCACAAAACTCAAAAGAAACCAAAACAAAAAGAGAAAAGAGTGTGCAAACCGAAGGTACGTTGATGAGGATAAGCGTTCACGTGCAATTCTTTCGCCCATGATCAACTCGAGACTATGGTCGTTTTCGCGTAGCTTAATCTCCATACTACAAGCTCATCCCTGGCAAGAAAATCACAAAACTCCAAACCTCCCATTATTCAAAAATAAAAATAAACTAAAAAGCATAAACGAAACACACAAGAAAGCAATAAATCACTTGGGTTGCCTCCCAAGAAGCGCTTGTTTAACGTCATTAGCTTGACGAAACCTGTATAAATCAATCAGGATCCAAAAAGAAGTGACGATCATGCCATGCCTTCGTATTCTCGAGAAGCGGCAGCATGGGAAGGTTGGCATGACCGCGGACCTGGTGGGCTCGGGTGGCAATGTTCTTGTAGAACCGAGCATGAGCACCAAGGATGGTAACGAAAAGACCCAGAGCTCTTCGCATCAAACCTCCACAGTCAAGCTCTCGGAATACAAGAGTGTCCGTAAAGCATGTCGAGCTAAATGGGGCCTTCTCAACGGTGTGGAGGGATGGCTTGAGTGAGGGACTCTCGAATTCGGGCACAGGAGTTTCCTTCATCACGATATCATCCTCAATCTCTGGGAGCGCATCTTCCTCGTCTTCAGTCTCGCCCTCGTGAATTTGATAGACATTGCTAATGGGCTCATTGACTTGTGGCTCGACGGATTGAGTGCGTTCTATTATACCGTCAAGCTGCACAACCAACCGAGTGCATACAACCTCTATCTTCTCTAGTCAAGTTGTTTGGGCCGACATACGAGCAAGAATGAGATCGAATTTTTCATCATCCGTCAAAGAATTTCCCCGAAGTTCATTAACCATGAGGGAATCGGGGGAAGAATTGTAAACTCGATCCTCCAATACTCGAATACGTTCCGCTAGGTTCTCGACTTCGGCCTCAAGATTTTTTGTTCGGGCGGCTTTGGAGGTCAGAAAATCGAGAACCCGATCAAGCTTAGCATCGTACTCTGAGGAGTCCACGGGGGACTCATATGATTGCTCGAACGGTGACGGATACCACGGTTGCTCGTAAGGGAAGGCATATGTCTGGCCATACTCCCACGCATCGTAGCTCGGCCCATTATTCCAGTAAAAGGTATGCGAGGAGGGAAACATGTTGCTCGGGTTCATTGATTTTTCTATTCAAAATACCTACACACAAGAACAGAACAACCACGCGTAGCCATGAAATATATATATATATATATATATATATATATATATANTCAAAAATATACTAAAAACAAGAGAAATGGAAAATAAGAAAATCGAGAGAAAACACTAAAATTAAGCAAATATCACAAAAGTAAGAGAAACACGGAAAATAAAACTAATACCAAAACCAAATATCCTACTTGCCTTCCCCGGCAACGGCGCCAAATTTGTTGTAGCAAAATATTTTTATTTTACCGAGCACCGAATCGAATGATCCGTTTCCCGGGTCGATCTCTCGAGGAAAACGGTTCGGAATTTAGAAATGGTATTGATAACACATAAAAGGAAAATAAATCCTAAACATTCTAATCAAAAGGTTGGTTTTTTATTATTAACTAAGAAATAACATAAACATAAGTCTACCTAAAAATATAAACGATAAAACGATAAAAAGATAAACGAGCTAGGGTATCGGGAATAATCGCTTCCGGTTCTACACACATTTAACGGCAATCAATAACTCGGTTAAATGGTTCGACTAACTAACTCATTTAGCGGTTTAACCTCACTAACTCTCGTAATATGAAGATAAACATAAAAGAGAAAATTAACAAAACAATTAACACATAGACAATACGTCTCCGAACATGTCTACTCTAAACGAGCCAAATTCCACCAATTTCTCCCATCTCGGTTTTGAAATCGATTATCTCTACGACTCCTCCCCTTTCGGTTCTAAAAGTCGCAATTCGTAGAAGTAACAAACTCTAACTCAACAAATCAATATTCAATCACAAATCGAAGTGTCACTCTTCGATTATATCAACAAATTAACGTAAGTGTCACTCTTAGGTTATAAAAATTTATCAAGTATGATTTTACAACAACAACAACAACATACCCAGTATATTCCCAACAGGTTGGGGTCTGGGGGGTCAGTTGTACGCAGACCTTACCCTTGTAATTATACAAGGAGGCTGTTTCCGTTGATTTCATAATGAGTAGCTAATTCCTTAGCTAGGGTTAAGGGATAATCATTCCGGTTTGTTCTCGTTTATGTGCATGACGATATCTCAATCTTGACGAGTTGTTTTAATTATGAATTGATAAAATTATCAAGTATGATTTTATCAATTCATAATTAAAACAACTCGTCAAGATTGAGATATCGTCATGCACATAAACGAGAACAAACCGGAATGATTATCCCTTAACCCTAGCTAAGGAATTAGCTACTCATTATGAAATCAACCACGACAAAATATTTAACACAAGCTTTCATATTCATAATCAAATGAAGAAAACTTACTATTAATCCAAGTCGAGAATCGAAATCAACTTACAATCCAAATTGAATCCTTGTATTCTCCAAATATTACACTCACAAATAACTAGCAATGAAGAAGAAGAAAAGAAAGAAGAAGAAAGGAGGAGAAGAGGGGTGAACCCCCTTCTATGGAGTTGTTTCCTCTTTAGTCCAAAACCATGCCATATTTATAGGTGAATTGTACATCTTTTTCCTTCACCATTTAAGCCACTAAACATGGAGGGAACATGGAGGAAAATATGGAGAAAGGTGCTCAAAACATGGTGGTGAAAGTTGCTCAAAACATGGAGAAAAGTGGAAGAAAATGAGGAAAAGCCACAATTTCAGCAACTCACAGGTTCCGCTGCCCGTGGCGAATCTCGCTAGCCGTGACGAAGAGCTCCGCGGCCGCGACTTGCTCCCCGGCCGCGACTTTTCTAGGCAGAAAATGACTCACTGCCCGTGGAGGGTCTCGCTGTCCGCGGTGAAGAAAATTGGACTGCATTGCGCGGTTTTACGTTTTGGGCTCGTCCAAACTCGAAATTGAGTTCTGTTTTTTCCTACGCGTCGCTAACGAACGCCTCTATTCAATGACGCTTGAATAACCAAATTATTCTTGAAATCCTATTCTACAAAAGCTTATGACCAGCACACCAAAGACGTATTTCGCACGACTTTGCGTTTTCGGCCCGTTCGGATTCTTATGAACTCGAAATTGGATTCCGATTTTTTCTATGTGTAGCTAAGGAACCCATCTATCCAATCATTATTTTCCGACCCGTTTTCGAGCTAAATCGATTCCTCATGGGGCTTCCGACTTGCACACTAAAAACAAGTAGAAAAACGTAGAAAAACGACAAAATACACGAAAAACACATACAAAGCCAAAATAGAACAAAACACACAATAAACTATAAAATGAACTAAAAACTAACAAATAGACCTCAAACGGGGGAAAATGAATGACAAAATAGTACAGAAAAACGTAACAAAAATGGTCACAACAGCAAGTCCCTTGTTTTTGACTTTGTCATAATTGTTGTTTATTTCGAACGTTCTCAGATCACCAAGAAGTTCATCCACATCAAGAGGTGCAATTCTCTGAAAGCTTTCAAGAGCCGTAATCTTCTCTCTGAACCTAGCGCAACAGTCCGCATGATCTTTTTGTACTTGACGATTTTAAGAGATCTCTTCTCCTAGCATTCTACTTTGATTTACCAGATCACAAAATCTGGCATAGTACATATCGATCGTTTCTTCATCCTTCATTTTGATCTCATCAAATTCAAGGGTTACACGTCGAAGTCTCAATGCTTTGACTGCCGTCGAACCTTCAAACTAACGTTGTAGAATCCGCCAAGCATCTTTCGTTGTCTTGCATTGAACTATCATTTTGTGTCTAGTTTGTTCGACTGCCATCATGATGGCGTACAAGGCTTGATAGTTCGCTTCTTCTTGCAATCTTTCAGCGTCAGTTCAGATGTCTTTTGGTTTAGGTACAGTAGTCAATGAAGATTCTTTCCTTTGATCTGGTGCAGCCGTCGTGACTGGATGTTCCCAGCCATTTTCAACACTTTCCCAAGCACCTTTTCCCAGAGATCTTAGAAAGATCGTCATCATTGATTTCCAGTATGAATAATTTTGTAACGCCCGTTCGTTTATTAGGATTTTTTTGATTTTATATAATTATTTATTTGCTTATAATTAATTATTGCCTTGTCTTATTATTATTTGCTCGTTATTGTTATTAACTGCTCGTCTCGTTTATCTGCTTATTTATTTAATTGCTATGTGTCTATATTTATGTGATTATTATGTGTTAGAATTATTAGAACTTATATGATTAGAATTTTAATTTGTTTCAGCGATTTTCGGTTTAATCGCGCAAACCGATTTTAATCCTTTCGATTCGTTTTCGAGCCTTTTAACCCGAACCTCGGATATCTATTTTTGACCCAATTGATGTTCATTTTCGATCCATTTGGGCCCAAATTAGTTTATTTTTCCAGCTCAATTGAAGTCAATTTCCGGCCCATTTCCTTGATTTAATTTAGGCCCAAAGAAATGAATTATTTGGCCTTTAACTTTTCTCAAGCCCTAATTTTTTCCCCCTTTTTAATTCTCCACATCCGTCGCTACCATGAGTTACAGATCGAGAACACTCTCAAATCTCATCCCTCAACATCAGCTCGTCATCATCTCTCGACATCATAATCGCCCATCAAATTTGCCCATCTCTTTCGAGAATCAACCATCGCCGGCAACCCAGCCCTCCGATGAGCCTTCACTATCTGCGAGCGACCGTTTCGAGCAGCAAAAAACCCGGCGAGCCTCACCCTTCTCGTATGAAGCAGCGATTCCTGCGACCTTTCCCTCAACCATCGTCTTCTCCGACCATCGTCCGGTCGCCTTGAAGACAACATCGCTGAGAGCTGTGTTTTCCGACGGCGAGAGCACCGAGATGGATCCCTGTCTTCTGGCGACCTCCAGGCGAGTAGGCGCGACTGACGAGGATCGATAATTTTCACCGACGAAAGCCCGCGAGAGAACAACGACGGCCTACTGTTTTTCGAGGAGTTCGACCGTTAGGTGGCTGAAACTCTCAACCTGACGGAAACGAGAGCCGATGACTGTGATCGAGGGCAGTGGACTGAGCAGGTTTTAAACACCTTCGAATGGCGCGACCATGTTCGACCCTTCGTGAGCGGCTTCTGTCCGATTTCATCACCGCTAACCCCGTCATTTTTCTGAGCAACCTATCTCAGCCACGAGCCGTCGACCGTGTGCCATCGGAGGTACCCCAGAGACCGCCCGATAGTCGTCGAGACCCCGCAGCAGTCGTTCGTCGAGTCGTCCTACGACCTTTTAGGTTCGGTTCGTCCAGTTCATTTGTCCGATTTCCGACCGAGCACGTATATTCTCGACGGAAGCCACGTCCCCGACCACTGCTACTGCGTCTTGCAGGTTTCGAGCAGCAACTGAGCGGTAGTAAGCCGAGTCGTCTCCAAGATCTTTAGCCTTTACTCGAGCCTTCTTTTCGGCCTCATTAGCCCCGACGAAGATTAAGAGGAGTTGAGCCCTCGCCCTTGTTTGTGCGTGTATTCACCATCATCCTCTGCAGTATCAGGTGGGTTGTTATTCTAAAATTGGCTATGCTGTAAATGTTATAAACGTATAATTTATGGGTTCATTATTCTAAAATTGCCTTAAATGTTATTACGGTTTTAATTATGGTATGATCAAAGTATACATGTGAACCATGTAGCCTTCGATGTGAGCTGTACCGGCCGTCGAACGGTTATCCCCGTAGTTGTGGAACAGACCCCGTTGGGGTAATCTCCTCTTTACGCCTGTAAGACCAGGGCTGTGCTCGGTCGGAGGTATGAGACCAGGGCGGTGCTCGGTCGACGATATGTACCCCGTTGTGAGACCAGAGCAGTGCTCGGCCGACGGTGGTTTACTCCTACTGGCTGGCACTCGATGTAGGACCGGAGGGCATTCGATATATAGTCAGCAGTAGTCTATGCGTAGGTGTGCACATGAGTCTTATGATTGATATGATTGATAGGAGATGGGATAAATAATTGATCCGAATACATGCTGCGACCATACCTTATTGATTATTGATTACTGTTTCATTATTGTGATTAATGTTTACTGCATAGTGGTGAGCACTACTTTTTTCAACTGTGCTCATCCCCACCTGAAATTCACGTTTCAGGTTAAGCGAGGTAGGTGCGACGGCGGAGTTAAGCGAGTGGTGGTCGGTCTATAAGACTGGTCCTATTATTTGTTATGCTTCCGCATTTATGAACTCGTTTTAATAATTATGAACTTGGAGTACTATTGCATTTAAGGTTTTCGGATTTTATGATTGAATAATGTTAAGGAGATGCTCCTTAGAATTTATGAATATTGTTGGAACCCAGTTTGGGTGATTTATGTTTTTTGGAAAACCCGTTGTGGGAGTTAGTAAAATTGATGATTGAATTACTGTTGATTGATGATTGATATTGATAATTGATTTAGTATTGAAAAATTGGATAAGTGTTGAAGTTTGATTTGAAAATGAGTAGCGCCACAGGTGTTTGAAAATAAATTTGAAAAATTTATTCTGATATTCGACAATAATAAGTGGGGCGTTACTTGAACCATCCAATTGCGGAGGCCTATACATCGATCCACTTTCCTGATTCATGATTGCCTAAACCACACGTCCTTAGATCTTTCGCAAAGTATACAAAAACCCGCTCTGGTGCCAATTGAAGTTTGATACTTGTAAGCCAAGTATCCATAGTTGCAAACAATTTAACCAAACTGAATTAAATGAAAATTCAGACATATGTGGAACCAGATTCACTGAAAATTGAACCTTCAGGAGAGCGTCCCACTCTCCCTTCGGATCTCTTTCATTAATTCAATCAACTCACTCATTCTTCAAGGGTTTATAGTATAGACTCCCTCTACACTCTACTTGAACAATAAATTGCACTACTACTTATCCGACCACAAGTCCATTGTGGTTTTTCACGTTTGAATCCCTCAAACTAAAAACAGAGTGAACCTCCAAACACTCTGTATTTTTCCTCTCAACAATGATCACCCTCCCTTACAAAAATCTCTCAAAATAAAAAAATCCCAAATGCCTGATGCATCAAACTATCTTATTTGAAAAGAGAATGTAAAAAAAGTACTCCTCAAAATGTTCTCGTCGTCCTTTTATCCTCATCCTTCATATGGTAAGTTCTTTCTCTTGCTTCCCAGCCAAGTCATGTCACATTATGGAAAGTCCAGGTTGCTCAATTTGGATCTCACGTTTATGGTAGGTAGGTGCACATGGAAGGCGATCATCAATGGAGTGATTCACGATCTTTTCTTTTGACCTGCCATAATGAAACGTGCATAAGAATAATCCGATAAACAAAATGATCAAAGCTAATCTTAGTATCCTTAGAAAGACTTCCCTTAATTATCTCTTTGATGTCTGATCCTGATAACAAATGAAGGTTCATCGATTTGCTGCCAAACCTCAGAACTTACACTTCGGTTATTGATGCGTTCTCTAAAGCTGTAAGATATAGGCATGTATACTCACTACTTGTTTATTTGATTTACCAAGGGTGATTCCTATTTTGTTAGGATGACATACTCGGTACTTTGGTAAATAAGGATGTTTATATGGTGTGCTGTTATAAATTTTTTAGGGTCACTATATCCCAGTGCGTTGGGTTGATGACGTCCCTGAAATGAGCTCAGGAAGGAATATTATGTTAAACCCTGCAGGTGGATGATTATCCGACTTAATGATTAATGATCTGAGTGGTACAAATTTTGGAAATGAATAAGAAGTTGATTAACTATTTTGTCAGTAATTTATTAATCGACGGACGTTGTATCTTAAACATATGGAGGTAAATCAGTCAATTAGATTAATATTTATTAATCAAGTGGAGGTTTGATTTATTGATTAAATTGGAGCTAAATGGGGAGAACAATAATATTACTCTAGTGAGATGTATTATTATTTAATTCTAATTAAGATTTTAGGAATTAATAAATATTCTATTAAGAAGAGAATATTCCTTCTAGAATATTACCTAGGGTTAGGAGACTAGAGAGTCTTCCAGAAGGTGATGTTTGGTAGAAGGAGTTTTATCCTAGATTGGAAAAATATGTGGAGTAGAATTATGATTCCTTTGCCTATGGGATAAACCCATATTTAGCACCTCCGCCGCCTGTTATCGCCGGAACCCTACCCGAGCCCAGCTGCACGCAGCCGCGAGCACAAGCCTGCAACCATATGCAGCCAAGCACCGTGCTAGGTCCCAGCCTCGATGTCCCGCAGCACTGTCCGCGATCCTTGTCTGCTCGTGTTGTTCGTGCCCCGATCCCCTGCGCAAAGAATCACGCGCCCGCCAGATCGCACACGCCCAGGATACGTGCAGAGCACGCACGCGTGAGCGTAGACGCCGCACGCCTAGTCCGCCCAGGCCTAGGACTGCTGTCCTGCACGCGCCTGCGTCACCTGCGCCTGTCCACGTTGAACCGCCTCTCTGCGCGTCCCAACCACACAATGCGCACTCGGTCCCAATCAACGCTCATCCGTGACTAGCGACCGAGACCGAACCGCTGCACCTCCGACCAAGACGAGCTGCCCGAGTTCCAGTTGATCCGGTGATCCGTTCATGATTCAACACTCGATCATAATAGAGAAAGGCCAAACCCATCAGCCTATTGGGTTGTGGTAATCAGACGACCTCCATCAACGGAAATCAGAAACGTCTTTGAGTTGGCAAAAATTTTAAAAGGTAATGTCCTAATCCTAACTATAGATTCCGCTGCGTCAGGATTTATTTCGATAAGTTCAATACTGTGCATGTCGTTGATGTTCCTAATAAAACCCAACAACTGGTATCAGAGCCCAGATTAATTCAACTTTTTGCACAGTTGGAATTAGGACTTGCCTATTTACATCAATTAATTGTGTACGGACGCAGCGACATAGTAGATTAGAAATTGCAAATCGTTTGCAGGTGATTTCGTATCCGACTATTATGGCCCGTATGTATGTTTTAATTCATGTATGAATGTATGGTGTTTTATAAGCCTCAGACATGCTGAGGAGTTTTTGGGTTGGTGAATGCTTGTAATAAATTATTCGCGCGGTGGGACACTGCACAGTTTACTGCTTTCTTAGAAAACTCTTGTACGACTCTTGGGCGGGTCATAGGATGAATTATGTAATTGTTGTTTTATATTTATTCATTATTGATCTGGCGGATGTGGACCAACCTCGACGGAGCGAGGCGATAAACACACAGACGGATATGGTGATGATCCAATGGCAACTTTTCCAGAGACGACCTATTCAGAATAAAGAGTGGGAGTCACTGCGAATGGGGAGTTCCAATTCCTGAAACAGAAGGCACGTTCAACAAAGGACGGAATTGTGTTTCCCCGTAATATTGGAGATTGATTAATGGCCATGATAGTTGGATTATAGTTCCTATTTATTATTGCCTATTAATCATGCATGCTCTTATGTGATTTAATTGCTCTATGTGCAAGTTAAATTATTAGAAGCATGACTAGAAAAATCCCTTAAAATAAAAATTATATTAAGTGTGTAATGGGTTGAAATAAATTACATCCAAGGCCTTCATTATAGGTTTGCCAGTGAAATAATTTAAATCGAGCCCAAAGGACGTTTTATTTCACAGTTCACAAGGACAGATCTCCTTCGGGATGGTAGTAGCGAGCTATTTCAAAGGCGTAAGGGTCACCCAAAGGTGGACGTATAATTTTGGTAGTAAGCTTAGTACCAGTTAATGGGTTACAATTAAAGTGCAAATAATTACGACATTCCCAAAGGAAAAGGTTGTTTTTATTTTCTTGTGCTAGCCAGAAGTTGGACCGACTATTAATTAAGTACTGTTTGACGGTATGTTAACTAATGGAATTAATCCCTCCTCTTACGATGGTTTAAACCGTAGACGTCCACACGCAGTGGCCTGCGGGGATTCGGTGTTTTGAGGTGTCGGCGAATTTATTTGAATACTAAGGATCAATATTTGATGCTAAATTAAAAAACACTTGACTGAGTAAAAACTATGTTTACGTGATCCCAGAAATTCAAAATATCTTTCAATTCGTTGTCCGTAATTTTCAAAGAAAATAAACTTGTTGGTCCCAATTACATTGACTGGAAAGGAACTTGTATATAGTGTTAACTGCTGAAGGGTACAAATTTGCTACTGTTTAGGCTTGTCCAGATGTGCCTGCTGACGATGCGCCAGACCAAGAGAAAGAGGCGTACGCTAGGTGGAAAAAGGCTGACAAGATGGCGAAGTGTTACATCTTGGCATCTTTGTCAAATGTACTTCAACATTAACATCAGTCTATGGACACTGCAGCAGAAATGCTCCTCAATCTCAAGGAGTTGTTTAGCCATCAGTCGCGGGCTGCCCGAGAAGAAGCCATGAGGTTTGTGATGAATATGACCATGCGTGAGGGCACTCCCATAAGGGAACATGTTCTTGCAATAATGGCCCAGCTAAATGAGCTGGAGGTTTTTGGGGCTTTTATTAACGGGGAAACCCAGGTCGATATAGTGCTCCAGTCTTTGCCGAAGTGCTTCGAAAAATTCCGGTTGAATTATAACATGAACAAGATGTTGATGACTCTTTCGAAACTTGTTGCTAAACTTCCGTCGGCAGAGGGCCTATTTCGTCAAAAATCCCAAGCGATGGTTGCCCAGCGGGGTGAAGGTTCTTCTTTTAGGCCTCCTTAGGGTAAGAGGAGGAAGAAGTCCGCAGGAAAGGGCAAGGCGATCATGAATGATACGCGACCTCAGCAAGCAGTGAAGAAACTGAAAGGCAAGTGCCACAGATGCCAGCAGAAAGGACACTAGAAGGTCGACTGCCCTCTTCTCAAGAAGGGCGATAAAGGTACAAAACATGTTTAGCGGTGTTATCTAACTGAACCTGGTGTGTAGATACATGAGCCACTGATCATGTCTGCAATTCTATGCACGGGTTCAAGAAACCAAACGACTTAGGGTAGGAGAAGTTACCATCTACTTGGGCGATGCTAGTAGAGCGTCAGTAGTTGCAGTGGGAGACGTCTATTTAGATTTTGGTTTAGATAGAACTTTGGTTTAGAAGGATTATCTTTATGTTCCTAGTTTTAGAATGAATTTGATTTCAGTTTCTAAGCTGTTTATGAACGGTTTTTCTGCTATTTTTGATAATAAAGTTGTTATTTGTTTAGGCAAAAAGTTCATATGTTCTGGTTCATTAGTAGACAATCTATATATTCTAGAACCAAAGTCATCTCCACTGCAATAGAAATAATTACTTAATTCATCATCTAATCTAAATAAGAGAAAGGAACCTTTGAAAATGAACGAAACATGTCTTTAGCATCTAAGACTTGGTCATATAAACCTTAGGAGGATTCAAAGGTTGGTAGCAGACGGGCCCTTGGGGTCGTTAGAAGTCGAGGCTTTTCCAACTTGTGAGTCTTGCTTGGAAGGCAAAATGACTAAGAGGGTTTTTAAATCAAAGGGGAATAGAGCCGAAGATTTGTTAGGGCTAGTTCATTCCGATCTATGAGGTCCTATGATTGTTCAAGCGAGAGGTGGTTTCGAGTACTTCATTACGTTTATCGATGACTACTCGAGATATGGGTATATTTTCCTATTGCACCGCAAGTCTGAATGCTTTGAGAAATTCTTAGAGTATAAGGCAGTTGTGGAAAAGCAGTTAGGAAAAAGTATCAAGTCACTCCGATCGGATCGTGGTGGCGAATATCTCTCTAATGAATTTAGGAACTACTTGACGGATAATGGAATTACTTCCCAACTAACTGCGCCGGGCACGCCCTAGCAGAATGGCGTCGCAGAGCGAAGGAATAGGACTTTTATGGAAATAGTTAGGGCAATGATGAGTTATAGTACATTACCAGATTCATTTTGGATATATGCCCTAGAAACAGCAGTATACATTCTGAATAGAGTTCCTTCTAAATCAATACCATCTACACCATTGGAGTTGTGGTCTGGGCACAAGCCCAGTCTAAGACATCTCAGGATTTGGGGTAGTCCAGCACATGTGCTGAGAACTGATACTGATAAGTTAGAGCCTATATCAGAAATAAGACTGTTTGTGGGATATTCTAAGGAAACGAAAGGTGGTCTATTTTATAGTCCCGAGGACCGGAAAGTAATCGTTAGCACGAATGCAAGGTTCTTGGAGGAAGACTACACTTTAGATCATAAGCCCAGTAGTAGACATGTCCTCAAGGAAATGAAGAGAGTGAGTACTTCAATACCGAGTGCACTTGATGTTACACCACAAAGTACTGCAACACGTATCACTGATGATGCACCTGAGCCGGTAGTACCTCGTCGTAGTGGGAGGGTTGTCCGGCAACCCGAAGGATTCATGGGTCTGGGAGAGTCTTCTGAGGCCGTCCCAAATGTTCTTGAAATCGACCCATGGACATACAATGTAGCGCCCCGTTCGATTTATAGAATTTCTTGAATTATTCTATTTATCGAATTTTATTTATATGATTATATTTATGGTACTAGCCGCGATGTCGACTTAAATTCTATGTTGAAGTACTCGATCGTTTTATTTTAAAGTGTTCGTCGTTCGGCGATTTCGATTTAATCGCGTAATTCAAATCTAAGCCATTTGTTTATTGGATTTTTTGGATAATTGTGGTATAATTAACATTATTATTATTATTATTATTATTATTAATAATATAATTATTATTATTATTAATTTGTCTAAATAGAATAAATTTTTCGGGTCATCGTATTTATTTTCCGGGCATTACATATTTATATATATACCAAGCCTCGAATATTCGTTAAGAGTTGAGCCCGAGAAACCGGCCGTGAGCCCGTGGACAGCCCAACCCGGCGCCCATGACCCACGAACCCAAGGCCCAGAACCGACCCATTTCTTTTGGCTTGGAGAACAAGATTTTTTTTTTAAANAGCGATCGTCATTGCCGGCACCACCCTCCACCGGTTGCGATCAACGCCAGCGACTGCCCCTCGCGCTCTCAGGCCGCCGCAAACAATCTCCTTCAGCCGCTGCAAGTCATGCATCGCCGCAGAGCCCCATCGTGCGCACTGGCAGCCCCGCTTCGACCCTCCTTCGACCGTCTCGTGATCCTTTCTTGAGAACGGTACACCGAGGCTCGAAATCCTTTATTTAATGTGTTAATTGGTGTTATTATTTGGGATGTTGATGCTTTGGTGATTATCTTATGTTTTGAATATATATATGTTGGGATCCAAGTGAATTTACGAGCTTATAAGGTGATCTATGTTGAATTTGAATGAAGTCTTGATAAAGCATGCTAAGTATGAATCTCACTGAGTTTTGCATATTGAATTATGTTTTTTACAGCCTCTGTCGAGCCTCTTAAAGGGAACAAAAACTCGTATTCTAAGATTATGTTCTTCGTATGATTTGAATTTCATTCTGTTATGGTTCTGTGAGTTTTGGAATTTCAAAATCCGACTTGAAATGAGAGAGTTATGATTTTTATAAAATTGTCGCGCAAGCAGTTCTTAATAAATCCCGACAACATGTGTGTGTTGAATGTTTTGTCTGTTTGTTGCATCTTAATGTGCTCAAATGAAAATGTGATCTTAATGAAAGTTATACGTCTATTTATAAGATTTCTGATGAGGTAAAATTTATGCTGAGATGATGACTGTAGCTCGGTTTGTGTTTAAATGATGTAGGAAATGGATGAGGTGAGTTTATGTTTTTGACAGAAAAGTGATTCTAAATGTTAACTGATTTTGCGCCCCATTAATGACCTTATATGCTTTAATGTTCTAAATAAAAGTTGTAGAACTGTCTCTCAGGTTTTTAATAAGGTAAAAATTATGGCAATATGATACGTGTAGCATGCGGTGTGATTTTTGTAAAAATATTGTGCAAGCAGTTTTTCTGAAAACCGGCTGTGTATATGTTATTGATATTTGGTCCGCAATTGATGTTCTAACATGCTCAAATGTGAAAGTAGTCATCATGAAAATTGTTTCTTCATAGGTTTTTGAATAATGTCTTTTGGAGGTCTGTAGCATGATTTAGGTTAGAATTACTAAAGTGCTGTTTGTAAACCGAACTTAATTCTGACAGATTTTGTAACTCAAATATTTTATGTTTGCAACCGTTGATAATATATTTATTTGCCAATGTAGTCTTCATAAAAGTTGTAGATAATTAAGTTGGTTGCATTTTGGGTTTTGATTTTCGTCGACAGCATGTCTGTAGCTCCATTTATGTTGAATATACTGAGAGCCTGTTCGTTATATGTTTCCAGATTTTTCACATCATCCCTGTTTCATATGTTTGATGATTTAAGACCTGCTAAATACCATTATTTGCTTATGATGTCTTCATGAGAATTGTAGAGGCATGTCTTAGAATTCATATGCAACTGGATTTGTGTCAATATGAATTATGTGTTGTAAATGGTGTCGATTTCAAAATCTCGGCACGGGTTAAGTTTTGGAAATTTATGTGTTGTTTTCGAATATCAAATTTATCTTTTTAATGGTTGCTTATACAAACTATATGAGTCGAGTCTGATCTCATGAATGTCGAAATGAGTGAACCCATGTGTGGAATAGTTATTCATAGGATTATTTTAATATATGTAGGTATTTGACGAGTCGAGCTCGCCTTCGTATCAATTGTTGTGCTTTATCTCCTGCTGTTACCAGGTGGGTTTGTTATTCTAAAATTCGCTATGCTATAAATGTTATAAATGTATATTTGTGGTATGATCAATGTATGCATGTGAACCATGTAGCCTTCGATGTGAGTTGTACCGACCGTCGAACGATTATCTCCGTAGCTATAGAACGTACCCGTAGGGTAGTCTTCTTTTGAGAGCCGTAAGACCAGGACTTGGGTCCCTCGGCTGGTGATCCTCGTTGGTAAAACCAAGGCGAGGCCTTGGCTGGCGGGGTGGTTTACTCCTACTGGCTTGGAGATCGATGTGAGGCCATGGGCCATTCGATAATTTACCGGCAGTAGTCTGTGCGTAGGTGCGCACATGAGTCTTGATTTATGATTTATGATGGGAGATTGGGATGAATAATTGATTCGTATACATGCTGCGACCATACTTGACTTATTTATTATTACTGCTTATATATATATAGATTAATGTTTACTGCATAGTGGTGAGCACTACGGTTTCCATGTGTGCTCACTCCCACCTGAAATTAACATTTCAGGTTAAACAAGGCGGGCACGACGGAGGAGTAGAGCGAGTGGTGGTCGGTCCATAAGACCGGTTTATTATTGGTTATGCTTCCGCATTATGAACTGATTTTATTATTTATGAACTTGGGATATTTATGCATTTATGATTGGGAAAAAATCTTTTTCACCCCAATACAAAGATACATTAAGCTTTCCACACCGTCCACTAACAATCTAACTTTTTCACCCAGAAAGTGCGAAGGTTATGCGAATGGACTGCATAACTATCGCATATCAATTGCATAACTGTCGCATATTCATCGCGCAATGACTTCGCACTTTAACTTTTTCCACCCCAGAAAGTGCGAAGTGATATGCGAATGCCTTCGCACTTCTAACTTTCGCACAATGTCATCGCACAACTATCGCATATTCATCGCACAATGCCTTTGCACTTTACCTTTTTCCACCCAATAAAGTGCGAAGGGGTATGCGAATGCCTTCGCACTTCTAACTTCCGCACAATGTCATTTCGCAACTATCGCATATTCATCGCACAACGTCTTTCGCACTTTCTGGGGTGAAAAACTTAGCTTTTTATTGGGCGGTGTGAAAAACTTAGCAGGACTTCAAAATGGGGTGAAAATAACTATTTTCACTTTATGATTTAAGGATATTATGATTGAAATAATGTTAAGGAGATGCTCCTTAGATACTATAATGAATGTTGGAACCCGTGTTTGGGTGTTTGATGAAATTTTGTGGAAACCCGTTTTGGGAGTTGGATTTATGATTGATGTTTGATTTTGAAAATGAGTAACGCCACAAATGTATTTGAAATGAGTTTCTAAATTTTATGTTGATTTTTATGAAAGTCCAAAATTTCTTTAAAATCAAAGTGGGACGTTACAGTTTGGTATAAGAGCCATTCTGCGTTTCTGTAGACTGGTATACGTGAATTATGAGAACTCTTTCAAATACTTGCAACAAATGATGTAGTATATGACCACTCGCTTCTGTCGTGCCACGCCAACTCTGGTATGAATACTTGAGCAATATTAAATTGCTTATGTGAAGTATTATGGTATTATGAGATGTAAACCGGGGCTTAGGAATTTATCCTCCTACTTTTAAACGTTCTGGAACTCTAGATGAGTGGCGAACCATAGTTGTATGAACTTGAACTCTAGCAATATAGAGTTAAGTTCTAACTTGAGATTTTGTTTGTTTAGAAATTCGATATGATGTTATCGAGTTGAATTCTGTTTATAGCAGTGCTCTCGATATAAAACTTGGTGTCCTCGAGTGAGGGCCATTCGCAATGCCATCTCGAATGGATAAGGCTTAAATGAGGGGAGCAGACTACCGAAGAAATCCCAGGTGTATGGGTTATTCGGAAGTCTGTAACCGTTGTCAGTAGAGTGGTAGAACCCAGTCGAATGTGAACTAGGAGTAGAGCTTGGGTGTCTTGTCCACTATGTTGATCGACCACGATGAATGGCGAGAGACCTTAATATGTAACACTGTCGCGACTCTCGGGAGTGACTAAGCCTCGAGAAGGGCAATGTGATTTATTCTTTTGCGAAATTCTCAAACGAAGGAATCCGACCTTGTTCTTAAGGCGGATAGACCGATCCGGCACCGCATGTATATTTTATGCTGCAATTTCGAGTGATATTTCTGTCTTGAAGGAGACGTAAAAAATTCTCTTCCGTAGTTTGAGCCGCGAGCGATTTTCTACCGACAGCGGGACTTACCAGGGAACACATGAATTGATAGTGAAGGCAGTAAATTGTGGACTTGTAGAAGCGAAGCCGTCTCGTTTCTTCTTAAGCTTTTGCCTTCTTGTAGGCTTTTGCAAACCTTATTTTATTCCCTTTTCGGTTGGCAGACCAATGTTGAATTGTGCTTGAGACTTCTTTTAGGCTATGCAATTTCCAGACTTTGAAACTTTCGCTTATGTTTTCTTTCCCTATGTAAGAAGAAGATCGGATGGAGCTAAGTATTTTATTTTTTTGTAAATCTGAGTCTGCCACCGCGAGTCAAAGAACCTTGTTTAGAATTTCCTTGAAGGCAAGTTTTAAGTTTGTTTTTGAGACCCTTGCTTGCTATCCAATTTTCGCGATTTCGATAGATTTTCCCTTCCTGATATAGAAATTCAGATGGGATTATTTTCTGTTGATCCTTATAGTTTGAAACTTGTTTCGTGATACAGCTAACTCGAGCAATAGACACTGGAGGTTTACATTCGACCTAATTCTTTCCTTCTCGCTTTGTATGGGGTATAGCTGTCTTCAAAACCCTACCTTGGTTTCGCTATTTTTCAAGCTTTCCAACCTTAAATTTCATTTTCTCTTGAATTTTAGCCAATTTTTATTTATCCTAAGTTGGGTATTGACCTTGTTTTTGAAAAACCCGATTGCAAGTAAGATTAAGCATCTATTTGTTTCTGCTTATCTTTATTCATTTGCGAAGTATATGTGAGTTTCGTTCGAATGTCATCACTAAATTATCACGAAGACTCGAGGGCACAATTTTCTATCGCCACTTTCGTGAATAACCTACCCTCGAGGAAGACAATAATTATTCACGCTCGGCATAGAGAAGAACGTGGAGGAGTAGAAACCAACACAAATCGGTTCGATAAGAAAGATGGAGTGATTTAACGCATGTCCGGGAGTGTTTTACACCTTAAAAGATTAGGAAGGATCTTTTAAGGAGGATAGTCGAGTCCGGAGAAGACACAGTGTGAGGTGCAGAACTGTCCTTATTCTAAATTTTTTACCATCGTAGTCTAAAAAACCCTCGTTCCTCTACTCCCTCCGGAATTTTAGGAGGAACTTGTGCTCAAGTTCCGAAGCGTGAAGATTGGGAGACGAAAAATGAGTTGCGCCTGTTTAAGACTACTGACATGATTAGCTACTTGAGGAAGAGCTGATGTGTCGGCCGACGCTGTCAGTCGGAAGAGTCAAGGCGAGCTAGTTATTGTATCTCTCGGCAGGAGCTGCTGATTTGGGATTATTCCCGACTGAAGAATGGTATTAGAATTTCTTTGAGAGTTCTCGTTTATCGCAATTGTGTGATCTCTTTGTGTATTAGAGTGTGTCAATTGGTAAAGTAGTGAACTTGGAACTCGGACTTACACCGTGCTATTCCTGAAACTCTTGAAACTTTTGAAAATGTGAAAATGGCCGAATGACATATTATTTTGTTGAAACCAAAATTTTTGTAAAATTCTAAAACCATTTTGTTTCATGATCTACGATTGAAACCTTCTTGTGGAACCTTGAACCGAAAGTCAGTCCTGACCGGTGTAGCCATGCGAAGTTGTGACTGAGCATGCACGCCCGTGAAAAGAGACGTGAGGCCAACCTAGGGGCCGACCGTTGACTCGCACGAGAGCTTCAGCCGTCATCACTGAATGCACGAACTACCCGAGCTAGCGTTTGCGGCCAAAACCTTGACCTTGTAGCTGGCCTCCGAGTAGGTGTGTACGCGCGCGTCCTGTTGTAAATATTTTTCCGGAGTAGAATCGAAAGATTCGAACACCGGGTCGTGTCTCTCGAGGAAGGTTAGCTGGATTATTATGCACGTTTATTCAAGCACTAATAAAAGAAATAAAATTTCCTAAACATTCTAACTCAGATGGTTTGGTTTAATTATCAACTACTGCGAAAATTCAAATTAAGCAATAAAGAAAGCAAGTAACGAAGAACAATTAGGATTTGAGTAGCTAGGGAGTCGGGGAGATCCGTTTTGGTTCGAATTGAAATTAATGGGCAAGTGATTGTTCAGCTAAGTGATTTGACTAATCGACACGTCCAAGCACTCATTCTCAATAACTTTTCGTAACAAGAGAACAAACTAGAACGGCTAATTAACAATTCATTTAACTTCTAGGCAATACAGTTACGAACAAGCCTAATTCATACGAGCTTATTTCGACCGACTCCTCCCCTTTCGGTTCTAAGAGTCGATTAAAGTAGACTAGAGGGTGGTTAACCGACTAATCGAATAGATTCCCAATTTCAAGCACGTATAAATCTAATTCAATCGAAACAATTGTAAGCTGAAGTGTCACCCTTCAACAATTATCAATATTCAAGCTTGTCAGTTGAAAACCCTAATAAAAGATTAACTCGCACAAATTGAACAATCTTGAGCCCGACAATCACAAACGATTCCATAACATCAATCCCCTATCCTAGCATAAAGATTTAGCCACTCATATTTGAAATATCAACACAAATCACCATAATCAAAGTCAACATATCCATGGATGAGATGTATAGAAAAACTTACGAAATATGGTAATTGAACGTTGAATCCGATAAACAAGATTAGTCTGAAAGCAGTAGCAAAATCCGAGTGCAAATCCGTGTTCAACAATGAAAAATATGAGGAAAGTGATGAAAAACGAGTGAAAGGGACGAAGGGTAGGGTTTCTGTCTTCGTCGAATGAGGGATAATGAGAGATGTCTCCGTCTGACGAGTCCCGTAGCATATTTATAGGGGAAGCATGCCGCGCCGTGACTGGAAATGACACGCCGCAAAGGCTGCAGGTGCCGCGCCGTGAAGGAGACATTGCTGGGCGCGAGTACCGCGCCGTGAAGGATGCTGGTGCCGTGCCGTGGCTGGCCCTCGCGGCGTGATGGCTGGATTCGCTAGGAGGCTCTGTCCGCTCGTGGTAGATGGCGCGACGTGGAGGAATGAAATCTGTCGCGGCATGATGGTGGGCTCGCGGCGTGGTGGACGTGCGAAGCCGCGGCGTGTTGGACCCTCGCGGCGTGGTGTAGGAAAAACACGTCCCAGAAGGCCCGTGGTAGGTTCCTCGGCGTGATGGCTGGCGCGACAATCTTGGAGCTCAGCAATGAATGCATTACTTCACGTCTCGTGTTCGTTCGAACTCGTTTCGACTCAGAATTCAATTCTGTTTCTTCTGTGTGTTGCCAACGAAATGCTTTACTCACTTAAGTTCTTCCGGTCCCATTATCATGAAAAATAGATCCTCCCGAGCTTTCCATCCTGCACACCAAAGACGAGAAAAACCGGAAGAATACCCGAGAAACAAATAGATAAACCAAAATAAAACAAGACGCACAATAAACTATAAAAACGAATTAATACTAACGAAAAGGCCTAAAACGGGGGAAAAAGAAACGAAAAATAAGAAGGAAAAACGCAACAAAAATGGGACAAACAACTCCCCCACACTAAAACCTTTGTTCGTCCCGAACAAAAAGAAAAGAAAAGAAAAGACACGAAAAGAAAAGAAAACAAGCAAATGAGCATGGATAACAGTTTCAAATAAGACAGGCTTCAAATTAATCAACTCAGCCGAGGAGACTTCCAATGACCAATATAGTACACCTCAATTACAACTCGAATGCAACGCCTTGAAAAGACAAACTCTCAAGCACGGAAGTATATCATATATATGCCTCACTCTGTTTCTTGAATGAATATAAAATGGGTTCGCTCAAATTGGTCGATCAACATGCATCACATAAGCTTGCCTATCGTCTATTCATACTCAAAGACAATTAAATTTATGCAATAGTGAATCAAGAGGACTTCTAGGGATGCAATGTAGGCTCTTTGGACTTGGTGGAATAAATTTAGGCTAAGTGGCTCAATAGAAATATCAACACAATTCAATCACCTAACCGTGATCATGAACTCATCCGGTTGTCACACCAACCGTTTCCTCCAACATCCTCAAAAGCCAACACTCTACCCACATTATTAATATTATTCATCTTTTTTTTTTTATATATTTTGTTTGGGAACCTTTGGATGTTTTTTATAATCCATTCGGCTTCTCTTTTTTTTTCATATAATACCAACATGAATCACAAATATATACAAAACCAACACAAATCACCTCCAATTCTTCACTCACAACTCTACAATTTCGTCATCACGGGGTTATCAGTAAACAAAAATTCAATCCGGCTCAAAGGGGGTGACTAGTGAATATTATTTCCACAAAAAGAAAAAGGGAATGAAAATACAAAGAACGCCTCAATCATTTTCACATCACACAATTCAATCGCTTCATTTCAAAACAGACTCAAAGCAAATTCTGATCAACACGAATCCGACCAATATCTCTCAAGAAACAACCAAGGCTCAAACCTCACATAAGGTAAATAAATGTCCAACAAAACGACACATCAAGTTCATCAAAACATACTAGTCATGATCATCATGACATCTCTTCAACATCATCAATAATCCTCAACAAATCTCAAAATTCACCATAATCCATACTCAAAAACACACAACAGACTCAAGAAAAGACACTAGAATAAAAACAGAAAATGAAAATAACCTAAAAGAACTAGACCTGGTCAACCACATAAGGCACATAATCATGCAAAAACTCCCCCACACTTAAAATCGAACAATGTCCCCATTGTCGATCATCAGTGCAAGGAAAGTCTACCCATATAATCAACCAACACAAAAGACAGAAAAAACCAAAACAAAAATGAAAATAAGGAGAAGGGAAAAGATACAAGCGTACATGGCACAGTGACTAGACTAGTCACTGTGAATCCGGTGGTGCAGGTGGAGGGTGGAGGTAGTCGGTCCCGAAACAGGACGGGCCTCTGTCAACTCGAATCTTTCGCCCCATTGGGATCGGGGCAACTCTCTGGAACTCGGCTGGGGATGTGTGGTGTGGCGGTC
The DNA here is from genome assembly GCA_008636005.1 of Striga asiatica. Taxonomy (NCBI): domain Eukaryota; kingdom Viridiplantae; phylum Streptophyta; class Magnoliopsida; order Lamiales; family Orobanchaceae; genus Striga; species Striga asiatica. The sequence continues at coordinate 1,310,604 of BKCP01007848.1, read as the reverse complement.
GGTCTGGTGTCCTTTCTCAGCACAGGCTCGGCTTTGCAATGACATCTTAACGTGCTCTCGCATGCACGCTCTCTCAGTGAGCTGCTCAATCGCTCTAACGTACGCACACTCTTCCACCAACCTCACTTGTGGCTCAGGCTGAGTCTCTCTAACAGAAACGGCAATGGACTCCCCCAAAACTGTCATGCTCGCCGTCCCTTTCCTCACGTCGATTACCGTGCTAGTGGTCGCCATGAAGGGTCGTCCGAGGAGGATAGCGTGCTCCTTGCCAGTTTCTTGAACGCTTCCCATCTCTAGCACAACGAAGTCCACGGGGACTATTAACTTCCCCACTCGAACAAGCACGTCCTCCACAATTCCTACGGGATGACGGAATGAACGGTCTGCAAGCTGTAAGCGCATCTTTGTGGGCTTCAACTCCCCGATCCCAAGCCTTTGATAGACGGCTAGTGGTATGAGATTTATGCTCGCTCCTAGGTCAAGCAATCCCGATGTCTCTTCCCCATTCCCAAAGGCCATAGAAATCACGAAGCCTCCGGGGTCCTTCTCTTTTTTCGGCAAGTTCTTTTGGAAGACACTTGCAGCTTCACACACGAGCACTTCTTCACCGTTTCCGAGTTTCTGCTTATTTGCTGCCACTTCCTTGAAAAATCTCGCGTAAGCCGGTATCTTCTTCATCACGTCGGGAGGAGATAACTCGACATTGGCCTTAGCCAACATCGCATGAAGGTCCCGGATCATCGTTCGGTCCTTCTCCTCCAAGAGTCTGCTCGGGAAGGGAATCTTCGGTCTGTAGGGGTTCGGAGATCTGTGTAAAGTAGGCTCTGGTGGTGATGTCACTGGGATTTCCTCCATTTGGGTGAGCTTTTTCGGGCCCACTTTTTCCTCTGGCACTCTCTCAGGCATAATTACGGTCACCGCATTTGCATGCTCTGGCTGGCTCGGCAATCTGTCTTTCTTCAGCTCCACCTCGATGTTCCCCACTCGGGTGGCTAACTGGCCTAGCTGTGCTTCCAAACGTTTAATCGAAGCCTCACTGTTCGCACTCCGCTGCTCACCATTGGCCATGTACTGAAGAATTTTATCAAGTTTTTCATCTGAGTTTGGCGGGCTTGGACCGGCTTCGGGTGCGGGCAACCTTAACATTTGCCCCCTGTGTTGCTGCTGATGGGGGACAAAGTTAGGTTGAGGCGGCTGCTGGGAGTTGTTATTAGACCATGAGAAGCTTGGGTGGTTTCTCCACCCGGGGTTGTACGTGTTAGAATACGGGTCATTTCCGGGCTGGTTCTGATATCCTTGCACAACATTCACTTCAACTCCTTGCCCTCCATAATTTGGCTCGAGAGCCATAGGCACACCTCAGAACTGTGTCCCTGTACACCGCATGCCCCACAAGCATTTACTGCCACTGTCTGAATTGGTGAGGAACTTCTAGCATTCAGTACCCTCATCTGCTCCGTGAGCTCGGCTAGCTGTTGGGCCATGGCGTTGTTGCTCGTTCCAATCTCATGCACTGTCGCCCTCTTTCCTCTGATGCTCTTCTGAGACGAGTTCGCACTCATTGTCTCATATATCACAATCATCTCCTCCGCCGTTTTGCCTCCAATGTCCCCTCCGGCTGCAGTATCCACCATGTACTGCAGGTTCTGATGGAGGGAGTCGTCGAAGCAATTCGCTAACAGCCCAGGGGAGAGGTTATGGTGGGGGCATTGCCTCTGTAGATCCTTGAAACGTTCCCAGGCCTCGTGAAGAGGCTCGTTTGGCAGCTGAGCGAAAAAGACTATCTGAGATCGGATATCTTAGGTCTTCTGATGGGAATAGTACTTCCCAACGAATTTAGCGTAGACCTCGGCCCAAGTTGTTAGAGAATCTGGGGCGAGAGTCATGAACCAAGCCTTGTCCCGGTCCTTCAGAGTTTCTGGGAAACACCGCATTTTGAGCTGGTCTTCGGTTAGCCCGTGTAGTGGGAACGTCTGGAGGACGTTGTAGAACTCCTGAAGAAAGTGAAGCGGGTCTTCGTTGGGGAGCCCGTGGAACGATGGGAGCTGATTGTAGTGGACCATCTTCAACTCATAATTTTGGGCGTCTTGCTCCAGTCGGATACAGGAAGTGATTGGCCTGATCATGGGTTGGGCCAGGTTCCGAAGGATATTACGAGGCGGTTGTTGATCAGCCATGTCTGAGTTACTCCCCTCAGATGATTCTGGTCGGTGCTCTCCTTCTTCGTTTGATTCGAGAGTAAGCTCGTCTAGCAGTTCTCTCAGGCTCTCGTTGAAGGGTTTGTTGATTGGAGAGAGTTTACGTCCACTCCTGGTACGCATACACTCAAACAAACAATGGGTTACGAGCACCAATTGGAAAGAAAAGAAAATAAAATAAGAAAAAGAAACACAGAAAACAAGAAAAACACAAAACCAAAAAGAAACACGAAAAAATAAGATGAATAAGCGCACAAAATATGTCCTAAACCTACCCCGGCAACGGCGCCAATTTTGTTGTAAATATTTTTCCGGAGTAGAATCGAAAGATTCAAACACCGGGTCGTGTCTCTCGAGGAAGGTTAGCCGGATTATTATGCACGCTTATTCAAGCACTAATAAAAGAAATAAAATTTCCTAAACATTCTAACTCATATGGTTTGGTTTAATTATCAACTACTGCGAAAATTCAAATTAAGCAATAAAGAAAGCAAGTAACGAAGAACAATTAGGATTTGAGTAGCTAGGGAGTCGGGGAGATCCGTTTTGGTTCGAATTGCAATTAATGGGCAAGTGATTGTTCAGCTAAGTGATTTGACTAATCGACACGTCCAAGCACTCATTCTCAATAACTTTTCGTAACAAGAGAACAAACTAGAACGGCTAATTAACAATTCATTTAACTTCTAGGCAATACAGTTACGAACAAGCCTAGTTCATACGAGCTTATTTCGACCGACTCCTCCCCTTTCGGTTCTAAGAGTCGATTAAAGTAGACTAGAGGGTGGTTAACCGACTAATCGAATAGATTCCCAATTTCAAGCACGAATAAATCTAATTCAATCGAAACAATTGTAAGCTGAAGTGTCACCCTTCAACAATTATCAATATTCAAGCTTGTCAGTTGAAAAACCCTAATAAAAGATTAACTCGCACAAATTGAACAATCTTGAGCCTGACAATCACAAACGATTCCAAAACATCAATCCCCTATCCCTAGCATAAAGATTTAACCACTCATATTTGAAATATCAACACAAATCACCATAATCAAAGTCAACATATCCATGGATGAGATGTATAGAAAAACTTACGAAATATAGTAATTGAACGTTGAATCCGATAAACAAGATTAGTCTGAAAGCAGTAGCAAAATCCGAGTGCAAATCCGTGTTCAACAATGAAAAATATGAGGAAAGTGATGAAAAACGAGTGAAAGGGACGAAGGGTAGGGTTTCTGTCTTCGTCGAATGAGGGATAATGAGAGATGTCCCCGTCTGACGAGTCCCGTAGCATATTTATAGGGGAAGCATGCCGCGCCGTGACTGGAAATGACACGCCGCGAAGGCTGCAGGTGCCGCGCCGTGGCTGGAGGTCGCGCCGTGAAGGAGACATTGCTGGGCGCGAGTACCGCGCCGTGAAGATCTGGCGCGCCGCGAAGGATGCTGGTGCCGCGCTGTGGCTGGCCCTCGCGGCGTGATGGCTGGATTCGCTAGGAGGCTCTGTCCGCTCGTGGTAGATGGCGCGGCGTGGAGGAATGAAATCTGTCGCGGCGTGATGGTGGGCTCGCGGCGTGGTGGAGGTGCGAAGCCGCGGCGTGTTGGACCCTCGCGGCGTGGTGTAGGAAAAACACATCCCAGAAGGCCCGTGGCAGGTTCCACGACGTGATGGCTGGCGCGACGGTCTTGGAGCTCAGCAATGAATGCATTACTTCACGTCTCGTGTTCGTTCGAACTCGTTTCGACTCAGAATTCAATTTTGTTTTCTTCTGTGTGTTGCCAACGGAATGCTTTACTCACTTAAGTTCTTCCGGTCCCATTATCATGAAAAATAGATCCTCCCGAGCTTTCCATCCTGCACACCAAAGACGAGAAAAACCGAAAGAATACCCGAGAAACAAATAGATAAACCAAAATAAAACAAGACGCACAATAAACTATAAAAACGAATAAATACTAACGAAAAGGCCTAAAACGGGGGAAAAAGAAACGAAAAATAAGAAGGAAAAACGCAACAAAAATGGGACAAACACGTCCCAGCGCCCCGCTTATGCAGAGCCTGCGAGCGTGCCGCCTCTTGGGTGACAGTGCACTAACCCCGAACCATCGATTTCGTTTCTAAATCGTTCGACCCATTTTTTTATGCTGAGCTATATTGGTTAGCCTTTTGAACTTTTTTCATTCGAACCTTGAACCGAGAGCTCCAAATTCCACTAAAATGTGTATGAATCCTTAATCGATGATTTTCGATTAAGGAGTGTGGTCAATGAGACCCTATGCTTTACGCGAGAGTGTTCTCGAGTTAGCAAAATAGGAAGTTTCGTGTTGTTGTCTGACGAGCCTTATGTTGCGCATAGGGGCTACGTTTGACTCGTAGAGTCAGTGTTTTGAAAGTATGGGCATATTGTACTATCTATTGGGGTATTGTGTCGATGTCTGTGATGGAGGCGTGTGGCCCGTAATAGAATCGTGAGCAAGTTATCAGTGTGACTCGGACACGAGACTGAAGCTTGGCGTCACGTATCCACCTTGATGATGAGGCAGTCGGAGTACGCTAGCAGTACACCGAACGACCTGTTAAGGTCTTGTGTGTTGTTAGGTACGAAGCAAATTGTTGATACTCATGGGTATAGGCCAAGTCGGACTGGGTCCCTTGCAAGAGGATGTATGCCTGAGCTCGGGCAGGACTGATCACCCTCCCAAGCAAGAAGGTAAACATATGAGCATAGGGCATGTCGGATTGGGTCCTGCATGTGAGTGTATGTCTTTCGAATATAGGGCGATAAGATTCATGCGAGCGGGGTCGAGTTTCGGAGGTGATACTCGGACCTCATAATTGGAAATTCCCGTTCGAATCTGTCGTTTTCCTTTAGATGCGTGTTCTTTCGTATTTTCGAGGACGGAAATCTTGTAAGGAGGATAGATTGTAACGCTCCGTTCGATTTATAGAATTTTCTGGATTATTCTATTTATCGAATTTTATTTATATGATTATATTTATGGTACTAGTCGCGATGTCGACTTAAATTCTATGTTGAAGTACTCCATCGTTTTATTTTAAAACGTTCGTCGTTCGGCGATTTCGGTTTAATCGCGTAATTCAAATCTAAGCCGTTTGTTTATTGGATTTTTCGGATAATTGTGGTATTATTATTATTATTATTATTATTACAATTATTAAAATTATTATTATTATTACTATTAATTTGTATAAATGAAATAAATTGTTTGATTATATATTTACTGTTGTGTGTAAAATAAATATATATAATGTCGGTTTAATTTATTTAATTTTTCGAGTCATCGTATTTATTTTCCGGGCATTACATATATATATATATATACCAAGCCTCGAATAGGTTTCCTCCCAAAATGGGTTTCCTCAAAAATTCATCAAACACCCAAACACGGGTTCCAACATTCATCATAGTATCTAAGGAGCATCTCCTTAACATTATTTCAATCATAATATCCATAAATCATAAATGCATAAATATCCCAAGTTCATAAATAATAAAATCAGTTCATAATGCGGAAGCATAACCAATAATAAACCGGTTTTATGGACCGACCACCACTCGCTCTACTCCGTCGTCGTGTTCGCCTTGCTTAACCTGAAACGTTAATTTCAGGTGGGAGTAAGCACACATGGAAACCCGTAGTGCTCACCACTATGCAGTAAATATTAATCAATATATATATAAACAGTAATCATAAATAAGTCAGGTATGGTCGCAGCATGTATACGAATCAATTATTCATCCCAATCTCCCATCATAAATAAATCATGAGTCATGTGCACACCTACGCATAGACTACTGCCGGTAAATTATCGAATGGCCCATGGCCTCACATCGATCTCCAAGCCAGTAATAGTAAACCACCCCACCAGCCAAGGCCTCGCCTTGGTCTTACCAACGAGGATCACCAGCCGAGGGACCCAAGCCATGGTCTAACGGCTCTCAAAAGGAGACTACCCTACAGGTACGTTCTATAGCTACGGGGATAATCGTTCGACGGTCGGTACAGCTCACATAGGAGGCTACATGGTTCACATGCATACATTGATCATACCACAAATATACATTTATAACATTTACAGCATAGCGAATTTTAGAATAACAAACCCACCTGGTAACAGCAGGAGATAAAGCACAACAATTGATAGGAAGGCGAGTTCGACTCGTCAAATACCTACATATATTAAAATAATCCTATGAATAACTATTCCACACATGGGTTCACTCATTTCGACATTCATGAGATTAGAATCGACTCATATAGTTCATATAAGCAACCATTAAAAAGATAAATTTGATTTTCGAAAACAACACATAAATTTCCAAAACATAAGCCGCGCAGCGATTTTGAAATCGACACCATTTACAACACATAATTCATATTGACACAAATCCAGTTGCATATAAATTCTAAGACATGCCTCTACAATTCTCATGAGACATCAGAAGCAAATAATGGCATTTAGCAGGTCTTAAATCATCAAACATATGAAACAGGGATGCTGTGAAAAATCTGGAAACATATAGCAGACAGGTCCTTAGTATATTCAATATAAATGGAGTTACAGACATGCTATCGACAAAAATCAAAAACCAAAATGCAGCCAACTTAATTATCTACAACTTTGCTGAAGACTACATTGTCAAATAAAGACATTATAAACGGTTTTAAGCATAAAATATTTGAGTCACAAAATCTGTCAGAATTAAGTTCGGTTTACAAACAACAATTCAGTAATTCTAACCTAAATCATGCTACAACCTCCAAAAGACATTATTCAAAAATCTATGAACAGTCAAGAAGCTTAGAAAAAATTGTCATGAAGACCACTTTCATATTTGAGCATGTTAGAATATCAATTCCAGACCAAACATCAATATCATATACACAGCCGATTTTCAGTAAAACTGCTTGCACAATATTTTTACAAAACTCACACTGCATGCTACACTTATCATATTGCCGTTATTTTTACTTTCGTAAAAACCTAAGAGACAGTTCTACAACTTTTATTCAGAACACTAAAGTAGATAAGGTCATTACAGAGGGGCAAAATCAGTTAACATTTAGAACCACTTTTCTGCCAAAAACATAAACTCACCTCATGCATTTCATACATCATTTAAACACAAACCGAGCTTTAGTCATCATCTCAGCATAACTTTTACCTCATCTGAAAGCTTATAAATAGACCTATAACTTTCATGAAGATCACATTTTCATTTTAGCACATTAAGATGCAACAAACAGACAAAACATTCAACACATTTCGAAGGCTATATGGTTCACATGCATACTTTGATCACACCACAAATAATTAACATTCATTTGTAACATTTACAACATAGCAAATTTTAAATAAAACCCACCTGGTAATTCGATAGAGAAGTCACACAAACAGGTCAGTAGGTCGAGGGCTCGAATCTTCAAACACCTACATTAAGTCCAGATGCTATAATCAACATCTATTCTGACTTAAACGGAAATCACAATTATTCTTAGTCGAACTTGATTCGACTAAGTTGTTCGTGAAGTCCTGTGGACGTTGGAATACTTAGACTCGACACAAAACTCAACCAAACCACATATGGGAGTTCACATAAATCCATCTAAGGATTGACCAAGTCAAACACTCAACAAAACGAAAAGTAAGTCGATTACCGATTTCAATTCCAAAACCATATTTTGAAAATAATGACCATTAATCACATAAAATCAGTTGGTCAGATTACCCTATGACTTAAGCTCTGAAATTTTAACAAAAATTACTCCACCCAATAATTAGTAAAACCACAAAATTCCAGCTTCAAACTCATAGTACATTAATTTACAAAATTCATACAAGATATCAGCAAAAACGCACCTAAATCCATATCTGAACCTAATGAACAAATAAGGACTTGATATTTTAACACAACAAGCTACATCGTGATAGAGACAACATATAAAAATTTCAGCCGTGGACATTAACTATACAATTTTTAAAAATTCAGACAAGATTCAGCAGTTATCGAATTTAAATCAAAACCGAATCAAATTGGACTTCAAAAATTCTCATCTTCTTACAGTATGAACATACACATAAAATAAGCATCTCAGTCAAGTTTCAGAATTGTTCAAGAACCAGCCGATTTATAGTAATTCAAACAACTTTCAGCAGAAACAGAAAATAAATCATTTACCCTATAAAACTTAGCCCAAAAATTCTAAATATTTAACAAGACATATAAACATCACAGAGGCATAACATACTAAAATTTCAGTTCATTTGAATCACGAACCAATTTATTGAGCATTTTACAAGATTCTAACCAGAATTCACTTTATTTATTAAAAATAGCTACAGGTCTTTAAAAATTACGAAATTTTTACACAAGCCTAGTCATCAACAGAAAACATAATCCTCAAAATTTCAAGGCATTCCGAGCAGTGTGCGATTTTTAATAATTCAAACAGTAAATCAACAATAACCGGAATCGACAAATTCACGCATATATCGTAACAACAAATTTTCTCGCCCGAGGCCTTCTCATAAGACCAAGGACTCGACATTGTTCCAATATCCACTGACTTACACGAGTATCGAGGTCTCGTTCGATTTCTAATAATCGAAGAGATCCCCGAACACTTAAACGACACACACATAAATCACAATTCACATAATATCACGATTTTCACAAAATATCATATCGAACACATCATCGCACAATAATCACATCTCGCAAATCACACATATACGTAAATAACATACACAATTTAAATGAGACGGGATCGACTAGGTACCGTTCTCGGGAAAAGCTCGGAAAGACGGAACGAAAAGACGAAGGCGAGCTCGCGGTGGCTAGCGGCGGTGCTCGGCGGCTTTGCTCGACTCGTGGAGGAGGTCAGCGGCTCGGAATCGTGGACAGAGGCGCTGCACGGCGTCCAAGGTTGTCGCTGAGGTGTTCCGACGTGAAGAGGCCGCTCGACGAGAATGGTCACCAGAATTGCTGCTCGAACGGGGGACGCCGGAATCTCTGACGAGGAGGCTGCTCGTGAACAGGAATCTCGCGACGGCTCACCGGGATTGCTGGGCTGCGGCGAGGGTCACGGACAGAGAAGGTTCAACGTCGGGAGTTCGTGGACTGCTCGCGAGAGGGTCAGGCTCGCCGGAAATCGCGAACAGAGGGGCGGCCGGAAAGCTGCGGGAGTTGTTGTGCGTTGGTGATGGTGGCGCCGACCTGCTCTGAACGAAATCCCGTGAGGGTGATGACGGGAGTGGCGATTGGATATGATGGTGATGAGAGGGTCGCGATCGGGGAGGAGAAAGAAAAAGAAATCTGTTTGAGGGATGAAGAACACGATGATGGTTTGGGATCGATCTCTCTGTCCTGCTCAAACGCGATCGAGAGATTATTCTCTGCTCAAATTGCGCGATCGAGTGAAAGAAGAAAAAGGCTGCGGGCGATTTATCTGACCTTGAGAAAAAAAAATGAACGAGCGTGATAAATACATAAGACTATCCTTATCCCCAACCCAACTCAACCCAATCTAATAATTAAAAATTATTTCTCTCTCCTCCACCTATACAACTCAACCTTACAATTAAATTTATCTATATTCCCAACCCAACTCAACCTAAATATTTATTTTATTTTAATTTATCTAAAAAATACAATTGTGTTCCAAAATATATCAAGTGTGGTCTCTATTTGTAGAGAATAAAAAATATAAATTTTAGTATTTATTTTTTATTTTTTTAAAACAAAAAAAAATATATTTGACCAATAAAAAAGGGACAAGTGTCCACTTTTAAAAAGCAACCGGTTGCAACCTTGGGTCACATTGTGACCTCGGTTGCACAACCTATTGCTTTTCTTTTTTATTATATTTTTTTTTTTTGAGTTTTTAATCGGTGACCCACTCTTTGGGGTCACCAATAAAAGTAGTCTAAGGGCTTAGGGTAAAAAGTCTTGTCTTGTAAAATAAGACACACACAACACATACACGCGGTCGGGCGGACCGGGTTCGCGGATCGGGGTTGGTTCAATGAAGCGATTCGGCTCTCGGACCCGACTAGACGTAGCTTTAATTCATCTCGGAAATTAAATTGCCAAAGAAATAAATAAACCGGACATAATATATATTTATAATACACATAATTTAATTTTAAAATAATAATATTAATAAAAATACAAATATACATTTAATTAGATAATAATAAAATTTAGACAATTAGGCAATTGCTACATTTTGACAAATAAATCATATTTGACATTTAAAATTTTTAGCATTCAACAAATAATAATAACAACAAATAAAGATAAATAATAATAATAATAATAATAATAATAATAATAATAATAATAAATAATTCTCAAAATTTCCATAATCAAACGGAGCATTACAGACAATCTCCCTATCTCAGTGGCCAGCGTGCTCCTTCTCTTGCTCACGTAGAAAAACACGACTCTCTGTCTTTGAGAGTGGCATGTATTTTTGTGTGTTCTCGCTTGAGAATTAAACGCCCACATGGTTTATTTATAGGCTACAACAATGATTTTAAGGAGGTTGGGATTAGGTCTCCCAATAGGAATGGGAATACTTGGGTTATGGTCAACCCTATTCATAAATCTATTAATAATAAATCAATCCACTATATATTTATTATTACACTACTTTTTCCAAATCCAAATTACTTGGGCTCCACTATATTCGATTTATCTCCCCGTATTTAAAATATCGAACGTCTATTAATTAATTTAATTACTAAAAGTTTAATTAATTATTTTTTTTTTCCGAAACTAGTACCACTCAATCTTATTATTACGCCAAAACTTAATTCACCTGCAGGGTTCAGCAATAACAATTCTTTTGAGCTCATCTCGATAATGTCATCACCCTGGTGCACTAGGACACAGTGACTGAATATAATCAATAGCACACCATGTGATAAATAATATTTCCTAACTCACGAGCACGTCGACTTAAAAATAAGTCTCACACTTAGATGAACTAAAGAAACATTATTAATCATACGTGCCCGTTATTATTTCCGAGTTTACAATACGAGTGATCTCATGAGGTCTAGTTTATTTACTGGGTCAGTTCTCTCCACGGTCCTATTCAATATACACAAAGTGTACTAGCATAATTCATTATTCATGAAAAACTAACATCAAATTATACTATAACCGTATCAATAGGTTTGTCCATTATTGTCTCGACTATGAACCTTATTTATATTGTACAAGAAAACGATAATATAATCCTTTGTGTGATGATGTCACACTATATTTTATACAACGTCAATAGTATGACAAGTTGCAAATTCATATATAAAGTAAACTGTGAACACATTGACTAAACCTGATTTTTTTATTCAAAATGGAAAAGGTTACGATAGCCCACCGTATTTTAACCAATTACAAAAATTTGTGAAGCCAAAAATGAAACTCGACATGTACGAAACTAAACAAGTAATTCGGGCAATAATAACATACACAAGATCTTGAAAAATCGAGTTAAGAAATCTATTCTACTATGTCGCGCTCGTACACAAATAATTTACATTTGATCTAATCCAAACATTGGACAAAACTTAAATTAACCTTGACTCTTATACCAATTGTTGGGTTCAATGAAGAATGCCAATCAATGGCATGTTCGTTCACCTGGTAAACTAGTTAGTTTTATACTAAAAGCTTGGTTTTGTTATGAAGTTATTTCCAATTTTTGATAGAAAATCATGTTTAGTCAAAATTGTGTGTTATTATTTTATTTGTGTTAAATAGTACTATGGTTTATCGTGTTGAACAGGAGATCATATTATAGGTTCCTAGTAAAAATTAAATTCGGTTCACAACCAAGATATAACTACACAAAGTATTGTTAACAGTTGTAGTGTAATTTTGTAATTAGTTGATTTTGACTAATGAACTACACCAATATACTTAAAGTGTTCTGGACAAGATCACATAGGGTAAGTTCATTTTATACTGAATATATAAGTGAACTTGGCCTTGGTTATTACTCGTTTGGATTGTCCAAACATTCGCCAAACAATGTTTGCAAATCCAACAATCTTTGAGTTACTTAAACTCAAATCCAATAATCTTTGGATTGTCCAAACATGACTAATTCTCTCGAGTGAGTGATGATTCCTTCGTTGAAGGTGAAGATACCCTCGGTGAGTCGGTGAGGGAAAATTAGCACTCTATCAACAAATTAAGCTTTCTATCAGAAAATTAAGCGTTCTCATTTGGTTTATTAGGGTGAGAAGCACCTAGGATTCATAATGATAGGGCAATGATGGCAGAAAATGAGGGAATTTCCAGAATTGAGGAGAAAATGGCACACGTCTTAAAAGTTCCACTCTAGCGGGAACTGAAAATGAGGTGATTGATATTGCTAACGAGGACATTCGGGTGAGTGCGGAGGAATGTAGTCGAAGCTTGGTAGGGAAAATCATGACAATCGCCAAGCATTGCTGTTTGGTCTAAAGAGAGCTCTACCAGTTATTTGGAGAATTCAGTATGGTTTGGAGGTAAGGGAGCTTAGCCCCAACTTGTTTCAATTTATTTTCGAGAATCGTGGGGATCTAAATAAGGTTCGGATTGGCACCAACTGGATTTCGAAAATCTATTTGATACTACAAGAATGGAGAAAAGGAATCAAAGCAACTGATTCCTTTTCAGACGTCTGGGTTCAGGTTTATAATGTTCCTCTTGATTGGCTAAGCATGGAAGTGGGTCTCAAAATTGGGAAGGTGTTCCAAGGAGTCAAGAATGTAGGGATAAGATCTACTGTTGGGGCAGGAGGCAGAATTCTTAGACTTTTAGTGTCAGTAGATACTAATAAGGCATTACCCCGATGTGCTACCATAAGACTTGGTGATCAGATTACAACAGTCAGTTTCAAGTATGAGAGGCTTGTCAACCTCTGCTACTACTGTGGAGATATTAGTCATCTAGATAAAGACTGCCAACTCAAAATGGGGGATATTGCTAAAGGTGAAGTCAAGAATGGACAATATGGAGATTGATTAAAGGCCGGGGAGGTTAGAGCAGCCAACAATTCCGGACAGCAAAGCAAATCCACTGAAAGGGAATCAAAACCTGCATCAGACATGAATCAGCCAAATCACCAACATACTGAGATATACTCTAAAGGAATTGGGTTGCTCACTGACAGGCTGGTAGACTCAAACCCACTGCAATCTCATTTGCAGAAGAACCCCAGTTTGGTGGAATCCAGCTCCTCAGGACAGGAAATCCAAAGCACAAATGGAATCACACATCTTAAGGAAACAGTCCCTACAAATCTTGGGAAAGAGATAGTAAGCTAAGATGAGTCAGGTCAGGATATTGCAGTTGAACTGGGGCAAAAGGAAATCAACATTGGAGGTCCCCTCTCACTGATGACAACCGTTATCACAGATTTCCCAATGGATTCTCAACAAACTAAGCTGAGGACCTGGAGAAGAACTGGCACCAAAGAGGGCATGCTTCTAAAAAACCACAGTGAGAACATGTCAATTCAATCCCAAGGAGTAAAGAGAGGCAGACAAGGAGGCACAAACATGAAGCCAGCTGATGAACAATTAGTAATAGTAGCATTAGAATCAAAGAAGATTAAGCACCATGCTGCATAAGTGGAGAAGGCTTGCCGAAAGTGTCCCCAAGGTGAACACTAAGACCTGTAGTGTGGAACTGTAGAGACCTGGGTGGGGCCTCAACAGTTTCCTAGCTGAAGGATTCCTTAAGATCCTATCACCCACGTTTTATCATTCTGTCAGAAACAAAAAAATTCAAGATTCTTTACCTTAACAGTCTGCAAGTGCCTTATTGAACTGGAGCAGACATTTCAGATCAGAGCAGGTGACAAAAATCAAAGGGATATCACTTAGACTTGAAGAGATAAGAGAAGCTGGGGGCAACAGAGATTGGGAGGAATGGGATAGTCTGCAAAGGAAAATGGATGCACCTATCCAAACAGAGGAATTCTACTGGCAACAAAAAGCCAGAACCCAGTGGCTAAAGGATGGTCCAACAAAAAGCCAGAACCCAGTGGCTAAAGGAAGGTGACCAGAATACACATTTCTTCCATGCTTGGGTGATGCAAAGAAGAAGACTCAATGCTATAGGTAGACTTGTCACAGAACAACATAGGGTTTGTGAAACTAAGGAGGATATTCAGAGCCACATAGAAAACTTCTACAATAAATTGTTTACCTCTGAGGGATCTACTGGAGGGTAGAGCTTACTTCAAGATGTGCCTCACACTATCTCAGATGCAGTCAATGCAGATCTTCTTGCTCCAGTGAAAGAAGCTGAAATCAAGCAAGCCCTGTTCTCAATGAGTCCAAGTAAATCTCAAGGCACTGATGGTATGCCAACTTATTCTTTCAACACTATTGGCCCCTTGTGAAAAATGATATTTGTGAGGCAGTGTTTAGTTTCTTTCACTCTGGCAGGCTTTTAAATTATTGGAATCATACACTGCTTACCCTTGTGCCCAAATGTGCAAGCCCTAACAATCTTAGCCAATTTAGGCCCATAAGCTTATGTGCAATTGTTTACAAATTGATTTCCAAAATCTTAGCTGGGTAGACTAAGAAACTGTCTCAATGAGTGTATTCCTGAAGCCCAATATGCTTTCTTTCCTGGTAGGCAACTAACAAATAATGTGGTGATTGCAAATGAGGGGATACATTTTTTAAATAGACACCATTCTGGCAAACACACTTATATGGCTATCGAACTTGACATGATGAAAGCCTTTGACATAATAGAATGGCTATGCATTAAGCTGACTATGCTTAAAATGGGGTTTGCGCTTCAATTTGTTAACTGGACCATAGAATGTGTATCTACTGTGTCCTTCTCTTTTATACTTAATGGAAGTATCTATTGATATATCACTGCACAGAGAGATATTAGGCAAGGGGACCCCATTGTCCCCTTACCTATTTATTATTGTGTCTCAAGTGCTTTATGCCATGATTACTATTGTTGAGGAAAGAGGGGTTTACAGAGGACTGTCACTGGACAAAGAAGCACCTACACTTACTCATCTGCTGTTTGCAAATGATTCACTGTTGTTCTCTAAAGCAGATGAATTTCAAGCCAGTGTGATCAAATCTATCCTTGACAGATACCAACAATTTTCACGCCAGAAAGTCAACACAGCCTATATTTTTCAGCAAGAACTCCAACACTCAACTTCAGTCAGCAGTTTCTCAACTTTTCCCTGGAATTCAATTACCGAAATCATCCAGATACCTAGGCATGCCTTTGGGGATTGGCCAATCTAAGAAGGAGATTTTTGGTTTTGTGACTGATGCAGTGAGAAATAGGGTACTTAGCTGGAAGAACAAATACCTGACACCTGCTGTAAAAGAAGTACTTATGAAGTCAATACTGAATGCACTTCCCCTCTTTGTAATGTCATAATACAGATTGCCAGTTGCCATATGCAAACAAGTGGTTGGTATCTTTGCAAACTTCTGGTGGAGGAACGTCAGTAACTCCTCTAGTGGCATTCATTGGAAAAGATGGGATCTCCTGACTTTTTCCAAAAAATAGGGTGGTCTAGGCTTTAAAGACATCTCACTCTTCAATGATGCTATTCTGGTAAAACAGCTCTAGAGACTGATAAACAAAACCACAACTTTTGATGAGCAGGATATTGAAGCACAACCGAAACAAAACTCTTCATGGCTTTGGAGATCCTGGTTAAAAGTTTGATGGCTGCTACAAAATGGTCTGAGTATTGAGATCAATAATGGAAATACTGTCAGATAGCAGGACTTCCACTGGGTTCCAAGTATCAGAGGCAGATCCCTAACGTTCAAAGCAAACACTGATAAGGGGAAGCTGGGGGTGAGTGAGCTGTTGGATGAGGATAGTAGGTGGAAAGAACACAAGCTCAGAGAGGTGTTCGCATGCGAGTCAACGGTCGGCCGCGCGCAAGCCTCCCGTCTCTCAGCACGGTCGTACGTGCTCGGCCACCACTTCGCGTGGCTACACCCAGTCTGGGTCGGGATTTGGTCCAGGTTTTCACAAGGAATTACAATTCAAGGCTACCAAAAAGGAATGATCTTACCAAATTTCGAAAATTTTGGGGTCAACAAAACAATATATATTTCAGGCGTTTCTCAATTTCAAAAGTTTCAAAAAGCCTCAAGAATAGCAAGGTGCAAGTTCGAGTTCCAAGTCCACCAACTTTCTAAATTGACAAAACGCAATACGCCACAAATCTAATAATATGAGAAATCCCAAAGAACTCTCATGACGATTCTCCCTAAGTCAGCGGCTTCTGCCGAGACATTAGATAGATAGCTCGCCTCGGCTCTTCCGACTAACAGCGCCGGCCGACACATAAGCTCTTCGTCGGGTAGCTATTCGTGTCAGCAGTCCTAAACGAGCGCAACTCACTTTCCAATCTTCACACTTTGGAATTTGAACGCGAAGTTTCTCCCGGGATTCCAAAAGGAGGAAAAGAACAAAAATTTTAAGATGAATAAAATTTAGAATAAGGACGGTTCTGCACTGCGCGATGTGCTTGCTTCTGAATCTACTATCCTCCTTAAAAGACTTCTGCATAATCTTCTAAGGTGGAAAAACACTCCATCTTCCTATCGAACTGATTTGTGCTGGCTTCAGTTCCTGTGTGTTTATCTCGATGCCGAGCGTGAATAATTATTGTCCCCCTAGAGGTTAGGTTATTCACAAAAGTGGCGATAGAAAAAAAAATTGCCCTCGAGTCTTCATGATATTTTAACGATGGCATTCGAACGAAACTCTCATACTTCGCAAGAGAATAAGGATAAGCAGAAACAAAAAGAGATGCTTATTCTCACTTGAAATCAGGTTTTTCAAAACAAAGTTAACTCCCAACATAGGATAAACCAGAATTAGCTAAACATCAAGAGAAGCGAGTTTTAAAGTTGGGAAGCTTAAAATAGTTTACACAGCGTATCAAAAGTAGCGGAAGATCAAGCGAAATCCTCAAATTACGAAATTTGGTTAACAAAAAGAAGCCTCAATCACACTTCAAAATCGTTGCCATGTGGATGGGAAAAAGGTTTGCAAGAGTATACAAGAAGACAAGAATTAAAGAAAGGCAGCACGACTGCTTCGTCTTCACGAGTCCACGATTCACTGTTTTCATCATCGGTTCAAGCTGCTCCCTTCGTTTAAGCCTTCTCCTTTCGAGATGGCTCGCGAATGGTGTAACGCCCCGTTTTATTTTAAAGAATTTATCGAATTTATTTAATAAAAATCAGGGTTATTTTTTTTTTATACAAGCTAAAACATTTATCGAGAAACGGGCGCTACTTATTAACCACAACAAATAAACACACTCAATCAAACAATCTAATGAACCTACACATGCTCGAGCTATCAAATTGACAATCTCATAAATCATAAATTTCCAAATCATTCCCTTAAATTCATAAGTCTCAAAACATTCAAATAGGTCTAGCATGAAACAAGGTTCAACCAAAACTTAAACATAATTCAAAAACGGAAGCAAGAATTAATCCAAAGTATGAAAGCAAATAATTAAGTAACAAGTTCATGCGCAACACATAATCAGCATACGAAA
>BKCP01007848.1:1164499-1287234 GCA_008636005.1 Striga asiatica | reverse complement strand
GATCGAAATCACAGAAAAGAACCAAAACTTGCGATTGATATTTTATATATATATACATATACACATATGTATATTAGGTTTGGGAAAAAGAACAAAATTTCTTGTTGTCCAAGACAACACCAAAATCACGCCCAAAATAAAAGAAAAGGAAAATCTGTCGGGCCGGGCCCGAGAAATTTGGGCCAATAGGATTTTTGGGCCGGTTGGGATAACAAAACAGCTCACGGGCTCAAATAAAAAAAATCAAACAGATATATGCGGGCCCAATTCGATTACAACAAAATTATCGGGCTCGATTTCGAACGCAAACGCGCGATAAAAATAAACCGAAAAATACATATATATATTCTACACATTATCACATACACATTTATTCATATTAAATAATTTAATAAATCACAAAATCAATTAAACAATTAGACAAATTTCACAATTAGCATTTAATCACATTTGACAAATAAATAAACTTAATGGCATTCAATAAAATAAAATATAAATATTATCACCAATTAATAATAACAATAATAATAGCAATAAAAATAATAATAATAAATCCCAAATAATCCACAATTAAACGGGGCATTACAAATGGTCCTCATTTGAAGACACCGGAAATACATCGAGAGGACTGTTATACACAGAACTCAGCTCTACAACATAATATCGAATTTCTAAACCAACAAAACCTCAAACTAGAACTAACTCTATATCGCTAGAGTTCAAGTTCATATAGCTAAGGTTCGCCACTCATCTAGAGTTCCAAAACGTTTAAAAGTAGGAGGATAAATTCCTAAGCCCCGGTTTACATCTCATCATATTATCTCATAAATCAGGTAACTCATAATCAATTCAAAATTTCTTATGAAACTCATACTTGAGTTGGCGAGGCGCAACGGAAGCGAGTGGTCATATACTACGTCATAGTATGTCAGTATTTCACAGAGTTCACATAATTCACACATATCAGTCTACAGAAACGCAGACTGACTCTGATACCAAATTATAACGCCCCACTTTTATTTGCCAAAAATCAGAATTTTTTTCAAATTTTTTTCAAAACACCTGAGGCGCTACTCATTTTCAAAACGAACTTCAATACTTAACCAATATCTCGACACTCATTCAAACATCAAACTCAATCATCAACAATATTACTAACTCCCAAAACGGGTTTTCCAAAATTCATATATCACCCAAACCGGGTTTCAATAGTATTCATAAATTCTAAGGAGCATCTCCTTAACATTATTCAAGTCATAAAATCCAAAATTCATAAATGCAATAATACTCTAAGTCCACGGTCATAAAATCCAGAATTCATAAATGCGGTAGCATAACAAATAATAAGACCGGTCTTATATACCGACCACCACTCGCTCTACTCCGCCATCGTGCCTACCTCGCTTAACCTGAAACGTGAATTTAAGGTGGGGATGAGCACAGCAAGAGAAAGTAGTGCTCACTACTATGCAGTAAACATTACTCAAACAAATCAACAGTATGATCTCAGCATGAATAAGAATCAATTTAATATCCCAATCTCCTGTCATCATAATTTCGTCATAATATCGTCATAAGATCGTCATAAATTCAAGACTCATGTGCACACCTACGCATAGACTACTGCGGGGTAAAATACCGAATGCCCCTCGGGCTTCTATCGGTGCCCAAGCCAGTAGGAGTAAATCCTCAAAGGAGATTACCCAACGGGTACGTTCTATAGCTACGGAGATAACCGTTCGACGGCCGATACAGCTCACATCGAAGGCTACATGGTTCAGATGCCAACATTGATCATACTACAAATATTCATTCATAACATTTACAGCATAACAAATTTTAAATAAAACCCACCTTGATTCGGACTGATGATAGCAATTCAGAAAAGACGTAGGTTGAGGCTTGACTCCTCAAACACCTACATTATGTCAAGATTCTACAATCAATATCTTGACTTAATCGGAAAACACAAAACAGATCTAGTCGAACTTGTTTCGACTAGGTAGTTTGTGAAGTCCTGTGGACGTTGGAACACTTAGACTCGACACTATACTCGACCAAACCACATATGGGAGTTCACATAAATCCATCTAAGGATTGACCAAGTCAAACACTCAACAGAATGAAAAGCAAGTCGATTACCGATTTTAATTTCAAAATCATACTTTTAAAATAATAACCATTAATCACATAAAAATAGATGGTCAGGCTATCCTACGATCTGAAATTTTAACCAAAATCACTCCTTCCAGTAATAAGAAAAACTACCAAGTTTCAGCTGTGAACTCAATGTACATTAATTTATAAAATTCATACAAGATATCAGCAAAAACGCACATAAATTTATATCTGAACCTAATGAACGAGTCAGGACTTGATATTTTAACAAGACAAGCTACAACATGATAGAGACAACATGTAAAAATCTCAGCTCTGGAAATTAACTGTACTAATTTTAAAAATTCAGACACGATTTAGCAGTTATCAAATTTAAATCAAAACCGAATCAAATCAGACTCCAAAAATTCCTTCTTTTTACAGTGTTAATATTTAATATAAGTATCTCAATCAAGTTTCAGAATTTTTCAAGAACCAGCCGATTTATAGTAATTCAAACAACTATCAGCAGAAACAAAAAATAAATCCTTTACCCTATCAAACTTGGTCCAAATATTCTAACAATTTAACAAGACATATAAACATCACAGAGGCATAACATACTAAAATTCCAGCTCATTTGAATCACGAACCAATTTATTAAGCATTTAAAAATATTCTAAAAAGAATTCACTTTATTTATTACAATTAGCTACAGGTCCCAAAAATTACGAAATTTTTACACAAGCCTGAAAATGAGCATAAGACCTGATCCTCAAAATTTCAAGTCATTCCGAGCCGTGTGCAATTTTTAAAAATTCAAACACTAAATCAGCAATTACCGGAATCGACAATATCACGCATAGGTCATAACAATAATTTTCTCATCCGAAGCCTTCTCATAAGACCAAGGACTCGACATTATTCCAATATCCACTGACTTACACGACTTTCAAGGTCTCGCTCGATTCTTTAAAATCGAAGAGATCCCGAACAACTCGAATACACATAAAATCATAACTTCCACATAATATCATATTGAACACATTATCACACAATAATCACATCTCGCAAATCACACATATACGTAAATAACATAAACGATTTATAACGAGACGAGATCGATTAGGTACCAATCTCGGGAAAAAAAGCTCGGAAGACGGAACCGAACAAGAAGGAAGGAGAGCTCGCGGCTAACGGCGGTTGCTCGACGGCAAGTTTCGTCTCGCGAGGGGAAGAAAGCGGCTGAGAAGGGGGGCCGCTGTTGCTAGGTCACCGTCAGAATTCACTTGTCGAGGTGCTGTTCGAGCGGAGGTCGCCAGAAAAATTCTGCGCGTGGGAGCTGCGCGATGACGGGGACTCCTGTGGCGGCGTCGCGGCGCGGCAAAGGTCCTGATCGCGGTGCGGTGAGATGCTGGTCGTCGGAAGAATCACGACAGAGGGAGATTCTCGTCGCTGGGGCTCGTGGTCTGCTCGAACTCGCCAGAGAAACGCGAACAGGGGTCGCCGGAGGTTGGTCGCGCGAGTTGCTGGCCGTTGGTGATGGTGGTGACGGGAGGACGATGATGATAGGAAGACGACGTTGATGGTCGGACAGAGGTGACGACGGGAAAAGAGATTGCTCCTCTCTGTGCACGAACGGGAAGAAAAAGAAAAAGACGAGAGAAATGAGGGATGATGATGATGGGCGTCGATCTCAGATTTTGAAGAGAAAGCTGCGGGGGTCGTGATGTCGAGCGATGGGGAAGGAAAATATATATATATACGTAATACTACATTAAAACAAATAGTCTTGGAGCCCAAGAAAAAAAATTCACTACACATCACATGCAAAAGAGAGAAAAGAAATCAGTCGGGCCGGGTGGCGGGTCGCGGGCCGGTTCGCTCGGGTTTAAATGGGCCGAAGGTTCGGTTAAGAGCGTACGGTTCTCTCGGGCTCGATTTCTCGGTTCAATTAGCCAAAATAAAATGGCTCGATTCGCACGATAAATTAAAAATTAAATTCGGCTATTATTATAAAATATATTTCACACATTATTAATTGAATAATAATATACATTTTTGCATTTAATAGACAATTAGGCATTTAATCGAAATTTGGTAAATAAATCATTTTGGAAATTTAACAACATTTAGCATTTAATAATAATAATCACAACAAATAAAGAAAATTAAAAGTAATAATAATAATAATAATATATAATAATAATAATAATAATAATAATAATAATAATAATAATAATAATAATAATAATAATAATAATTCCCAAATACTCCATAATTAAACGAGGCATTACAATCTATCCTCCTTAAAACATTTCCGTCCTCGGAAATGCGAAAGAACACACATCTAAAAGGAAACGACAGACTCAAACGATAATTTCCAATCACGAGATCTGAGCATCACTCTCCAGAACTCGATTCCGTTCCCATGAGTCATATCGCCTTATACTCGAAAGGCATGTACTCACATACAGAAACCAATTCGACTCGCCCTATGCTCATATGTTTACCTTCTTGCTTGGGAGGGTGATCAGTCCTGCCCGAGCTCAGGCATACATCTTCTTGCAAGGGACCCAGTTCGGTTTAGCCTATACTCATGAGTATTAACGACTTGCTTCGTACCTAACAGTTCGGTGTATTGTCAGCGTACTGCGACTTTCTCACCATCAAGGTGGGCCCGTGACGCCAAGTTTCAGTCTCGTGTCCGAGTCACACTGATAACTTGCTCACGATTTCATCACAGACCGTGCGTCTCCATCCGAGACCACAACACGGTACCACTAAATACAACACGACACCATCATGCTCATAATCTCATGATATCGACTCCACGAGTCGAACTTTACCCTTATGCACAAACATAAGGCTTGACTTAAAGCAACACGACATTCCCAATTTGCCGACTCGAGAAACTCTCAAGTAAAGCATAGGGACTCATCGACTACACTCCTTAATAAAAAATCATCGATTAAGGATGTATACTCATTTTAGTGGAACTTGGAGCTATCGGTTCAAGGTTCGAACGAAAGGGTTTCAAAAAGGATAACCAAGTATTCCAGCATGAAACTGTTTCAACAGTTCAGTAAAAACATCGATGGTTGGCCGTATACGCTGGCCTGGGGAGTTCGTGCGTACGGTGATGGCGACTGCAGTTCGCATGCGAGCCAACAGTCGGCCGCGCGCAAGCCTCCCGTCTCTCAGCACGGTCGTACGTGCTCGGCCACCACTTCGCGTGGCTACACCCAGCCAGGGTCGGGGTTTGGTCTAGGTTTTCACAAGGAATTACAATTCAAGGCTACCAAAAAGGAATGGTCTTACCAAATTTCAAAAATTTTGGGGTCAACAAAACAATATATATTTCAGGCGTTTCTCAATTTCAAAAGTTTCAAAAAGTCTCAAAAATAGCAAGGTGCAAGTTCGAGTTCCAAGTCCACCAACTTTCTAAATCGACAAAATGCAATACGCCACAAATCTAATAATATGCAAAATCTCAAAGAACTCTCATGACGATTCTCCCTAAGTCAGCGGCTTCTGCCGAGACATTAGATAGATAGCTCGCCTCGGCTCTTCCGACTAACAGCGTCGGCCGACAGGTCAGCTCTTCATCGGGTAGCTATTCGTGTCAGAAGCCCTAAACGAGCGCACTCACTTTCCAATCTTCACACTTTGGAATTTGAACACGAAATTCCTCCCGAGATTCCGAAAGGAGGAAAAGAACAAAAATTTTAAAATGAATAAAATTTAGAATAAGGACGGTTCTGCACTGCGCGATGTGTTTGCTTCTGATTCAACTATCCTCCTTAAAAGACTTCTGCATAATCTCTTAAGGTGGAAAAACACTCCATCTTTCTATCGAACCGATTTGTGTTGGCTTCAGTTCCTGTGCGTTTATCTCGATGCCGAGTGTGAATAATATTATCCCCCTCGAGGTTAGGTTATTCACAAAAGTGGCGATAGAAAAAAAAAAATTTGCCCTCGAGTCTTCGTGATATTTTAACGATGGCATTCGAACGAAACTCTCATACTTCGCAAGAGAATAAGGATAAGCGGAAACAAAGAGATTCTTATTCTCACTTGAAATCAGGTTTTTCAAAACAAAGTTAACTCCCAACATAGGATAAACCAGAATTAGCTAAACAACAAGAGAAGCGAGTTTTAAAGTTGGAAAGCTTAAAATAGTTTACACAGCGTATCAAAAGTAGGGAAAGATCAAGCGAAATCCTCAAATTACGAAATTTGGTTAACAAAAAGAAGCCTCAATCACACTTCAAAATCGTTGCCATGTAGATGGGAAAAAGGTTTGCAAGAGTATACAAGAAGACAAGAATTTTAGAAAAGCAGCACGACTGCTTCGTCTTCACGAGTCCACGATTCACTGTTTTCATCATCGGTTCAAGCTGCTCCCTTCGTTCAAGCCTTCTCCTTAAGAGATGGCTCGCGAATGGTCCTCATCCGAATACACCGGAAATACATCGAGAGGACTGTTATACACAGAACTCCGCTCGACAACATAATATCGAATTTCTAAACAAACAAAACCTCAAACTAGAACTTAACTCTATATCGCTAGAGTTCAAGTTCATATAGCTAAGGTTCGCTACTCATCTAGAGTTCCAGAACGTTTAAAAGTAGGAGGATAAATTCCTAAGCCCCGGTTTACATCTCATCATATTATCTCATAAATCAGGTAACTGATAATCAATTCAAAATTTCTTATGAAACTCATACCTGAGTTGGCGAGGCGCGACGGAAGCGAGTGGTCATATACTACGTCATAGTATGTCAGTATTTCAGAGAGTTCACATAATTCACACATATCAGTCTACAGAAACGCAGACTGACTATGATACCAAACTGTAACGCCCCACTTTTATTTGCCGAAAATCAGAATAAATTTTTCAAATTTATTTCAAAACACCTGAGGCGCTACTCATTTTCAAAACGAACTTCAATACTTAACCAATTTCTCGACACTCATTCAAACATCAAACTCAATCATCAACAATATCACTAACTCCCAAAACAGGTTTCCCAAAATTCATATATCACCCAAACCGGGTTTTAATAATATTCATAAATTCTAAGGAGCATCTCCTTAACATTATTCAAGTCATAAAATCCAAAATTCATAAATGCAATAATACTCTAAGTCCACAGTCATAAAATCCAGAATTCATAAATGCGGTAGCATAACAAATAATAAGACCGGTCTTATATACCGACCACCACTCGCTCTACTCCGCCACTGTGCCTGCCTCGCTTAACCTGAAACGTGAATTTTAGGTGGGGATGAGCACAGTAGGAAAAAGTAGTGCTCATCACTATGCAGTAAACATTACTCAAACAAATCAACAGTATGATCTCAGCATGAATAAGAATCAATTTAATATCCCAATCTCCTGTCATCATAATATCGTCATAAAGATCGTCATAATATCGTCATAATATCATCATAAAATCAAGACTCATGTGCACACCTACGCATAGACTACTGCGGGGTAAAATACCGAATGCCCCTCGGGCTTCTATCGGTGCCCAAGCCAGTAGGAGTAAATCCTCAAAGGAGATTACCCAACGGGTACGTTTTATAGCTACGGGGATAACCGTTCGACGGCCGGTACAGCTCACATCGAAGGCTACATGGTTCACATGCATACATTGATCATACTACAAATATTCATTCATAACATTTACAGGATAGCAAATTTTAAATAAAACTCACCTGGATTCGGACTGATGATAGCAATTCAGAAAAGACGTAGGTTGAGGCTTGACTCCTCAAACACCTACATTATGTCAAGATCCTACAATCAATATCTTGACTTAATCGGAAAACACAAAACAGAGCTAGTCGAACTTGTTTCGACTAAGTAGTTCGTGAAGTCCAGTGGACATTGGAATACTTAGACTCGGCACTATACTCGACCAAACCACATATGGGAGTTCACATAAATTCATCTAAGGATTGACCAAGTCAAACACTCAACAGAATGAAAAGCAAGTCGATTACCGATTTTAATTTCAAAATCATATTTTTAAAATAATAACCATTAATCACATAAAAATAGATGGTCAGGCTACCCTACGACTTAAGCTCTGAAATTTTAGCCAAAATTACTCCTCCCTATAATAAGAAAAACTACCAAGTTTCAGCTTTAAAATCAAAGTACATTAATTTATAAAATTCATACAAGATATCAGCAAAAACGCACATAAATTTATATCTGAAACTAATGAATGAGTCAGGACATGATATTTTAACTCAACAAGCTACAGAATGATAGAGACAACATGTAAAAATCTCAGCCCTGGACATTAACTGTACTAATTTTAAAAATTCAGACAAGATTCAGCAGTTATCGAATTTAAATCAAAACCGAATCAAATTAGACTCCAACAATTCCAATCTTTTTACAGTATTAATATACACATAAAATAAGCATCTCAGTCAAGTTTCAGAATATTTCAAGAACCGGCCGATTTATAGTAATTCAAACAACTATCTGCAAAAACAGATGAAACTAGGAATATGAATAAAAAGGAGGGAGTGAGCCTTTAGATATTGAAAATAAATCCTTTACCCTATCAAACTTAGTCCAAAAATTCTAAAACTTTAACACGACATATATTCTGAACACGAACCAATTTATTAAGCATTTAACACTATTCTGAACAGAATTCACTTTATTTATTAAAAATAGCTATAGGTCTCTAAATATTATGAAATTTTTACACAAGCCTGGAAATGAGCATAAGACATGATCCTCAATATTTCAAGTCATTCCGAGTAGTGTGCAATTTTTAAAAATTCAAACACTAAATCAGCAATTACCGGAATCGACAATATCACGCATAGGTCATAACAATAATTTTCGTTCGAGGCCTTCTCGTAAGATCAAGGACTCGACATTGTTCCAATATCCACTGACTTACACGACTTTCGAGGTCTCGCTCGATTCTTTAAAATTGAAGAGATCCCGAACAACTCGAATACACATAAAATCATAACTTCCACATAATATCATATTGAACACATTATCGCACAATAATCACATCTCGCTAATCACACATATACGTAAATAACATAACCGATTTAAAACGAGACGGGATCGACTAGATACCGTTCTCAGGAAAAAAAGCTCAGAAAACGAAACCGAACAAGGAGGAATGAGAGCTCGCGGCTAACGGCGGTTGTTCGATGGCAAGCTTCGTCTCGCGAGGGGAGGGCAGTGGCTGAGAAGGGGGGCCGCTGTTGCTAGGTCACCATCGGAATTCATTTGTCGAGGTGCTGTTCGAGCGGAGGTCGCTGGAAAAATTCTGCACGTGGGAACTACGGGATGACGGGGACTCCTGTGGCGGCGTCGCGGCGCGGCAGAGAGCCTGGGATGGCGTCGCGGCGCGGCAAAGGTCCTGATCGCGGCGCGGTGAGATGCTGGTCATCAGAAGAATCACGATAGAGGGAGATTCTCATCGCCGGGGCTCATGGTCTGCTCGAACTCGCCGGAGAAACGCGAACAGGGGTCGCCGGAGGTTGGTCGCGCGAGTTGCTGGCCGTTGGTGATGGTGGTGACGGGAGGACGATGATGATAGGAAGACGACGTTGATGGTCGGACAGCGTTGATGATGGGAAAAGAGATTTCTCCTCTCTGTGCGCGAACGGGAAGAAAAAGAAAAAGACGAGAGAAAGAAGGGATGAAGATGATGGGCGTCGATCTCAGATTTTGAGGAGAAAGCTGCGGGGATCGTGATGTCGAGCGATGGAGAAGGCAAATATATATATATATACGTAATACTAGGTTAAAACAAATTGTCTTGGAGCCCAAGAAAAAAAATTCACTACACATCACGTGCAAAAGAGAGAAAAGGAAAATCAGCCGGGCCGGGTGGCGGGTCGCGGGCTGGTTCGCTCGGGTTTAAATGGGCCGAAGGTTCGGTTAAGAGCGTACGGTTCTCTCGGGCTCGATTTCTCGGTTCGATTAGTCAAATTAAAATGGCTCGATTCGCACGATAAATTAGAAATAAAAGTTCGGCTATTATTATAAAATATATTTCACACATTATTAATTGAATAATAATACGCATTTTTGCATTTAATAGACAATTAGGCATTTAATCGAAATTTGGCAAATAAATCATTTTGGACATTTAACAACATTTAGCATTCAATAATAACAATAACCACAACAAATAAAGATAATTAATAGTAATANCATTTCAACTTTAAAATTAATTTATCGTTCAACATAAAATGGTTTTGAGATATTATTCTAAGTCTTCCATTTACGAAAATTGAACTGTAAAATCGGTAAAAAAACATTTTTTTCTTACAATCCCCACATGAAAAAAATTAATGCAAGCATGAAATACTTGAGAGTTTCGGTGACCCGCCATTGCACTATGATAAATAGCTTGTGGATTTGAATCTTCTTTAGTAAAATACTATCGGATACACTAGCCAATTAGTAGTGCAATGTTTTGAACTTATCGGGTGTATACCAAGACAACAATACTCACACAAAAACAGCTGTAACACTTTCGTGTACTCAAGTTGTTCCCATTTCGGCAGTTTAGCCAATTACTTCTTACTACAAAAGTGATTCTCATATGATTAGTATCATGTCGTAGTCCACTCTTAGGTATAGAAATCATTAAAAATCATCTACTTAACCTCACAACTTAGGCAGATGTGACACTTGACGGTTCTATAATTGAGCGAATATTTTTCAGGTGTTTCACTGAATGGTCAAAACTTAGTTTTTCAATTAAACTAAGGTTTCAGGATCAAATGATTGTTGTCGAGTGTGCCCCTTAAATAACGCACTCTTGGTAAGCAACTTGTGGCGCTTCCCACTATGATTGTGTTGACCACTGACTTGGTAAATTCGAAAATAATTCCAAACCCAAACGAAGACGGGTTACAGATAATGTAACCGAAAAACCTACGGTTTAATATAAGATAAAGATGCACGTCGGATGGCCTCAGAAGCTCTTCTCCTTTGTAAACAACACGTGACCTCGGAATTACACCTCGCCTCGGAGTTCCACCTTCCGATTACACCTTCCTACCGACATCACACTACTACCGACCTGCTGCGATTTCCCAACATGGCCGGCTTCTCGATACCTTACCACCTTACCGTTGTCTACCGACACTACCGCCCACCTCAAATGTAACCGAGTTCGCCAAGCAGGTGATCAGGCACCTAAGCAACCTCTTTGCGTTTCGTGTCCAACGTCATGATGATCGTGAGCCCCAATGACCCAACCGCCCATTTAAAGCTACTTTTCGCACAAATCCAAAATGATTGGAGACCTGGAACAATGTATACCAAAAAAAGTTACTATATATAGCTGAGAATTCCCCCGGAAAAAGGAGAGGAGACACTGTACCACTTTCATTTTCAATTAAGGACACACCGACCATTCACCAGTCAATAAAATCTCATATTACTGTTATCTACTGCGTGAATCTATGTCATATACATATTGTTTATGTTGCTTCAAATCCATACGGCAACAGTTGACGCTAGAAGGAGGGCCTCATAACTATTTGAGGTTAACCTTCGACGTTTGCATGACACCCATACCTTTACCCCTGTTATTCCCCTGTTTTGTGATTCCTATCCGGTCATGTCCCGGTCAGGACAAGATGATCCCACAACCGGAGGAAGTGCGATTAATCTTAATCCACACGCAGCCAGACACGCTAACAACGTTCCTATAAATCCTATCCCAGATCGAGTTATCAATATTCCGTCCAATAACGCTCCGGCGGATCAGCCCCCAGGTCGCATAGTCAATCTTCCATAAACTCTGGATTTGGCAGCTCTTTTTCTTCAGAATCCTGAAATCGCACGAGGAATTACTGCCCTGTTAGCACAAGTCATCCCTGGTACCTCTCGGGCACCTCTAGGACCGTGCCCGAATCCAGCGGACCTCGTCCGGCAAGGCGCACAACAACCACCTCCAAGAAACGATGATAATCATGTTGCTTCGCACGCTACTTCCCGACCTCGCGATAATAACCGCCAGAGGCCACCAGTGAGATGCGTACCGCTACCAAGTGGCGATGATATGCAAGAAGTGACGGCGGAAAGCCATCCGGGGCCTCCTCGGAGAATGGACGTCCCTGTGCAACCAGAACCTCACCATCTCGATAATATTCCCGGCGTGCATCAACAGATGGAGATAAATCGTATTGACCGACATGAGAACTTGGAAACTGAGGTGCTGAGAAGACGGGTTGCCGAACTCTAGCTTGAAGCCCGGCGTGGAGCCCACGCGCGGCCCCTACCAAACTTTTACCCCCCAGAACCGGGTCATGTATACTTGGAAGTTGAGTCACCTCTAGCTACCGAATTAACCATGGGCCCCATACCCGGAAAAGTGAAAGTTCCTCAAATCGGACTATACGACGGGACCTCGGATCCCGATGCTCATCTCGGACATTACACCTCTTGGATGGATCTTCATGGTGCTACCGACGCCTTACGTTGTAGAATGTTTTCCTTGACTCTTGGACCCCGAGCGCAGAAATGGTATCACTTCTTACCTCCCCATTCCATTTGGAAGTGGCAACAACTCCGATCAGCTTTTCGCTCGCATTTCATCGGGGCCCAGGTATGCCTTATTCCCAAGGAGTCAATTACTAATATAACTCAACGGGATGATGAAAGTGTAAAGGAGTATGTTGCTCGGTTTAACGAACGAGTACAGAATATGTAACCTTGCCATCCGGAAACACTTTTAGTTTTGGCCATTGCTGATCTCAAACCAAATTCCATGTTCCGATGGACCCTTTGTCAAAACAAACCAAGCACGTTCCAGGAGTTCCTTGCTCGAGCACAACAACATATCATCGTCGAGGAATTGATGTTGGTCCCCGACTTCAATATTTTCTCGAACGAGCTTTCTAAACCCGAACCTGGAAGCTCAAAACAGAACAATAAACCTTTTGGCGGAAAACCGGGTAGGCCTCCGTTGGGAGGTCCGTCAAAGGAAGCCTATAACTCTCCAGAGGTGAAATCAGCCTTGAAAAAGTATAGGGACGATTTGAAATCCGGTTACCAAACTGTCTTCTCGGCCGGAGCTGCCACGATATATGCAGAACTCAAAGGAAAGGGAATTTTACCCGATCCCCAATCGGTGAGCGTACCGTTGGAGTGATTGGACAAGTCAAAGTATTGCGACTATCATAAGTCGTTGGGATATAATACCGACGAATGTTTCAGTCTATTGGCGGCGTTGTTGCGATTGATCGGTCATCCTCAGCTCCGAAGATTTTTAAAGAATCCTGATATTCAAAGGCAGGGACGAAACTTGGAAGCTTTAGACGAAGATGATGAGAATGATCGAGCTCCAAATCCCAAGAAAATCCGGCAAGGAGAAAAAGAAGTCTTCACCTTTGATTTAGATACCCCCGAGTGTTGCCGAGAAAAGAATTCGAAGGAGGTTAGACGAAGTTGGTCCCCAGAATTGGATCAAAACATCGTGCGGCGGGTGAACACAAGTCACAGCCGACAAACTTCTTCCCGACGTCAAATTAAAGCTTTCGCTCGGCAGGCCTATAATGCGGGAAAATGGATCTTAACCACTGATCTTCGGGAAACTATAAATTCCAGAAATTGTCCAATCACCTTCAGTATAGAAGACGCGAGTTTGTTCGCACATCCCCATTCTGATGCGCTCATTATCACGGCTCCTATCTGTGGAATAACCGTTCACCGCATTATGGTGGATACCGGGCCTATTCCAGTATCCTGATGCTCTGGGCGTTCGAAAAAATGGGCCTTGACCCATCCAAAATTAAGCCGTGTAACGACAAAATTCAAGGATTCAACGGGAGCGTCTCTTGTCCCATCGTAGAAATTACTTTACCTATCTGTTTCGGGAGCTCCGACAGTGCGTCAAAAGTTATTATTGGAACTTTCAAGGTCATGGATATCCGGAACGAATACAACGCCATCATTGGAAGGACTGCGCTCTACAAGTTGAGAGTTGCGGTCTCCATCTACCATTATGCTTTGAAATTCCCAACATCAAGTGGAGAAGGAACACATTATGGAGAACAAAAAGAGGCACGAGAACTCATCTTAGCCAGATCATCCGAAGAAATCCATAACACTGACCTGGTCGACCAAGACAACCGGGACGAAACCCCTTCACTTGAAAGGGAAGCAACCGACGTCACAAAATCTGAGACTGAGGCCAACTCGACCCCGACGGGTGTTCATATCGAAAATTCAGACCCTGGAAGGTGACCGGGTAAGGAACCAATCCGAGATGAAGATGAACTCGATCCGAGGACCCAGTTCAAAGATAAAAGCCGACACGACCGAGCAGAACCTTGTGAAGAAACTGAGTTGATCTACGTTGATCCTCCAACGTGCCACAAGGCATTAAGAATTGGCACTAGTCTTCAGGAACCGGTCAGAACGCAACTTGTCGCCTTCCTTCAAAATAATTCTGATGTGTTCGCATGGAAGCACGAGGATATGAAAGGGATAGATCCGGAGATAGCAAGTCATAAGCTTAACCTCGACCGAACTGTGAGGCCGGTCGTCCAAAAGCGAAGGAAGTTGGGTCCCGACCGACAGAAGGCCTTGGAAAAAGAAGTTCAAAAGCTCATTGATAACAAATTCATTAAGGAAACCAGGTATCCGACGTGGGTATCGAACCCGGTTTTTGTCAAGAAAAGCAATGGTTTATGGCGTTTATGTATCGATTTTTCCGACTTAAACAAAGCCTGCCCGAAGGATAGTTATCCTCTACCGCATATTGAGTACATGGTAGATGCCACGTCGGGACATGAACTTATGAGTTTCAT
This sequence comes from Striga asiatica, assembly GCA_008636005.1. Classification (NCBI taxonomy): domain Eukaryota; kingdom Viridiplantae; phylum Streptophyta; class Magnoliopsida; order Lamiales; family Orobanchaceae; genus Striga; species Striga asiatica. Next base: position 1,272,308 of record BKCP01007848.1, on the reverse strand, counting down.
GGATGCTTATTCCGGATACAATCAAATTCCAATGGACCCCTAAGAAGCCGAACATACCTCATTCTACTCGGCTCGAGGTTTGTATTGCTACACGATGATGCCCTTCGGGTTAAAGAATGCAGGGGCCACGTATCAACGGTTGGTAAACAAGATGTTTCTGCTCTTATCGGACGAACGATGGAAGTATATGTCGATGACATGATGGTAAAGTCGGTACGAGCAAATGATCACGTCGGCCACCTACGAGAAATGTTCGACATTCTGCGTGATTACTTGATGGTTCTGAATCCAAAAAAGTGCACATTCGATGTAGGGTCGGGGAAGTTTTTAGGATATATGGTGAGTCAATATGGTATTGATGCAAACCCGGCGAAGATTCAAGCGATTCAAGACCTCGTTCCTCCAGCGTCGGTAAAAGGTGTTCAGGCCTTAACCGGACGCCTTGCCGCTCTAAATCGATTCATCTCAAAGTCAACGGATCGTTGTAAGCCGTTTTTCGACGCTATCAGAAAAGGAAAACGCTTTGAGTGGACAGAAGAATGTCAAAAAGCCCTTCAAAGTATCAAGGAAGTACTCGTTCAACCTCCGACTTTGCAAAAATCGACTCCCGAAGAAATGTTGTATTTATACCTAGGAGTAAGCAACTCGACAGTCAGTGCAGATCTCGTTCGTGAAAAAGCGGCGCAACAGTTTCCGGTATATTACATAAGTAAAGCCCTACATGATGCCGAACAACGTTATCCACCAATGGAGAAGTTGGCCTTCGCCTTGGTCACGGCTGCTCGGAAGTTGCGCCCGTATTTCCAGGAACATTCAATAACAGTTTTCACATCATTTCCGCTGCGGCAAATTTTGCACCGACCAGACACTTCGGGGAGAATGGTCAAGTGGGCTATCGAACTCGGACAGTTTGATACCCATTACAAACCGAGAATCGCAATCAAGACTCAGGTACTCTCTGACTTTATTGCAGAGTTTACTCCATCCCTGGAGGTTAAGGAAGACAATCAGCCGTGGATTTTGTATGTTGATGGGTCCGCAACCGCAAATCGAGTTGGAGGTGGCATTGTTCTTGCCGATCCCAAGAACAAGTTTTGTAATTCAGTGAAGTTCCTCTTCCCGGCCATGAATAACGAAGCCGAATACGAGGCCTTGTTATCAGGATTGAGTCTGGCGGAGTCCATGAATATCAAACATCTCAAAGTGTTCACCGATTTGCAGTTACTTGTCAACCAAACCAATGGCACCTTTGAAGTCGAGGAACCTCGATTAACCCTTTATTTGGCTTTAGTGAGACAGAAGGTATCTCAATTCGTCGTTCAAGTTGAACATATTCCCCGAACTTTGAATGTTCAAGCTGATGCACTATCACGATTGGCTTCAAGTGTTGGAATGGAGAGTGTCGAATACGTACAAGTCGGACAGCAGGATCAACCGTCAACTCTCTCAACCGAAGTCCTGACCACCGACGTGGACGCACCCCCTGCTCCGCCGACTTGGATGGATCCTATCAAACAGTACCTAATCACGTCGGACACCTACGAGAAATGTTCGACATTCTGCGTGATTACTCGATGGTTCTGAATCCAAAAAAGTGCACATTCGGAGTAGGGTCGGGGATGTTTTTAGGATATATGGTGAGTCAATATGGTATTGATGCAAACCCGACGAAGATTCAAGCGATTCAAGACCTCGTTCCTCCAGCGTCGGTAAAAGGTGTTCAGGCCTTAACCGGACGCCTTGCCGCTCTAAATCGATTCATCTCAAAGTCAACGGATTGTTGTAAGCCGTTTTCGACGCTATCAGAAAAGGAAAACGCTTTGAGTGGACAGAAGAATGTCAAAAAGCCCTTCAAAGTATCAAGGAAGTACTCGTTCAACCTCCGACTTTGCAAAAACCGACTCCTGAAGAAATGTATTATTTATACCTAGGAGTAAGCAACTCAGCAGTCAGTGCAGTTCTTGTTCGTGTAGAAGCGGCGCAACAGTTTCCGGTATATTCATAAGTAAAGCCCTACATGACGCCGAACAACGTTATCCACCAATGGAGAAGTTGGCCTTCTCCTTGGTCACGGCTACTCGAAAGTAGCGCCCATATTTCTAGGAACATTCAATAACAGTTTTCACATCATTTCCGTTGCGGCAAATTTTGCACCGACCAGACACTTCGGGGAGAATGGTCAAGTGGGCTGTCGAACTCGGACAGTTTGATATCCATTACAAACCGAGAATCACAATCAAGGCCCAGGTACTCTCTGACTTTATTGCAGAGTTTACTCCATCCCTGGAGGTTAAGGAAGACAATCAGCCGTGGGTTTTGTATGTTGACGGGTCCGCAACCGCAAGCCGAGCTGGAGGTGGCATTGTTCTTGCCGATCCCTAGAACAAGCTGTTTTGTCATTCAGTGAAGTTCCTCTTCCCGGCCACAAATAACGAAGCCGAATACGAGGCCTTGTTATCAGGATTGAGTCTGGCGGAGTCCATGAATATCAAACATCTCAAAGTGTTCACCGATTCGCAGTTACTTGTCAACCAAATCAATGGCACCTTTGAAGTCAAGGAACCTCGATTAACCCCTTATTTGGATTTAGTATCTCAATTCGTCGTTCAAGTTGAACATATTCCCCGAACTTTGAATGTTCAAGCTGATGCACTATCACGATTGGCTTCAAGTGTTTGAATGGAGAGTGTCGAATACGTACAAGTCGGAAAGCATGATCAACCGTCAACTCTCTCAATCGAAGTCCTGACCATCGACGTGGATGCACCCCCTGCTCCGCCGACTTGGATGGATCCTATCAAACAGTACCTAATTACTGGGGCCTTACCCGCTGATCCGAGGGAAGCTCGAGCCTTACGAACCCGGGCTGCACGATTTACGTTAGACGGTACCATTTTGTATAAGCGAGACTACTCGGTCCCTTTGCTAAAGTGCTTAACTGAGCCAGAATCAAAATACGTCCTTGAGGAAGTGCACGAGGGAGTGTGTGGCTCGCATCCAGGGGCTCAAGCACTAGCTCACAAAGTCCTTCGACGAGGATATTATTGGCCAACGTTGAAATCAGATGCTGCATATTGGGTCCGTAAGTGCCCGAAATGTCAAATGTTCGCACCGAATGTCAATCAATCTCCAGAAACCCTCAAATCCATTTATAGCCCATGGTCGTTCGCCAAATGGGGAATCGATTTAATCAGCCCTTTGCCTACTGGAAAAGGAGGAGTCAAATTTGCGGTGGTTTCCATCGACTATTTTACTAAATGGGCCGAAGCAGAACCTCTGGCTACTATCACCGAACAGAAAATAATAGACTTTATATGGAAATCCATAGTCTGCCGATTTGAAATACCCAACTCTATTGTCACCGACAACGGAAGGCAGTTTGAAGGAAGACGACTGGATGAATTTTGTAACGAGTTTAGAATTAAACATTTCTACTCCTCTCCATACCACCCACAAGCAAATGGCCAGGTTGAGGCCATTAACAAAATAATCAAGAACGGTCTTAAGACCCGACTTGTCGCTGCTAAAAGGGCCTGGCCAGAAGAATTTCCAGTCGTCTTGTGGGCGTACCGCATCTCGGTCCGAACATCAACAGGGGAAACTCCTTTCTCTCTAACTTATGGAACCGAAGCCATGGTGCCGGTTGAACTCGGAGCACCCACATACCGAGTACATAATTTCGACGAAGGATCCAATTCGCGCAATCTTGAAGAACACTTGGACTTACTCGATGAAAGGCGTTTACAGGCTGAGATCAGAAATGCTGCTTATAAACGCAAAAGTGAAAAATATCTCTCCTCAAAACTCAAACCTCATGTATTCCGAGCTGGCGAACTGGTCCTGAAACGCGTTACAGGACCGGATCCGGGGTCATTAAAACCGAAGTGGGAAGGACCATACAAGATTAGTCAAGTGCTATCTAATGGAGCTTACCGAATCGAATACCCTGATGGAACCCCGCACCAGTACCCATGGAACGCGGTATTTCTCAAAAAATATTATCAGTGATTTCCTACGAACTTTTTTGACCTCAACCCTTGTGATATAAGCCCGAGCCTAACCTTTTTGTTGTACAAACCTCCGACATCTGAAAACCCAACTCGTTGCTTTGAAACTTATATATCCTTGTTGTTTCTCAAACTCTCGACTGCATCCATCATCAAAGCTTTTGTACCAATCCTTTTGATGTATAAAAGTAATCTTTTTGTTGTAAACGTCCCGAGTTCCACACAGCACCATATACTTCATAATAGAAAAATCCGAGCTCGCCTCGGTACTCATAATAGAAAAATCCGAGCTCGCCTCGGTACTCATAATAGAAAAATCCGAGCTCGCCTCAGTACTCGTAATAGAAAAATCCGTGCTCGTCTCGGTACTCATAATGGAAAAATCCGAGCTCGCCTCGGTACTCATAATGGAAAAATCCGAGCTCGCCTCAGTACTCGTAATGGAAAAATCCGAGCTCGCCTCGGTACTCGTAATAGAAAAAACCGAGCTCGCCTCGATACTCGTAATAGAAAAATCCGAGCTCGCCTCGGTACTCATAATAGAAAAATCCGAGTTCGCCTCGGTACTCGTAATAGAAAAATCCGAGTCTATCTCGGTATCTTAATAGAAACACCAAAATCACATTAAATAGTAAAATAAAAAATTCCGACTTGTTTCAATAATTCATCACGAGTACGAAAAATTTTGAAGTACAGAAAAAGCCTCGGCAGTTAATTGTCAATAACTTCAAGTTACGGAGTACTGAAATCCATGATTCTGAACGTATCATGTCTCAGCACTAAAACAGTTTTCTGGTTTTAACAACACTAGAACACCGGATAGCTCGAAGCATTTGAATGGTTGATCGAAACTTAAAACACAAAACAACTTCCTGGTCAAAATTTAAGACGAATTCGGATAAAAGAGTCAGTACTTTTTGTCTCGTCTCAAAATATGCAAGCAGAATGTGATATTGTTACATCCCTATTTTTACTTGGTTCTTTGAAATCTAAAGCGAACTCATCAACACTTCTAAAAAATTTTTACCCTCTCAGACGAAAAACTAATATAAATCGATATATCTGAGAACACCGTGTTTTTCTTTGTTCCGGAGATCAACCAGGTAGACTAAAATATCGAACATTACGAGATGACGCGAACGTAAGTTAAGACAATTTCATTACAGCAAAGTTATTACATCGCGAAATCATTTTCAAGTAAATCGGGAGTCTAAACATAGATATTCTATAAAAAAAAAATAACACCAAAAAAGAGCCAAAAACATAGAAAATCTGGTGTTGCCCACTTCACGTCTCTCCGCTAGTGTCATCCCGAGCTGTGCCACTACTTTCTTCGACGTTGGGGCCCGAGTTCTTCATTTGTTTTGCAAACTTTTCTAAGGCTTCCATTTCTTTGGCTCGAACTGCAGCCGCCACAGCTCCATCGTCCACCAGGATCAGGTCAAACTTAGCCTGCTCCAGCGCGTCGCGCTCATTCGAACCAGTTTCCATTGTCTCATTCACAGGAACTAAAGCTTTTGCCTTATCCTCGATATACTTCTCAACTGACCTTCGAATGGCCTCGGGGGTCATGAGATCGAAGCTTGGTCCACCGTCACTTCAGCCAAAGTCTCCACAAAGACGTCGGCTAGCTTTCCTCTTTTTCTTCCTCTCCTTCCAATACCATGTTAACATACGTGCGACGGAGAGTCTTCGCGCGCTCTTTCGAAAGGGGAAGAAAATCAGGATTATCATCCATCGCCTCAAACCAATCAAGGCGCCATTCGCAATATTCTCGTTCGTCCTCATCAGCTGGGATATGCGCACCCTTGATCTCTAGATCGAAGCCATACTTAGCCAATTTACGGAATAGCATAACACGCAAGTCGTGAAAATCGTAGAAACCATGTTCACAACGCTCGATCATTCACCAAAAATTAATATAAGTATTCATCTCCAGGTCAAGGTCTGGTCCATCCACATTCTCACTAGGCTCATCATCTACAGCCTTCTCGGTTTCACTGGCCTTCGCTTGTTCGGCAGCAACAATTCCTGCCTTCCTTCTGGCCAGAAAGCCCTCTTCGTATTTCGTTTGCCCAAAGGCAGTCTTCACTTCCTCAAATCTCGCCACCTCGGCAGCATGAGCCTACCGAGCTCTGATTAATTCGGTTTGCTTAGCGAGACGATCTCTCCGGGTCTCTTGATGTTCAGCTCTTTCGCTCTGCAATTTGGCCTCACATTCACGCATCTTGTCCTCGAGCATCTTAGCTTTATGTTCGGACAATGCCAGTTGGTCAGCCAAAGTGTGTATTTCGGTTTTCAATTTCTTGTTCTCCTCAGAGAAAGACGCAATCTCACTTTGGGCTCCCGCAATCTGAGCCTCTTGCTCAGCCACCTTATCTTTCAATGCTGCCTCGGATTTCACAGCTTCCTCCTTAAAAGCCACCATCATCTCGTCACGCTTCTCGAGAGTATCCTTCTTCTCGTTAAGTTGAGCGGCATTCATACGATAGTCATCTTCAGACATGACCAAAGAAACAAGAGCGCGACCTAAACACGCTTTTGCATAGCCAAGCTTGTGAATACTTGGCATTGACGAGACTCCCATTTCGGTCATCGGATCCCGAGCCATCATGGGAATCCGAGCAGCGTCAAGAACATGATCTGGTAAATTGGTCCTCAATGTGATGCGCGGAAGCCGAACAGACTGAAAGGTGGTGTACCAATCCTCTACTGTCCCCTTCGGTAAAGTGAAATTAGCCTCCATCTCTTTGTCAATAGAAAGGAAGGCCCTATCAACCAATGGCGACGTCCCACCACCTTCATCTTTATCCTTACAACCTCGATCATGTTTCTTCTTGGTCCTCTCCTCGGTCTCGGTCTCAACCGGAGTGTCTTCCGCATATCTTTTCTTCAATTTTCTTTTCTTCGTCTTCGGAGAAGACTCAAGTTGCTCCCGTCCAATCCCAATATCCACGATTACACAGGTGTTGACGGCTTCGGTATCATCCGGAATCGACACAGTTTGCACCAGAGCTTGCTCGGTGTTCTCAACATTTTCCGCCGTCACCACATTCGAAGTTTCGGTGGTCACCACGTTAGCGTCACCGATAGGAAGTTCAGTTTCTCGTTGACGTTCGGGGCTTCCTAAGTTAATCACCAAAGTCGCACCAGCTCCGACTTCGGCCGTCTAACGCCCGACAATGCCTTTACGGAAAGCTCTGACCAAATTCCTCCTCATTGCGTCTGTTAATCTTTGTGAGCGGCCTTTACAAAACTTCGAAGATAGCTCTTTGTTCGCGAATCGACGCCTAAAATCCTTTGCGTCTTCGATGCTGCCGTATCCCAAATACCCCAGAAGAGGATAATATACTACATATCATTGCGGTATTAACAAGTCAGGCAAACGAAATATTAACAGTTTCTCTACTCTCAACATTAAAGACGTCAAAGGCAAATACACAACACGCGTACCAGGATCAAACGAAGCAACCAGATTTTCAGCTTTCACAGTCAACTCTGCTGCTTCGAGTTTCGATTCTTCAATTAGATTCTTACAGCTACGATCCTTCTTGGCAATCTGAAAAAGCTCTAATAGTCTGCCACCGAATTCCGGATTGAGTTTTGGCTCTTTCTTCCGTTTTGCTACAAACAGGGAAAAGTTCCAACCTGTTAGTGCAGAAAACGACAAACTATCAGAAAAATATCATCAAATATTACGATACTTACAATATTCAGAAACAATTTTCATGGGGATTGTCATCCCATCTATGAGGGAGCCATGAACTACAGCATCAGATTGCCAGTCCCCTCCAATCCAAAGCCATTCTTCTTGAAATTCGTGCAGTGTATCCGGCACATCATCGACTAACTCACTGATCTTAAAATCCTTTTGCGGCCTACCTCCAGCAAAGAAACAACAGGAAGATTCGGCCACCTTCCTATTCGGACTTTTCTTAAAGGTGTAAATACTTCTAATGTCATCACGAGAGGGCGCTTCCCAACCCTTCTCGTTCAAAAGAATGATTAGTCCTATGATTCTTTTCCAACTGTTGGGTGTAATCTGGCAAATACTTAGACCCCAATCGCGTAAATATTCTGTAATTATATTGGGCAGCGGAAATCGCAGACTCGATCTTAAACTATCGGCAAAAACTCCTACGCACCCTGGAGGCGGACATACTATCCTCTCACCGGGGTAAGGCGCAAGCATCTTGACCGAAGCCGGTACTCGTATGTGCTCTCGGAGGAGGACAACGTCGGCATCGGTTAGAATGCTCGGTTCTCCCCAGTAATCGACTTTCACATCCGGCCATTTCCTAATCGGCCTTCTCCAGTTATCCATCACAGTCATAGCGATCCGCTCTACCTTCTCATCCTCCTCTACGCTGTTAATACCGATTTTTAAGTGCTCTACCAGCACGGGATCCCACCGATGATATTCAAATAACAATTCCACCAACTCGGAGTCCAATACAACGGTTTCTTCAGATAACGTCCTGCTACTAGATGTCTCTCCGGGTTTCGTTAAGGACACCATTTCGCGAGTAGATAAAAATATATGCGAAAGCGAAATAGACAAAAGGCTGGAACGTAAAGAAATCGAAATAATAGCTTACCCTGATATCAATCGACGAAATAGAAATCGCGGTAGTAGTCGATTGAATATATAGACAATAGTACGTGACTCGAAGCCTTAGTGCGAGAAAATCAGAGGTGAAAGCTAAATAAAGATAGCAGAAATTGCACAATCAAAGATGAAGACAAAGTTGAAAACCTAAATTAATTCTAAGTTTCAGTATTTATACCCTTCCGTTGTGACCGTTACTGTGCAAATTGGGGGCGCGTAGGCACACGCGCGACTCTCAAGTGACGCGACCCCTCGCTTTTCATCTTTGTCGAATAACATCACACCATGTGTCAACCTACGTATTTATCCGTTGCACGTCTTCAATGCTAGCACGTCTTTTCGAAAGCCGTCGCTTTAAAAGCCCTTGTCCAAGACCGTTGCATCGTTTCATTACGTATTTTCATTAAGGCGAGTGGACTAAAATTTCGCTAAGTGTTGACACTCCGGAATGCAGCGACAGTAAAGAGAACCGACTAGAGAGCTCATTCCCAAGTCGGGTCCATAAAGTTTTTTGACGACGTTAGTGGCTATCACTTCCGTATACCTACTATCGTCGGGGGCCTCTCTGTTGACCACCGACTTGGTAAATTCGAAAATAATTCCAAACCCAAATGAAGACGGGTTACAGATAATGTAACCGAAAAACCTACGGTTTAATATAAGATAAAGATGAAGCACGTCGGATGGCCTCAGAAGCTCTTCTCCTTTGTAAAAAGCACGTGACCTCGGAATTACACCTCGCCTCGGAGTTCCACCTTCCGGTTACACCTTCCACCGACATCACACTACTACCGACCTGCTGCGATTTCCCAACATTACCGGCTTCTCGCTACCTTACCACCTTACCATTGTCTACCGACACTACCGCCCACCTCGGATGTAACCGAGTTCGCCAAGCAGGTGATCAGGCACCTACGCAACCTCCTTACGTTTCGTGTCCAACATCATGATGATCGTGAGCCGCAATGACCCAACCGCCCATTTAAAGCTACTTTTCGCACAAATCCAAAATGATTGGAGACCTGGAACAATGTATACCAAAAAAAGTTACTATATATAGCTGAGAATTCCCCCGGAAAAAGGAGAGGAGACACTGTACCACTTTCATTTTCAATTAAGGACACACCGACCATTCACCAGTCAATAAAATCTCATATTACTGTTATCTACTGTGTGAATCTATGTCATATACATATTGATTATGTTGCTTCAAATCCATACGGCAACAGATTGATGTCGATTTTTTGGAATTATATGGAGTCAGTAAGCAAACAACGAATCCTCGGGTATTTGAACCCAAGTATCTAGGAAAAAGCATTTGCTGGGAGGATGGAAAATCCTTTTGAACAACCCGTTATAATGGAAAATTTTATCTCTTGAAATTAATTTACCAAATTGATGATAAAATCCACGGTCAGGAGCTCCGACTCCCATGGTTGGGTTGCCACTGAGACTGTTTATTTGTTGTGGCTTTTGTTATGCTCATTCCCCTAATCGATTTATACAATTTATCGGGGTTAATCTTTGACTTCGTGCGGTCTATTGATATAAACCCCACATAAAGTAATTATCTTATAAAATAAAGACTTCCATATATATATATCGAGACTTAAATTTGTACAATCTACTTTGTATCCTTCGAATCGTCGATTGATTATCACAAAGAATCATCACGATAGACGTTGTTTATTCTAACAAGTAATATTTTTAAAAAAAATTCTAAGCCATTCAACTTCACATATTGTTTTGACCTAATTTATAAATTCGTCCCCGTTGTGGGTTTAACTTTTTCTTAGATTATTTTTACAATGCAGTTCTACTCACTTATATAGTATATATGTACGTTATTTTTTTTATATAAAACCAATTTTTCTAACATAATCTATTTTAGAACCTTTAAATATATGCATTCCATGGAGTTATTTTAATTTAGGTGATAATTAAATGACTTTTTTTTTTCAGCAAATTGGAATATGAAAGGGGAAATGCTTCTTGAAATTTTGGGAGAACCAAAAAAGAAAAAAAAATGAAGGTGAACGTAGGAAAATATTGGGATGGAGAGAGAAAATATTTTTTGGGAAGAAGAGCTACAAAAAAATAATTTGTAATTCTTGAAACTTTCTAACCGTTGGATATCTAAGTAGTTAATTCGACGGTCCTCATTAGATACAGCAGATAGGGGAAGGTGCTGCCGCTGCAGAGGCTCCGGATTCTTGAAATACCACGGCTCACAGTATTCTTATCTTCTCTCTCACACTATCCTAATTCAACCTAACACATTCCAGATCCAGTGGCGATGGCGTATGCTTCTCTGGTAAGTCTATTTCCTTCAAAACCCAGTTGGTCAATTGTTTCGCTATTAATCCACATTGTTATCTTCCTTTCTTTGCTTTAAATATCTCCATCTTCTACCAGTCGAATGTTAGCGCGATTTTAGCTCCACAATGTGTCTCATCTACCAAAAGTAGGAGCGCAGTTTGCTCCTTTGGGTATGCGAAGCTTCGGAAATCTTCATTTTCATCGTTGAACTCTTTGTCCGGTTCGTTCTGCCTCTCTTCGGATTTTCCAGTTAGGAGCAGAGGTGGCTTTAAGCCTCACTCAGTTCGAGCTATGGCTGAAGTAAGGGTTTCTTTTTCTTTTTCCTTTTCCCCCCTTTTGGATGGCCTTTTCTCTGTTTTCGCTGATATGACATTTTAGCTACATAGAAATTGGAATAAGCCAGAGAAATGGAGCTAGTTAATTTATTAACCCCTTTCTGTGTCATTCGTGCTATGTTTCTGTTTTATCTTTCATAGCTCAACCCTTGTATGAATATAAATGATTCTTGTGTGCTATAATTGTTTTTCTTTTTTTTTTTTTCTTTAGTATTAAAACATGGACACATGTGAAACATAGACCGATTATTCTATATTTTTGTGGGTATATTTCATCCTAGTGCTGTGGCTAGTGCCAACACTTGGTTTTTCATCGTAACATCAACACTCATTCACATGGGTGTATGCATGTGTATGTGTGATCCAACGGTGAATAACCTGGTGTAAGCTCCACCCACTCTGGTAGGAAAGAATGAACCATTGTTATGAATCCCTAGATTTATACTTCAGTTGTCTATCATAATTCCCTTGAATTTTGGATTGGATTGAAAGATAATTATAGCATTATTAACTGGTACAACCTATTATGTTGGATATTGCATTTTTTACTGTTGAGTCTTGAAGTGGCGTGGAAGAAACTTATGTTCTGCCGACAGTGCATTTACCATGTAGAGCAATTGGTACACTTTTTATTGCTTTTTTTAGTTCTGTTTGCATGAATTATCTGCATAATTGTCCTTTTCCAGAAAGCATGTTCGAATTGTAGATTTTTCAGGTAGTCAAATCTATGTTTTCCAGCCTATTAATTTTGTTGTTCTTTCAGGAAGCAACTGTTCAATCAAAAGTGACACACAAAGTTTATCTTGATATAAGCATTGGAAACCCTGTAGGAAAGCTTGCTGGAAGAATTGTAATTGGCTTGTATGGTGATGACGTGCCACAAACTGCAGAAAACTTCCGTGCTTTATGCACAGGTACATATACTAACTCATGTTCGATGGCATATTGTTCACAAATAAAATTAATTCTTCAATTATAACTATACCCTATCACATATGTTGAATTGAACAGGGGAGAAGGGTTTTGGCTACAAAGGTTCCTCATTCCACCGTGTTATTAAGGATTTCATGATCCAAGGTGGAGATTTTGACAAAGGAAATGTAAGCTGTTATTTTTGGCTGAATATATTTTGGTATAAGATTTTGTTTTCTGTTAGGTGGATTATGGTTGGCGAATATCAAAAGAGATGTTTGATGAAAGTATGTTATTAGTTCGGTTAAACTCTTAACGATTATTTTATTAGAAGCGTTCTAAATCATACTATATTCATATTGTGCAGCATTCTAAGTTGTACTCCAGTACAATTATCATTCTCTTCTTGGTTGAAAGATTAATTGCCAGTAGACCATAAGGTCCAGAAGTCTTTCCTTCCATTTTGCACTTTCTTCTATATTAATCATCCCTTAAAAGTGTCAGTAAGATTTGGCCTAAGCTTTCTGATGGAGATAATATTTGACAAGCCTCTTTAGTCTGGACTGTGTACATGGTTGCAAATAATTGCCTTTAGTGGTTTGGCTTCCTAAAAATTAAGGATGGGTAATGATGGGTAATCAATTGTTTATCCATAGCTACCAGCTTGAAATTTAGCATTCAACCATGGAACTTGTATCGGTAATCGAGGAAATATTATGTTGTTCCTTTTGGTTTACCAAGTAGTTTTACTTTCAGCGCAATTGAGAACTAACTATTGTATCCTTACTCGGACGATGATATTTTGATGTGGTCACAGATTCCATCCTTTGTCTGTTGCCCGTTTCTTCATTTTGGTTACAATTAATAGATGAGTCACTTATTTCCACCATATTGGGTTTAGCCCCTTCTCTTCATCCCTGATAACATTCAATATTTTTATGTGAGTTGATATTATACTATGGAATGGATTTAGTTGTATCATTTTAAAATAATTATGTTTATGGATTAATAATTGCAAAAGATGTGTTCAAAACTTATAAATGGGTCCGAGTCCAACTCATATCCAAAATCTAGCTCAAATGAAGGTGTCTAACCTGAACTTACACATAGCAGTAACCAATTGATGTGAGACAAACACTATTTATAACACTAACCAAATGCGCCAGGTCCAAACCCAACGTCTTCTCCAAACAAACAAGCCTAGGTGTTCTGATACCATGATAAATGGACCTGGCACGACTCATTCCCAAAAGTTAGCTCAAAGGGAAGTGGTTCCCAACCCACACTTATGCACAGTAACAACTTAGTAACTAATTGATATGGGGCAAACAAAACTTCAAAACAGAAACAAAATTCTGTATGTGCAACATAGTTCTTGTTCGGTAACAGGACTTGGTTTTTCGATCATTTTCTTGCATTTTGAAGTACGCCAGCAGACCCATTCTTTTGTCGCATCTTTCTGGCACATGCTTTAGGAATTATTGATGATGATATACATTTAGTTACTTGACACCATTTCTGCCTTTTACTTGGGCCAGTGGACTACTACTGGTTCTCTGTTCTTATAATGTGCAGCAAACATTTTATCGACATGAAATTCCTCCTACTTTTGGTATCAACATGCCATAACTGGTTCTGTTCTTGGGCCATCTTTTTTCCAGGGCACAGGCGGTAAAAGTATATACGGGCGTACATTCAAAGATGAAAACTTTAAGCGTGAGTTTTGCTTTTACTAATCTTCCAACTGGGGAAGCTAACGTCTTCTGTTTATTAACTGTGACGTTTCTGAATCTGCAGTGGTTCACACTGGACCTGGAGTTGTTAGCATGGCAAATGCTGGCCCCAATACCAATGGGAGCCAATTTTTCATCTGTACTGTCAAGGTATGTAGCAGTATGCAATACAGCTATCTTAGAGCATGCAAATAAATTTGCAGGGTGTAGGCACCAAAAATGGAAATTAAAGAAAAAAAATTGGAATATCAATATGTAATTGTGCTTGGTTAAATCTAAGCATGCTTCATGCTTTTTTCCCAATCATGATTCTGTTTTTTGCTTTAAATTTCATGTAAATGATGCGAATAGCTGACGCTTTGTAACTTACAAATATTGAAAGTGTAGTGCAACAACAGACACGAAGAATTAATTAATGTTGAGTTATCTTCTTTTTGCAAATAGCCCCAGGAGTTAGTACTTGTTTGAGGATGAATTCAGATTATCTCCTCTTTAGTAAGAATATCGAATAACATAGACTTGGGAATAAAAAAGAAAGGATAAGTTGGAAATGTTTCAGGTTTTCTGTGTTCTTTCCCTTTTCTCTTAATTCTTTTTTAAGGTTATATCAAGATGCTAAGATCTAGGGCTGAGAATGGATTGGAACAGTTTGAGATCCAGATCCAAAAATCTTTGGAACCATCTTGAATTTGGAGATCTCCAAAATTGGATCTCTACAACCGAACCGGTTTGAAGAAATCTCCATCCCGAACTAACCCGAGGTTTGATTCAGGTCAACTTGGGTCAACTGGGACAGTTCGGTGCAGGCTGGAGATTTTTTTTATTTCTTGTAAAATTATGCCCCTTTCCAAAAAATTAGTATATTCTTGTCATATATGGTTAAATTTATGCTAAAATTATTTTGTACAAACAAAAGCATAACATAAAATATTATATGCATATAGATTTTGAAATAAAGAGAATAGTACTATTAAATATAAGATTTTCATGAAACTTCAATTATATTATTGGAATACATTGTTGAATTTATGCAAATGCTAAAATAATTATGTACAAAAGAAAGCATAAGATAACATATTATATGCATACAACTTTATAAAAAATTAGTAATATTAAATATGAGATTTTCGTGAAACTTTAACTATGTATTGTTGTATGTTATTACAGTTATACAAAATTAAAATAATTATGTACAAAAGTAAGCATTAGATAAAATACTCTACAAATATAAACTTTTGATTCATGAGACTTTAACTATATTATAATATGGGCATACATTGTTGAATTTATGTAAATGATAAAATATTTATGAAAAAAACATATTATATGCATTTAATTTGTGGAAAAAATAATAGTGTTATTAAATATTAGATTCCATGAAACTTTAACTATGTTGTTGTCATATATAGTTAAAAAAATTTACGTATATTAAAACAATTATTTACAAAATAAAAAATGACATAAAATATTTACACATATAACTTTTGAATAAGAAGAACGATATATTAAATTTAAGATTTTCATGAAACGCTGACTATATTATTGACATACACTGTTGATTTATGCAAAGGCTAAAATAATTTGTACAAAAGAATGCATAAGATGAAATGTTATACTTATATAAACTTATGAATATTTTGGAGTTGATTCTTTGTTTAGATTTGGTTATTTTTTATTCAGTCCGTTTCCGGCTTGGTTCTTGGTACGGATATTTTATAGATCTCCAAAACCATACCAAAAGAAATTTTGGTACGGTTTACGGAACGGTTCGATAATCTTCAAGTCTCGTGCTCAGTCCTAGCTTAGACCAACAATTCCTCCACCTTTCTCTACCAGGCTAATGATTATGAGGTTTACGATGATCACATCTTTACTACATAATCCTTTTAGTTTTTTTTCCCCTCTTGAAGTTTCTCATTCCCTGCCACTTTTTCTTTTTAATTTTTTTATTGGCTGATATTTTTAACTCATTAGGCGTTCTTGTGAATTAATCTCTGTAGTAAAAATCGGCCCAGGTGCCTGCCTAGGTGGTCGTTCGAGGCGCTTGAACGATTAGGTGGTGCCTAGGCGGGTCATGTGGTTGTGAAGATACTCACGCCTTGGCAGACGTATATAGTTTTTGTAAGGAAAAAAAAATTATTGGAAAAAAATGTACAAATAATTTTAATTTTATTACATGACATTTACATTAGTTTAATAAAAAATATTAATAATTATAATAAAATTAATACAATAATTGTGAATGCATCAGGGCATCCGCATCCCTATTCATTCATTTAAACATCAATCACACACTTTCTTCCACATGACGTCCACATAATCATTCCACTAAAATTCTCTCCATTCACATCCACTTTGGTTAATTTATTTAAATATAAAACATATTGCACGTCGGGATGTAATGATTAAAGATGATGTGATTTAAATTAAGAGAGATATTATTGGACATGATAGGTAGTCAAAAATATGTGATGAATGATTAGTGAATTAATGTTGAAGTGATGTGTGATAGTGTGAGAGATTGAGTGATATTATTTAATTATATTGATAAAAGGTAAGAGTGTTAGATTAAAGTTGAGTTGGATTTTGAGTTAAAAGGTGTAAAAAATTATTCCACCGGTCAAAACTAGTTATATTCTATATCCAATAGCGCCCTAAGACCAACAATTCCTCGACTTTCTCCAAGTTAATGTACACTGTCAGGCTGATGGTTATGAGGTTTATGAAGATCGCATTTGATATTTTTGCTATTGAGCCATGTGAGACAACTTGTAATCTCCTGTACTACCCGAGTCCTTTTCTCTTTCTTTTTTTATTTCCCTTCAAGTTCACATTGTGAGTGACATCTCTCTTGTAAAATTTTATGTGTTGTGCTGATATTTTGAACACATTAGGCATTCATCTGAATTAATCGTGATATGGATACTAAATTGATCATCTTGCCACTAAAAAGGAAGGTGGGAAGTGAGTAATTATTTTTTTGAGCAAAAGAATGTCTAAAGATATCTTGCTTTAGTTGTGTTCTTATCAATTTCTCGTGTTTGAAAAAATTGCAGACACCATGGCTAGACCAGAGACATGTTGTGTTTGGACAAGTCTTGGAAGGCATGGATGTTGTAAGGCTGATTGAATCTCAAGAAACAGACAGAGGTGATCGTCCGAGGAAGAGAGTGGTTGTTAGTGACTGTGGTGAACTTTCAGTCGCTTAGGTTGGATTTACTTCTATTCAGTAGAAGACTCGGCTGTTTTGTGGCAATCAAAAGTTTTTCTCATGTCAGCTGAAGTCTTAGATTAGGGGCTGTCTATTTCATGAGGCTTGTCAACTGGAAGTAGTATCAGTATGTTGAGGAAATTGGATGAAATTGTAGTTGTATCTTATTTCAGATGCTACCTTTGAGTTGTTTCTATTTAATGTTGAACCGAAAAATTGTAGTATTATATCTGCTCCCAGAGATTTTGCCCATAATTATAATAATCTAGCGGATATATGATGGGATATATGATGGTAGTTACGCGTATTTATCTAAGCATTGACTAGTTGGCGGATGGCTGTGCACGCACAGTCGGTTCTAGTCCAGTCTATAATTATAACCAATATTTGTCAATATTTAAAAATACACTTACCCATTTTTTTTTGGCAAGTATAAATGTAAAAGAAAAACGCACAACCGGCCCAAATTTAGTCTGTTCAGTTCATATTTTCGCGTCAAATTCGGTCATATTTTCACGACGGACTAAATTTCGATCTAAAAATACATTGAAAATTTGTCATCAGTCTGTGCGCACACACAGCCGATCCGAGTTTAATCTATAATTATAGAATATTGATTGCTTTTTTGTGGGCCCCTAAATCTAACTGCTTGCTAAAGTATTGCTTTTGATAATATTCTATTAAAATGGCCAAATTTTAGTGTGTTCAGATTCACTATTTAATGTGAACAAACAATCCAGTCCGCTTACAATTACAAATTGTGCAGATTGATTGGGCATTAAGTGGATAGGATTATTTATAAATGACTATGGATTAGAGACTTTAGTCACACTTGACTTTGAATGTTACTGTGCCACCAATGGTAGAATAGAATTGTACAGGGAATGTTTAGTGGTGTTTCTCAAATCTTAACTATTCTGACATTGCTTGTATACTAACTATCTAGAAGCTGATTCAAGAAACTAAACAAAACAAATTAGTTTATTCTCCAATCCTTTTCTCACTACGTTGGCCTCACTAATCATGTATTGAATTCCCTGCTGCTTCTCGGCAATAACAGGAATTTGTAGCGCATTTTTGTATCTTCCTTCCGGCAATATTGAGTTAGGATTGGACATTATCATGATCCTGTTTTGTAGAAGACACCTATAATAAAAACATTTGACCAAACAGAATTTTTCGACAAATGGCTTATTTTACACTCACATGGTATTATACTGAATTATAATGTACCTTGGGTCTCAGAGAACCTACTTCTGTATCGAGGTCATGAATTTGCTTCTTCAGAGCAGCTAATAGGCTCTCTAGCCCAGTGTAGCTTGTTCCTTTTGAGCTTCTTCCATCTCCATTATAAGCCTCTCATGTTCACTCTCATCGCCCTAAGTGCACAAGTAACATGAATAATGGATTTAGTAGTTTAATACCAAACAAACTCAATATTAGATCAAATAAACATTACTTAATTCTGATGGTTTTGCTCAGTCTCTAGCATTTTGACCAATCATGCTAGAAAATTTCGATAATCATTACAAATATATTTGGATAAGTAGAAAATAGGGAGCTTGTGTTATGGTAAGTGTCATAAAATAAATTAGATGTCTTCCCCGAGTCATTCAGTTATACATTTCAACAAAACATACCTTGAGGTTCTTAGAAGCAAACTGCATTTGATTTTTAATGGCCTTTATCTTTTTTTTTTTCTAAATCTTTAAGTCTACTTTCTCTAAATCTTTAAATCTGATACATTAGCTATACATTATTCATACAAAAGCTGCTTCTTTTTTATGGCTGATTTTGCTGCTCCAAGCTCCTCCTCGATCTTCTTAACCAACTCGCTTAGCTGCATCACCTACGAAAATGTTGATGTGATAGGAATTAATATTATGTATCAGACAATCTGGAGTTCTGAATAACGGATGTGTGGCTTGACATTTGAAACACTATTTTGCATGGTAAAGAAATAAGCCTTAACCTTATGATGCTCATTTTGCTTAGCTCTGTTTTCCGAGAGTGAGACATCATGTAATTTGAGCTCCAGCTGCGTTTTAAGGTCATTGAACTTTCTATGATGAGGAAGGAGCTCGTTAATCTGATGCAATAGGTAAAAGTTTCAAAACATTATGAAACAACATCAACATAAATATTAAGACTAATCAAATAGCCTCCCTGGTAATGACATCCAACTTGAATGATAAATTTAGCCCGAGTTCTAATAAAACACACTTTTCCTTTCTATTGGCATATCAAGTTTAATTCATTCTTACATTTGAAACTAAATCAAATTACTAAATTAGAGATAGAGAGGATCAAGAGAACATTGACATCGATTTTGGACAAACGCTTCTAATGAATAGAAACTTTTGATTCAGCTTCTGCCAAAGCATGTAGATGTCTCAACAGGTCACCTCCACCTCTAAAATTATTAGTAGAGTTTTAAATGTGTATATATTGGTAATCTACCAATGGAGGAAATGTATATAAGAGAGTGTATGCCAACAATGTATACTATAGAATGCATGCCAGTAATGTATTTAAAATATTGATGAATCCCTTCAAACTTCAACTAAAAGGAAGAAGCCATTATCACTTACTTACGATTACCACCATTAAAACTTATAGCAAAACCAAACGAAAGCATCAAATGAAGGCCGAAGACAAAAAGTTTTTAAACCCATATAAAATGGTCAGATGAATAGTTTATTTATCCGAGAAGAAAAGCAAGAAACTTCCCACATGTAGAGCAAATATATATACGAAGGCCCGCCATTGTCGACCATGAAGAAGACTCCAATTGTACCTGCCGAAGACGACCTCATAATTCGCACAAAGATGGTCAATACATCAAAAAACCCAAAAAAGAAAGCCAACTAATGAACCAAAACAAAAGTGCAGATTAATATAAACAAACACATCATAAGTTAATTCCTTGTACCACGAAAAAGAAGAAGCAGTGCACCAGAATCCAGGCGCATCCCTTAGTCCATCCTTGGAAAGATGTGCAGTTGCGGCGCCCCAAGCAAAATTCAGCAGCAAGAAACCAACGGAGCCTACATTGCAAAATTCAAAGGCGGTAAAAATTGAAAAACAGAGATTATGGTTTTGAAGCGCAAAGAAAAAGAGAAATGTAACACCCCGCCTTATCTAACTTTTCTGATTAAAATTTTGGCGATTATCTTTGACAGATAGAGATACTGTTTTCGAAAATATTAAAACTTAACTTGCGGGATATTACTTACTTACTAACATGACTTCTTACTTTTTCTTTCTTTTACTCATGAATATATCAACATGTAAAATCTAACTGAAGAATATAGATAAGGAATAATTATACATAACATAATTATACATACATACTTATTGTTCTGGTTTATCAGTACGGAAACATAATAACTATAGTCATAATATTTTAATACAAATCAACATAACACAAACATAATAATTGTCCAGCTTTATTCTGACATCACCACACCACTGCTCGGCTCACGCTCCATGCTGAACTTCATCACCTGAAAAACATAATGGGGGCGTGAGCAAAACCACTATGCTCCGTAAAAAAACCAACACTGAATAAACAACACATATAATCCCATATCATGAACTAAGTATATACATAAATAAAATTTTACTTTACTGGGGCAACATCTGTGAACTTTCCGGATTATCATGTGATCACACTCTGGGGGTCGCCTCCCCAGAAACCCAGGATGGGAAAACCTTCCATACAAGACCGGGTGATCATAAACTCATCTTAACTGGACCACGAACGGAAACTTTACCGTTCGGGTAAAATATCTACATACATACCTCATACATGGTACAAGATTATAAGCAATATAATAACCAGTGTAGGTCCCCCACCCGATATGTTGAAAAGACTTTGCAACTGCTGAACAACTGATGTAGCTGTTGGAGGCTCTACTCTCCACAACTACCACATATACAAACAAATATATCTAAGTATTTTATTTTATTTTTCTCAAAAATCACATAACTCTCTACAAAAATTATTTAACTTGGTAATTAAATAGTAGATATATTTATCTCTCTTATAAAATTTTTAGATCAAAAGCACTTCAATAACTCAATCCACTCAAGTGTTAAAATTAATATATAATTATGCTAATTTACGCCTAACTTCAAATAATTTTAAAAATTCACCTACTTATCATATCAAGTTTAAACTTGGTCATCTTGACAAATACTCATACAAGAAATATTGATAAAAGTTTCACATTAAAAGCTTGAATATGGAGTGAGTTCTATTGCATGTAAAATCAACCTAACAGGCATGGGTTTTAGCATTTTTTACTCCTTCATTTCTCAACATAAAATTCTGAAATTTAACAGATAAACTCTTAACATATATGTATACATGTCATTAAAATTTCACATTTTTCTCATGCACATAGGTTGACTTATTCGAGTTTAAAATAAGCAGCTGAAACTTGGCATAAAAATTCAATTTGCATGATAAATTTTAAAAATCTATAATTCGAAATATACTTAACTAAATGACATAATTCTTGTTCCTATGTACTCATAATTTACACAAGAAATAACCATATATAGTATATTTTCCCAGTATATGTATATCATGCTAAAATTCAAATCAAAACAGGACATATATAACATGTGATTTAGCTGGAAATAACATATCATTTTTCATGCTTAAAATTTCTTTAAAAATTAAATATGTATGACATGTAAAATACATAATTATACACTTAATCTCAACTACAACACATGATAAGAAGTTAGCATCTAACCTCCTTCAAGAAATATGAAAATGAAACTCCGAAAGTTGATCTCAACCTATCTTCGGCAAGATTTCTCTCGGTTTTTCTTCCTCACTCTATAGCTAAAACCTTGCTTATTTTGGTGTGATTTTCAATTCTAAGCTGATGCCCCTTTATATAGAGAATCAAAGGAGACAACATCACCTTCTTCACATCCACACTCCATCATAATAAACTCATTAGGGCCCTTGCCATTAATGTTTTTCTAAAATCATGCACAAAGTTGAGTAAGCTTTGAAAAGTACTTGTAATGCATGATTCATCTTGTATATATCAAGACAAAACTTTTCTCTTTGACTACATCTTGATATGGCTCGAAATTAAGCTAAAATGACTCATTTATTACTTAAGAATACTTAGAAAAGTTTTTATAAAAATAAATAAAGATAATAAATGGAATTCATAACTTGTAAACCTCTCCAATCTATAGTAAATGCTTAGAAAAGACCATCATGTGATCCTAATCTGATTTCCATGATAAAATTCGTGACTTAATGAAAAATATAGAATTTACGGAACCGAATTCCGACTTAAAACGAACGATTACCGTAAAATCGAAAATTTTCAATTTCTCGCTTTTACTTTCTGCATTTTTCCTATTTATGCTGAAAATTTTTTATTTTTATCATTCCCCAACTTATAATAACATATCACATGATATATATATATATATATATATATATCAATATCAAGGTATTTCATGAGAAATAATATGGCTTAAATTTAATACTTTATTTTTATTTTAAAAACAATATCACTTACTATTATTATTATTATTATTATTATTATTATTATTATTATTATTATTTTCTAAAATTGTGCTGATTTCCTTTCTGAAAATCTATATTAAAGTTCATCTTGATGTTTACTAAATATATAGATAAATATAATTTTTTTTTTTTCGAAATCGAAATCGGACTTAAATTCCGACAACAACCGAAAAAAACTAGAATATTTTCGAATATACTCTTAATAATTTAAATAAACCATCTTGTCTAAATTAATAGAACCTCATAACTTAACAATTTGATCACATACTTAGGAAATTTATATCATTTAGACGACTAACTAAATTTTTATGAAAAATACTTCCGATTTCACTTTAAAGTCGAGCAAAGTGAATCGGTTTTATTTATTAACTGAACGGGGCGTTACAACCTATCCTCCTTAAAATATTTCCGTCCTCGGAAATACAAACTAAAGTACAGAGGTCATAACTATAACTATGCACAACTTAAAACTTAAAATCGGGATACCTAACTCTGAACTCGGCTTCTCTCTCCAAAGTGGCTTCGTCCTCACTGTGGTGACTACAACGTACTTTGACAAGTGGTATCTCTCTATTTCTCAGCCGTTGAACCTTTCGGTCCAGAATAGCTATCGGCTGTTCATCATAAGTCAGGTTCTGCCCGACTTCTAACCCGTCAAAGCTAACTATATGACTCGGGTCATACACGTCTTTCGGTATTTCCTCAACATCGAAACATGAAAAACATTATGTACCCCCGAGAGCTCAGGAGGTAATGCCAGGCGATACGCTTGACCGCGCGTCGCAACGCGGCAAAATTAAAATTTATATTTTCCTCGACTAACCTCTACTAACTAGTAGTAGTGGCGAGCAAGGGTCGATCCCACGAGGAGTGTGAATCAAATCGTGAATTTTCTCGTATTAATTGAAATTATAAAAAGCGATAAATGGGGTTAAAAACTAAACATAAAAATCCTAATAAACAAAGGAAATGAAATAAAATGGAATAAATAAAGAGAAGTTTCTAGTTCACGGTTCCGTCTACACCCTCGACTAACTCGTCTAATCAATTCTGGTATCAAATCTCGCTATCCTATGAAATTACCAGCCCTAGGCAACGAGACGGTCAGTTACCCGAATTTTTCCTTATTTAATTTAACCGCGAGACGTTCTACGATTAAACCTGACTTCTTGTACAGTCCAGAAAAACGTTTTCAAGATTTAATACAATTAGCTGCTTTACGAACTAGAAAAATAGGCTAGACTAAGTAGTGAACTCAACCGCGTTCGTTCACTTAATTAGGCCGTGTTATCCCCGGTAGTTACCATCTTCCGGTTACCTCTTATGAATTAAACACAACAACAATTACGGATTGTAGGTCTAATTCAGATGTAGATATGAAAAGCCTAATCTAGGTGATCAATCTAAACAAGACTAACACATCATAGTGAATTATTCAAAATAACACAAACAATTCCAAAAAGATATTAAAATCATCAACCACGTAAATTAATTAAACATCATCAAGTCGTAAGGTTCAACATCTCCGGAACTAGAATAAAAACCTAGCCTAACATAATAAATAATAAAAGAAAGAGAATAAGAATATCTCCTTTCGTGTGCGGGTGCGGCCTCCCTCCGCGATTAATCGGGTTCCTCGCGTCTTTGTATATCTGCGCGCAACTTTCTTTTCTTCTCTGCGTGATGTCTTTTTCTCTTCTTATGTATATGTGGCGGCTTTTTTTGTTTTTCGTCTGATGCCTCTTATTCAATCCCAACAAATAATTCCCCTTTTAATAAGCTAATGAGTGGGTCCAAATAACTCATGACTTTGTGCGTGATCAATTCCCTCAATGTGTCCTATTATTTAAATCCTTCATAAATCGTAATTAATTGCAGCTCAAAGTTAGTGGGCCTTGAGCCCATTATTTCCTTCACATTAATTTTGGGCCAGCAGATGTCTGAATATGGGGTGCTGTTGGGCCAGTACGGGACACCTCCATACTGCTCCGGATTAAATTTCTTCCAATGTCACGTCGCCGCCGAAAACACTCCAATATCCTAAAAATAAACCATAAAAATATCAAAGTGCAAGATTCCATCTAATAATTAAATAAGACGAAAAATATATAAGTGCGATAAAACTAAGCATATAAAAATACGCTAATAAATATATAAAGTACACACTTTTTCCGACCAATCAAATCTTCCCAAACTTAAACCATTGCTTGTCCTCAAGCAACTTAGAACTAAAAGCACATAGATGGACATGAAAAACATGTACGTGGAACTTTACTCAGGGCCTCGCAATTCTCACATAAGTGCATAGCTCAAACAACTCAAATTAATTTATCCGGACTCAAGATGAAATCATTCTAGGAACTCCAACATATCAAGTATCAATTCAAGTGACCACCATAGTTTGTCAATCTTTATAACGAATGTACTGATCAATGCAACTAATGACACCCCTCCTTTGCTGACAAGTCAAGTTCCCTTCCGTTTCTAGCCGAAGTCTAAATGTCTCATCCTCCACACTTTTTTTTTAAGTAGAGAACGGCAGGTCCGTCACAACCCATGGGTTTTAGCCTTTCGTTCTCGTCTAGATACGGAAATTATTGGAATTATACACTAGAGCCCCCACAGATTGGCAGCTGTTGCAGCCCATGCTCTTTTTTTTATTTTTTATTTTTTTGTACCAAACGGCTTTTCGACTCCACCAATTATTCCTCCATCCTCATTATTCTTTTTTTTTTCGACTATGAGACATAGAAACCCCAACTTTCAACTTTGAGTCCCCAAACTTAATCAACATTGATTAAAGCAATCACAAGCACATGTCAACAACACAAATCGCCTCAAAACCAACTTACCACAAATAAGTCACAAAAATATCAACCATCATGCCTTTGTCCCCAAAATAAAAACACCTCAAGATATTTAACCAAATAAAATTAATTCAAAAGCCATTTAAACTAGCACAATAAATCCAAACCGACTCTCATGTCATCATAGCAAAATTCCACGTACATGCAATCTCACGCTCACACAAGCAAATGTCATGCAACCAATCTAATACTCAAACTCTAAGGGGCATAAATATAATGACATAATATAAAATGAATACTCACCAAGAAACCACCTCCCCAAACTTAGAGTTTGCATATATCATCAAAACTCAAATAAACAAAAACGGAGGTAAAAAAAACGAGTTCACCTTAGTCAATGCGAAGAAGGTCGCCAAACCATGCACACCATTGGGTTGCCTCCCAACAAGCGCCTCTTTTTATTGTCGTCGGCTCGACTTATTGTTTCCTTTTCATCAAAAGATCCATGGCGGCTTCGGAGGTGGTCTCAAGGGAGGCATCAATCTCACCACGCCATGCTTGGTGGCATCTCCTCTTTCGGACGTTGGGTGCTTCACTGGGTCTTTCCTCCATGACGCTAGTTCCTCAAGGATGTGTAGCAACCCACGCTCGATCACGGTCACCGCCTCAACAAAATCCCATTCACACCTTTTGTTTTGCTCGATCGTCTCAAGAGAAGGTATATCAAGACCCAAGACATGCTTCAGCATCTTTGCTCAGTACCCACTTCATATTAGATGATACAAGACATGGTTCAGCTTCTATCGGCACAAAAGCAGGAAGAACGGTACGCTTTTTGGCTACAGCAGGTCGAGTATGGGGTACCTCCGTATTCTGCTGCTCAGCCCCATATTCTGCAGCTTGGTTCTCTTTTTCGCTCTCATTCTTCTCGATATTCGTTATTTTCTCGTTCTCCATCTCGTGTGTGCACTCTTCAATTTCCTCGAGGTCTTCGCAGTATGAATGGATGACGCTTGAACTCATTTGACTCGTTTTCAGCCGATACACTAGTCGGTCCATCTGGTCCACCAATTGGCTCATTTGGCCTTGTAAATTCCTTATGCGCAGTTCTTGGTTCTCGATGCTCATCTCTGGCTCTTGATTCTCGCTTCTTGGCTCTTGATGCTTGCCTCAACACTTTGCTGAAAGTTAAGAGTGTGAGCCGTCAACTCCTTCACCATATCCTCAAGTGATGGACCAGGATCTCTCTCAACGAATGGCTCACAATACTCTTGCCGAAATCTCAACGTGTGAGCCTCTAGTGCCTTCACCATATCCTCTAGCGATGGGCTGGGATCTCGCGCAATTGGTGGCTCGGAGTACGCATGGAAAGAGTTCGAGAGCTCTCTCAAGCCGTACTCGTTCTCCTCGGGATACATGTAGTCTTGCTCGTACCTTCGCCAGCCATTAGGTCCTCTTATGCCTCTATCTCCAATCCACGGGCCTCGTATCTCCCTCTCATACTGGTAAGGTGCACGGTGGGTATAAAAGTCATGATAATAGGCTGCCATCTCGAAAAGCTGCTCAAAGCTCGATCAAAAACGCCAAAACTCAAGTTACTCCCAAGAGTATGGGGGCGAACTAATCTGTCAAGCAGAGTACGGGGTCTCCCAGTATTCTTCCAGAAAAACAAAAACAAAGAAAAAGAGAGGGGTAAAAGATGATAAAAATAAAAAATCTAAAAATAATAATAATAATCTATTTAATTAGTACTAACAAATCACAATTCAATAATGCCACTCCCCGGCAACAGCGCCAAAATTTGACCGCGCGTCGCAACGCGGCAAAATTAAAATTTATATTTTCCTCGACTAACCTCTACTAACTAGTAGTAGTGGCGAGCAAGGGTCGATCCCACGAGGAGTGTGAATCAAATCGTGAATTTTCTCGTATTAATTGAAATTATAAAAAGCGATAAATGGGGGGGGGGGATTGGTTTAAAAACTAAACATATTAAAAATCCTAATAAACAAAGGAAATGAAAATAAAATAGAATAAATAAAGAGAAGTTTCTAGTTCACGGTTCCGTCTACACCCTCGACTAACTCGTCTAATCAATTCTGATATCAAATCTCGCTATCCTATGAAATTACTAGCCCTAGGCAACGACACGGCCAGTTACCCGAATTTTTCCTTATTTAAATTAACCGCGAGACGTTCTACGATAAAACCTGACTTCTTGTACAGTCCAGAAAAACGTTTTCAAGATTTAATACAATTAGCCGCTTTACGAACTAGAAAAATAGGCTAGACTAAGTAGTGAACTCAACCGCGTTCGTTCACTTAATTAGGCCGTGTTATCCCCGGTAGTTACCATCTTCCGGTTACCTCTTATGAATTAAACACAACAACAATTACGGATTGCAGGTCTAATTCAGATGTAGATATGAAAAGCCTAATCTAGGTGATCAATCTAAACAAGACTAACACATCATAGTGAATTATTCAAAATAACACAAACAATTCCAAAAAGATATTAAAATCATCAACCACGTAAATTAATTAAACATCATCAAGTCGTAAGGTTCAACATCTCCGGAACTAGAATAAAAACCTAGCCTAACATAATAAATAATAAAAGAAAGAGAATAAGAATATCTCCTTTCGTGTGCGGGTGCGGCCTCCCTCCGCGATTAATCGGGTTCCTCGCGTCTTTGTATATCTGCGCGCAACTTTCTTTTCTTCTCTGCGTGATGTCTTTTTCTCTCCTTATGTATATGTGGCGGCTTTTTTTGTTTTTCGTCTGATGCCTCTTATTCAATCCCAACAAATAATTCCCCTTTTAATAAGCTAATGAGTGGGCCAAATAACTCATGACTTTGCGCGTGATCAATTCCCTCAATGTGTCCTATTATTTAAATCCTTCATAAATCGTAATTAATTGCAGCTCAAAGTTAGTGGGCCTTCGGCCCATTATTTCCTTCACATTAATTTTGGGCCAGCAGATGTCTGAATATGGGGTGCTGTTGGGCCAGTACGGGACACCTCCATACTGCTCCGGATTAAATTTCTTCCAATCTCACGTCGCCGCCGAAAACACTCCAATATCCTAAAAATAAACCATAAAAATATCAAATTACAAGATTCCATCTAATAATTAAATAAGTCGAAAAATATATAAGTGCGATAAAACTAAGCATATAAAAATACGCTAATAAATATATAAAGTACACACTTTTTCCGACCAATCAAATCTTCCCAAACTTAAACTATTGCTTGTCCTCAAGCAACTTAGAACTAAAAGCACATAGATAGACATGAAAAACATGTACGTGGAACTTTACTCAGGGCCTCGCAATTCTCAGATAAGTGCATAGCTCAAACAACTCAAATTAATTTATCCGGACTCAAGATGAAATCATTCTAGGAACTCCAACATATCAAGTATCAATTCAAGTGACCACCATAGTTTGTCAATCTTTATAACGAATGTACTGATCAATGCAACTAATGACACCCCTCTCTTTGCTGACAAGTCAAGTTCCCTTCCGTTTCTAGCCGAAGTCTAAATGTCTCATCCTCCACACTTTTTTTTTTAAGTAGGGAACGGCAGCTCCGTCACAACCCATGGGTTTTAGCCTTTCGTTCTCGTCTAGATACGGAAATTATTGGAATTATACACTAGAGCCCCCACAGATTGGCAGCTGTTGCAGCCCATGCTCTTTTTTTTTATTTTTTATTTTTTTGTACCAAACGGCTTTTCGACTCCACCAATTATTCCTCCATCCTCATTATTCTTTTTTTTTTTTCGACTATGAGACATAGAAACCCCAACTTTCAACTTTGAGTCCCCAAACTTAATCAACATTGATTAAAGCAATCACAAGCACATGTCAACAACACAAATCGCCTCAAAACCAACTTACCACAAATAAGTCACAAAAATATCAACCATCATGCCTTTGTCCCCAAAATAAAAACACCTCAAGATATTTAACCAAATAAAACTAACTCAAGCCATTTAAACTAGCACAATAAATCCAAACCGACTCTCATGTCATCATCGCAAAATTCCACGTACATGCAATCTCACGCTCACACAAGCAAATGTCATGCAACCAATCTAATACTCAAACTCTAAGGGGCATAAATATAATGACATAATATAAAATGAATACTCACCAAGAAACCACCTCCCCAAACTTAGAGTTTGCATATATCATCAAAACTCAAATAAACAAAAACGGAGGTAAAAAAAACGAGTTCACCTTAGTCAATGCGAAGAAGGTCGCCAAACCATGCACACCATTGGGTTGCCTCCCAACAAGCGCCTCTTTTTATTGTCGTCGGCTCGACTTATTGTTTCCTTTTCATCAAAAGATCCATGGCGGCTTCGGAGGTGGTCTCAAGGGAGGCATCAATCTCACCACGCCATGCTTGGTGGCATCTCCTCTTTCGGACGTTGGGTGCTTCACTGGATCTTTCCTCCATGACGCTAGTTCCTCAAGGATGTGTAGCAACCCACGCTCGATCACGGTCACCGCCTCAACAAAATCCCATTCACACCTTTTGTTTTGCTCGATCGTCTCAAGAGAAGGTATATCAAGACCCAAGACATGCTTCAGCATCTTTGCTCAGTACCCACTTCATATTAGATGATACAAGACATGGTTCAGCTTCTATCAGCACAAAAGCAGGAAGAACGGTACGCTTTTTGGCTACAGCAGGTCGAGTATGGGGTACCTCCGTATTCTGCTGCTCAGCCCCATATTCTGCAGCTTGGTTCTCTTTTTCGCTCTCAGTATTCTGCCAGAAAAACAAAAATAAAGAAAAAGAGAGGGGTAAAAGATGATAAAAATAAAAAATCTAAAAATAATAATAATAATAATTCAATTAGTACTAACAAATCACAATTCAATAATGCCACTCCCCGGCAACAGCGCCAAAATTTGACCGCGCGTCGCAACGCAGCAAAATTAAAATTTATATTATCCTCGACTAATCTCTACTAACTAGTAGTAGTGGCGAGCAAGGGTCGATCCCACGAGGAGTGTGAATCAAATCGTGAATTTTCTCATATTAATTGAAATTATAAAAAGCGATAAATGGGGGGGGGGGATTGGTTTAAAAACTAATCATATTAAAAATCCTAATAAACAAAGGAAATGAAAATAAAATAGAATAAATAAAGAGAAGTTTCTAGTTCACGGTTCCGTCTACACCCTCGACTAACTCGTCTAATCAATTCTGGTATCAAATCTCGCTATCCTATGAAATTACCAGCCCTAGGCAACGACACGGTCAGTTACCCGAATTTTTCCTTATTTAATTTAACCGCGAGACGTTCTACGATTAAACCTGACTTCTTGTACAGTCCAGAAAAACGTTTTCAATATTTAATACAATTAGCTGCTTTACGAACTAGAAAAATAGGCTAGACTAAGTAGTAAACTCAACCGCGTTCGTTCTCTTAATTAGGCCGTGTTATCCCCGGTAGTTACCATCTTCCGGTTACCTCTTATGAATTAAACACAACAACAATTACGGATTGCAGGTCTAATTCAGATGTAGATATGAAAAGCCTAATCTAGGTGATCAATCCAAACAAGACTAACACATCATAGTGAATTATTCAAAATAACACAAACAATTCCAAAAAGATATTAAAATCATCAACCACGTAAATTAATTAAACATCATCAAGTCGTAAGGTTCAACATCTTCGGAACTAGAATAAAAACCTAGCCTAACATAATAAATAATAAAAGAAAGAGAATAAGAATATCTCCTTCCGTGTGCGGGTGCGGCCTCCCTCCGCGATTAATCGGGCTCCTCGCGTCTTTGTATATCTGCGCGCAACTTTCTTTTCTTCTCTGCGTGATGTCTTTTTCTCTTCTTATGTATATGTGGCGGCTTTTTTTGTTTTTCGTCTGATGCCTCTTATTCAATCCCAACAAATAATTCCCCTTTTAATAAGCTAATGAGTGGGTCCAAATAACTCATGACTTTGTGCGTGATCAATTCCCTCAATGTGTCCTATTATTTAAATCCTTCATAAATCGTAATTAATTGCAGCTCAAAGTTAGTGGGCCTTGAGCCCATTATTTCCTTCACATTAATTTTGGGCCAGCAGATGTCTGAATATGGGGTGCTGTTGGGCCAGTACGGGACACCTCCATACTGCTCCGGATTAAATTTCTTCCAATGTCACGTCGCCGCCGAAAACACTCCAATATCCTAAAAATAAACCATAAAAATATCAAAGTGCAAGATTCCATCTAATAATTAAATAAGACGAAAAATATATAAGTGCGATAAAACTAAGCATATAAAAATACGCTAATAAATATATAAAGTACACACTTTTTCCGACCAATCAAATCTTCCCAAACTTAAACCATTGCTTGTCCTCAAGCAACTTAGAACTAAAAGCACATAGATGGACATGAAAAACATGTACGTGGAACTTTACTCAGGGCCTCGCAATTCTCACATAAGTGCATAGCTCAAACAACTCAAATTAATTTATCCGGACTCAAGATGAAATCATTCTAGGAACTCCAACATATCAAGTATCAATTCAAGTGACCACCATAGTTTGTCAATCTTTATAACGAATGTACTGATCAATGCAACTAATGACACCCCTCCTTTGCTGACAAGTCAAGTTCCCTTCCGTTTCTAGCCGAAGTCTAAATGTCTCATCCTCCACACTTTTTTTTTAAGTAGAGAACGGCAGGTCCGTCACAACCCATGGGTTTTAGCCTTTCGTTCTCGTCTAGATACGGAAATTATTGGAATTATACACTAGAGCCCCCACAGATTGGCAGCTGTTGCAGCCCATGCTCTTTTTTTTATTTTTTATTTTTTTGTACCAAACGGCTTTTCGACTCCACCAATTATTCCTCCATCCTCATTATTCTTTTTTTTTTCGACTATGAGACATAGAAACCCCAACTTTAAACTTTGAGTCCCCAAACTTAATCAACATTGATTAAAGCAATCACAAGCACATGTCAACAACACAAATCGCCTCAAAACCAACTAACCACAAATAAGTCACAAAAATATCAACCATCATGCCTTTGTCCCCAAAATAAAAACACCTCAAGATATTTAACCAAATAAAATTAACTCAAGCCATTTAAACTAGCACAATAAATCCAAACCGACTCTCATGTCATCATCGCAAAATTCCACGTACATGCAATCTCACGCTCACACAAGCAAATGTCATGCAACCAATCTAATACTCAAACTCTAAGGGGCATAAATATAATGACATAATATAAAATGAATACTCACCAAGAAACCACCTCCCCAAACTTAGAGTTTGCATATATCATCAAAACTCAAATAAACAAAAACGGAGGTAAAAAAAACGAGTTCACCTTAGTCAATGCGAAGAAGGTCGCCAAACCATGCACACAATTGGGTTGCCTCCCAACAAGCGCCTCTTTTTATTGTCGTCGGCCCGACTTATTGTTTCCTTTTCATCAAAAGATCCATGGCGGCTTCGGAGGTGGCCTCAAGGGAGGCATCAATCTCACCACGCCATGCTTGGTGGCATCTCCTCTTTCGGGCGTTGGGTGCTTCACTGGATCTTTCCTCCATGACGCTAGTTCCTCAAGGATGTGTAGCAACCCACGCTCGATCACGGTCACCGCCTCAACAAAATCCCATTCACACCTTTTGTTTTGCTCGATCGTCTCAAGAGAAGGTATATCAAGACCCAAGACATGCTTCAGCGCATCTTTGCTCAGTACCCACTTCATATTAGATGATACAAGACATGGTTCAACTTCTATCGGCACAAAAGCGGGAAGAACGGTACGCTTTTTGGCTACAACAGGTCGAGTATGGGGTACCTCCGTATTCTGCTGCTCAGCCCCATATTCTGCAGCTTGGTTCACTTTTTCGCTCTCATTCTTCTCGATATTCGTTATTTTCTCGTTCTCCGTCTCGTGTGTGCACTCTTCAATTTCCTCGAGGTCCTCGCTGTATGAATGGATGACGCTTGAACTCATTTGACTCGTTTCCAGCCGATACACTAGTCGGTCCATCTGGTCCACCAATTGGCTCATTTGGCCTTGTAAATTCCTTATGCGCAGTCCTTGGTTCTCGATGCTCATCTCTTGGCTCTTGATGCTCGCTTCTTGGCTCTTGATGCTCGCCTCAACACTTTGCTGAAAGTTAAGAGTGTGAGCCGTCAACTCCTTCACCATATCCTCAAGTGATGGACCAGGATCTCTCTCAACGAATGGCTCACAATACTCTTGCCGAAATCTCAACGTGTGAGCCTCTAGTGCCTTCACCATATCCTCTAGCGATGGGCTGGGATCTCGCGCAATTGGTGGCTCGGAGCACGCATGGAAAGAGTTCGAGAGCTCTCTCAAGCCGTACTCGTTCTCCTCGGGATACATGTAGTCTTGCTCGTACCTTCGCCAGCCATTAGGTCCTCTTATGCCTCTATCTCCAATCCACGGGCCTCGTATCTCCCTCTCATACTGATAAGGTGCACGGTGGGTATAAAAGTCGTGATAATAGGCTGCCATCTCGAAAAGCTGCTCAAAGCTCGATCAAAAACGCCAAAACTCAAGTTACTCCCAAGAGTATGGGGGCGAACTAATCTGTCAAGCAGAGTACGGGGTCTCCCAGTATTCTGCCAGAAAAACAAAAACAAAGAAAAAGAGAGGGGTAAAAGATGATAAAAATAAAAAATCTAAAAATAATAATAATAATCTATTTAATTAGTACTAACAAATCACAATTCAATAATGCCACTCCCCGGCAACAGCGCCAAAATTTGACCGCGCGTCGCAACGCGGCAAAATTAAAATTTATATTTTCCTCGACTAACCTCTACTAACTAGTAGTAGTGGCGAGCAAGGGTCGATCCCACGAGGAGTGTGAATCAAATCGTGAATTTTCTCGTATTAATTGAAATTATAAAAAGCGATAAATGGGGGGGGGGGATTGGTTTAAAAACTAAACATATTAAAAATCCTAATAAACAAAGGAAATGAAAATAAAATAGAATAAATAAAGAGAAGTTTCTAGTTCACGGTTCCGTCTACACCCTCGACTAACTCGTCTAATCAATTCTGATATCAAATCTCGCTATCCTATGAAATTACTAGCCCTAGGCAACGACACGGTCAGTTACCCGAATTTTTCCTTATTTAAATTAACCGCGAGACGTTCTACGATTAAACCTGACTTCTTGTACAGTCCAGAAAAACGTATCAAGATTTAATACAATTAGCCGCTTTACGAACTAGAAAAATAGGCTAGACTAAGTAGTGAACTCAACCGCGTTCGTTCACTTAATTAGGCCGTGTTATCCCCGGTAGTTACCATCTTCCGGTTACCTCTTATGAATTAAACACAACAATCCGTATTGTTGCAGGTCTAATTCAGATGTAGATATGAAAAGCCTAATCTAGGTGATCAATCTAAACAAGACTAACACATCATAGTGAATTATTCAAAATAACACAAACAATTCCAAAAAGATATTAAAATCATCAACCACGTAAATTAATTAAACATCATCAAGTCGTAAGGTTCAACATCTCCGGAACTAGAATAAAAACCTAGCCTAACATAATAAATAATAAAAGAAAGAGAATAAGAATATCTCCTTTCGTGTGCGGGTGCGGCCTCCCTCCGCGATTAATCGGGTTCCTCGCGTCTTTGTATATCTGCGCGCAACTTTCTTTTCTTCTCTGCGTGATGTCTTTTTCTCTCCTTATGTATATGTGGCGGCTTTTTTTGTTTTTCGTCTGATGCCTCTTATTCAATCCCAACAAATAATTCCCCTTTTAATAAGCTAATGAGTGGGCCCAAATAACTCATGACTTTGTGCGTGAACAATTCCCTCAATGTGTCCTATTATTTAAATCCTTCATAAATCGTAATTAATTGCAGCTCAAAGTTAGTGGGCCTTGAGCCCATTATATCCTTCACATTAATTTTGGGCCAGCAGATGTCTGAATATGGGGTGCTGTTGGGCCAGTACGGGACACCTCCATACTGCTCCGGATTAAATTTCTTCCAACGTCACGTCGCCGCCGAAAACACTCCAGTATCCTAAAAATAAACCATAAAAATATCAAAGTACAAGATTCCATCTAATCATTAAATAAGTCAAAAAATATATAAGTGCGATAAAACTAAGCATATAAAAATACGCTAATAAATATATAAAGTACACACTTTTTCCGACCAATCAACGCTACTTCGCCCACTCGCTCGAGAATATCAAATGGCCCTATAAAACGGGGCTGCAACTTCCCTCTCTTCCCGAACCGAACTACGCCTTTCATAGGCATAACTTTCAAAATAACTTTATCGTTCCCATCAATCTCAATCTCTCTTCTACGCTTGTTAGCATCGGCTTGTTGTCTACTCTGTGCTTCTTTCAGTCTCGCTCGAATCTCAGTGACCATTTGCACTGTGTCCTCAATCAACTCATGACCGAGAACTTGCTTTTCGCCAACCTCATCCCAATAAAGGGGTGATCGACACTTGCGTCCGTACAAAGCTTCGTATGGTGCCATCTTGATCGACGAGTGATAGCTATTATTATAGGCAAACTCTATCATAGGTAACAATTTCTCCCATGAACTACCTCGCTCAAGGGCACAAGCTCGAAGCATGTCCTCAAGTGTCTGAATAGTCCGTTCCGACTGTCCGTCGGTCTGTGGGTGGTAAGCAGAACTGAATTTTAACTGTGTTCCCAAAGATTCATTTAAACTCTCCCAAAATCGACTTGTGAATCTGGGATCTCGATCGGATACAATCGAGGCTGGTACTCCATGGAGTCGAACGCTCCCACGAAGGTAAATCTCGGCTACCTTCTCCATAGACATCTCCATAGTAACGGGCATAAAATGGGCCGACTTGGTTAGAAGATCCACTACAACCCATACCGCATCGTGCTGCTCAGACGACCTCGGTAATCCTGTGACAAAATCCATGGCCAATTCCTCCCACTTCCACTGCGGAATCTCTAAGGGCTGGAGAAATCCCGGTGGATATTTATGCTCAGCTTTCACTTGCTGGCAAATCAAGCACTTGTTCACAAACTCAGCTACATCTTTCTTCATGCCCTTCCACCAAAACGACCTTTTTAAGTCGTGATACATCTTGGTACTCCCGGGATGTGCCAAATATGGTGCACTGTGAGCCTCAGTCAAGATCTCCTTTCTCAAGGCTTCCACGTTTGGCACAACGATTCTCCCTTTGTACTGTAAGACACCATCCTTGCCTAGATCAAACCTCTCTACTCCGCCGACATGAATCTTGGCCTCCAACGAGCGAATGAACTCGTCAGAAGTCTGTTCCTGCCGAATCTTATCTCGGAGTGTAGGCCATATTCTCATCGAACTGATACTTCCCATCATCTCTGAATGAGGAAGTGATTCGACAACTTCTATCTGCATCCGGGCAAAATATTTGATCAACTGACACTGCTGGGTTATCATGCAGGCCAGCTCGCCCCTTGTCTTCCGGCTGAGAGCGTCGGCGACTACGTTCGCCTTTCCTGGATGATAGTTAATAGTGCAGTCATAATCTTTCACCAGCTCCAACCTTCGCCTCTGACGCATGTTGAGCTCTTTCTGGGTGAAGATATACTGCAAACTCTTGTGGTCGGTAAAAATCTCGCATCTACCGCCGTACAAATAATGCCTCCAAATCTTCAGAGCATGTACCACTGCTGCCAACTCAAGGTCATGAGTTGGGTAGTTCTCCTCGTGCGGCTTTAGCTGTCGAGAGGCATAAACCACTACTTTACCTTCTTGCATTACTACACAACCTAGACCCTGTTTTGAGGTATCACTATAAATAGTGAAACCTTGAGTGGGATCCGGTATAGTTAACACAGGCGCCGTTGTAAGCCTTTCTTTGAGTTCTTGGAAACTCTCCTCACAACGGTCACTCCATTCAAACTTCACCGATTTCCTCGTCAAACGAGACAGAGGTAGGGCTATCTTAGAAAACCCTTCGATGAAACGCCGGTAATATCCAGCTAATCCAAGGAAACTTCGAACCTCGGTGGCATTCTTCGGTGTTGACCAATTTTGGACAGCCTCAATCTTTGCTGGATCAACCTCTATTCCTTTCTCCGTTACAATGTGGCCTAGAAAAGCTACTCGATCAAGCCAAAATTCACACTTTGAGAAATTGGCGTACAATTTCTCTCGTCTTAGAGTCTCTAGCACGGTTCTCAAATTCTCTTCATGCTGCTCCGGACTACGCGAATAGACCAAAATGTCATCAATAAAGACGATAACAAACTGGTCTAAGAAAGGATGAAAGACACGGTTCATGAGATCCATGAACACCGCCAGTGCATTACTCACACCAAACAGCATCACAACAAACTCATAGTGACCGTATCTCGTTCGGAAAGCGGTTTTGGCCACATCAGCTTCCTTGATTCTCAGCTGATGGTAGCCAGAGCGGAGATCTTTGAAAATATTCTAGCTCCCCTCAACTGATCAAACAAGTCCTCTATCCTGGGAAGTGGATATTTGTTTTTCACCGTCAACCGGTTTAGATCCCGGTAGTCGATGCACATGCGTAAGGTCCCGTCCTTCTTCTTGACAAAGAGGACAGGTGCTCCCCAGGGTGAAACACTCGGTCAAATAAAACCGAGCTTGAGTAGCTCCTGGATCTGAGACTTCAGCTCCTGAAGCTCTTTCGGGGCCATTCGATACGGAGCCTTCGACACTGGTCCTGCCCCTGGCACCAGATCGATCGTGAACTCTACTTGGCGTTTTGGTGGTACTCCTGGCAATTGCTCCGGAAAAACGTCTACGAAATCACGCACAACTGGAATATCCTTGGGTGACTGCTTCTCCGAACTTTCCCCAACTAAGCTTACCAGATAGCCTTGGTAGTCCTCCTTCTGCAGATATTTAACCGCCTTCTCCATGGGGATAACACGTGATAAAGTTCTCGCCTTCGTTCCGAAAAACGTGATATACTCTCCCTTGGCCAACTTAAGAGTCAGTTCTCTGTCGTGACACTTAATGTCCGCCTGATACTTCTCTAGCCAATCCATACCGAGTATGGGATCAAAGTCTCTCATCTCGATCACAAATGCATTGGCCTCTAGAGTTTTGCCACCTATGCCAATACTAAGGTTCTTGGCCAAAGAGTGCGTTACTATCTTTCTCCCTGAGGCTAGACTGATCTCAAGGGGGTCGATCGTACTCACTCTCTGTACCCTCACGACTTCTAGACACTTGGTCGAGATGAATGAATGGGTCGCCTCAGTGTCAAATAAGGCAAAGACTAGTACGTTGAATAATGAAATCATTCCAGACATCGTACCTGGCTGCTCGGCTATCTCCGTCTGGTTAAGGGCAAAGATATACGCAGGTCCTCCTTGTGGTTGGTTTTGGCCCTGCTGACGCTGACCCTGCTGGTTCTGAAGGCGATCTGGGCAATTCATAATTTTGTGGAAAGGTTTACGACAATGATAGCACACATTCTGTCCAGCCAAGCACTCTCCGCGGTGATTCTTGCCGCAGGTGGCACATGGTGGTAAAACCTGACGAATAGGCTGCACAGCCTGAGCTGGGGCTGGTGCTGGTACAGGTGCTGGAACTCTCTGTTTATTATTCCGATCATTACGACCCTTCCACTTTCTCTTGTGGGGTTTCTGTGCCTGCTGAGGTTGCACTGGATGTAGTGGGGCTGGCAGAGTTGGCAATGCCAGTGGTTAGACTGGCTGCTTAACTGGAACACAGACTCTGCTGGCCTCCACCATCATGCTCTCGGCCATCTGCTGGGCTCGAGAGACTGTCTCAGCATATGACATGGCACCCATGGCACTGATGGTATGACGGATCTCTCCACGTAGACCTCCCCGAAAACGCCTCGTCCTCTTTTCCTCCGTGTCAATAAGATTTGGCACAAAGAAGCCGAGGCGAGCGAATTCACGCTCGTACTCGTCAACGGTCTGTCCTCCTTGCTCCAAACTCAGAAACAATCTCTCCATCCGATCCCAATAGTGATCAGGATAATACTTCTCCCGGACTATCTCCTTCATCCGCTCCCATGTGAGATTTATCTTCTCCCCAGGCCTCATAGCCCAGTAAGCGGTCCACCAAAGTCCAGCATCCTCTGTCAACTGGAATTGACCACACATGATCTTAACTGGCTCTGGGCAACCCATGACCTCAAAGATAAGATCAAGGTTGCGTAGCCATTCCTCAACTTGTTTAGGATCTCCTTGTCCATTAAATGTCGCAGGGTGATACCCTCGGAACTGTGCGACTAGCTGACCCTGACTTGGCTCGAAAACTACTACAGGGGCTGCGACTGGCTGAACTGGAGTATTTCTGCGATTAGCCATCTGAATGGCCAGTTGACAGGATTAGCACATGAAGGAATTTGATAGAAAAGACGAAATATTTAACAACTCGATGGTTTACAAAATTATTGACGAGTCGTTGGCATACAACTTAACTTGTCTAGAGTTATCATTCTTTTAGGAGGATAGTTTTCTAAGCCCCCTAATATTCTCATACTAAATAGATAAAATACTTGCAAAAATAAAGATATGGTTAGATGACTTACCTCGGAGTCAGCGCGGGCGTGAGCGTGGTGTGGTTACTTCACTAACTCTTGGTCTACAGAACCTCTAACTAGGCTCTGATACCAAACTGTAACACCCTGCCTTATCTAACTTTTCTGATTAAAATTTTCGCGATTATCTTTGACAGATAGAGATACTGTTTTCGAAAATATTGAAACTTAACTTGCGGGATATTACTTACTTACTAACATGACTTCTTACTTTTTCTTTCTTTTACTCATGAATATATCAACATGTAAAATCTAACTGAAGAATATAGATAAGGAATAATTATACATAACATAATTATACATACATACTTATTGTTCTGGTTTATCAGTACGGAAACATAATAAATTATAGTCATAATATTTCAATACAAATCAACATAACACAAACATAATAATTGTCCAGCTTTATTCTGACATCACCACACCACTTCTCGGCTCACGCTCCATGCTGAACTCCATCACCTGAAAAACATAATTGGGGTGTGAGCAAAACCACTATGCTCCGTAAAAAAACCAACACTGAATAAACAGCACATATAATCCCATATCATGAACTAAGTATATACATAAATAAAATTTTACTTTACTGGGGCAACATCCGTGAACTTTCCGGATTATTATGTGATCACACTCTGGGGGTCGCCTCCCCAGAAACTCAGGATGGGAAAACCTTCCATACAAGACCGGGTGATCATAAACTCATCTTAACTGGACCACGAACGGAAACTTTACCGTTCGGGTAAAATATCTACATACATACCTCATACATGGTACAAGATTATAAGCAATGTAATACCCAGTGTAGGTCCCCCACCTGATATGTTGAAAAGACTTTGCAACTGCTGAACAACTGATGTAGCTGTTGGAGGCTCTACTCTCCACAACTACCACATATACAAACAAATATATCTAAGTATTTTATTTTATTTTTCTCAAAAATCACATATCTCTCTACAAAAATTATTTAACTTGGTAATTAAATAGTAGATATATTTATATACTCTCTTATAAAATTTTTAGATCAAAAGCACTTCAATAACTCAATCCACTCAAGTGTTAAAATTAATATATAATTATGCTAATTTACGCCTAACTTCAAATAATTTTAAAAATTCACCTACTTATCATACCAAGTTTAAACTTGGTCATCTTGACAAATACTCATACAAGAAATATTGATAAAAGTTTCACATTAAAAGCTTGAATATGGAGTGAGTTCTATTGCATGTAAAATCAACCTAACAGGCATGGGTTTTAGCATTTTTTACTCCTTCATTTCTCAACATAAAATTCTGAAATTTAACAGATAAACTCTTAACATATAAGTACACATGTCATTAAAATTTCACATTTTTCTCATGCACATAGGTTGACTTATTCGAGTTTAAAATAAGCAGCTGAAACTTGGCATAAAAATTCAATTTGCATGATAAATTTTAAAAATCTATAATTCGAGATATACTTAACTAAATGACATAATTCTTGTTCCTATGTACTCATAATTTACACAAGAAATAACCATATAAAGTATATTTTCCCAGTATATGTATATCATGCTAAAATTCAAATCAAAATAGGACATATATAACATGTGATTTAGCTGGAAATAACATATCATTTTTCATGCTTAAAATTTCTTTAAAAATTAAATATGTATGACATGTAAAATACATAATTATACACTTAATCTCAACTACAACACATGATAAGAAGTTAGCATCTAACCTCCTTCAAGAAATTTGAAAATGAAACTCCGAAAGTTGATCTCAACCTATCTTCGGCAAGATTTCTCTCGGTTTTTCTTCATCACTCTATAGCTAAAACTTTGCTTATTTTGGTGTGATTTTCAATTCTAAGCTGATGCCCCTTTATATAGAGAATCAAAAGAGACAACATCACCTTCTTCACATCCACACTCCATCATAATAAACTCATTAGGGCCCTTGCCATTAATGTTTTTCTAAAATCATGCACAAAGTTGAGTAAGCTTTGAAAAGTACTTGTAATGCATGATTCATCTTGTATATATCAAGACAAAACTTTTCTCTTTGACTACATCTTGATATGGCTCGAAATTAAGCTAAAATGACTCATTTATTACTTAAGAATACTTAGAAAAGTTTTTATAAAAATAAATAAAGATAATAAATGGAATTCATAACTTGTAAACCTCTCCAATCTATAGTAAATACTTAGAAAAGACCATCATGTGATCCTAATCTGATTTCCATGATAAAATTCGTGACTTAATGAAAAATATAGAATTTACGGAACCGAATTCCGACTTAAAACGAACGATTACCGTAAAATCGAAAATTTTTAATTTCTCGCTTTTACTTTCTGCATTTTTCCTATTTATGCTGATAATTTTTTATTTTTATCATTCCCCAACTTATAATAACATATCACATGATATATATATATCAATATCAAGGTATTTCATGAGAAATAATATGGTTTAAATTTAACACTTTATTTTTATTTTAAAAACACTTACTATTATTATTATTATTATTATTATTATTATTATTATTATTATTATTTTCTAAAATTGTGCTGATTTCCTTTCTGAAAATCTATATTAAATTTCATCTTGATGTTTACTAAATATATAGATAAATATAATTTTATTTTTTTTCGAAATCGAAATCGAAATCGGACTTAAATTCCGACAACCGAAAAAAACTAGAATATTTTCGAATATACTCTTAATAATTTAAATAAACCATCTTGTCTAAATTAATAGAACCTCATAACTTAACAATTTGATCACATACTTAGGAAATTTATATCATGTAGACGACTAACTAAATTTTTATGAAAAATACTTCCGATTTCACTTTAAAGTCGAGCAAAGTGAATCGGTTTTATTTATTAACTGAACGGGGCGTTACAAGAAATATCTTGGGCAAACTCGTGCAACCCGGCGGCATCCAATTCCCTGTGGTCAAAAGTTGAGCTGAGACAATTGGCCATAGATCGAATGTGACAAATCATAGCTTATGGTATCCAAGTAGAAGAGGAAGAAATTAAAACAAAAAAAATGAAAATCCCACGCTTAGGCGGCCAATCTCCGACAG
This sequence comes from Striga asiatica, assembly GCA_008636005.1. Classification (NCBI taxonomy): domain Eukaryota; kingdom Viridiplantae; phylum Streptophyta; class Magnoliopsida; order Lamiales; family Orobanchaceae; genus Striga; species Striga asiatica. The sequence continues at coordinate 1,229,146 of BKCP01007848.1, read as the reverse complement.
CCATAAAACGCATGAAGCCGGCCTTGGTCAGTATCAAATAAATCAGACACAACAAACACGATATAATTGCTCAAATGACAACTTCTAAAACTCTCATGCAAAAATGTAAATAAAGATAGCCAAGCACGTACCTTAAGTGTTCCCACTACTACCAGTAATATAGCAGTTACAACACAAAATGAAAGTGTCAATGCAATAACAGGGCACGGCTACAGTGCCGTCGTGGAACCGATCCGTTATTTTGTTTTGGTGCTTTGAATGTTGAAAATAAACATGAGCCTTTGGATTATATGACGCCCCACAATATTATGGTGTAGAATAAATCACCTAAACTTTGTCATGTTAGTCCATTATCAATCTACTTTCACATCGGTTTTTTCCTTATTTTTTTCAGTAAAATGTATTAAAAGTTATCGCCAATTAAATGACCTTCTTAGTGGTGGCTAAAGTATAAGCTTATAGTATATATAATTGAGCAAGTTTCAATAAATTTATTCAGCCAACAATTAAAAAAATAAAACTTTATTTAATAAAAATTTTTATGACCATTGACTAACATTTAAATGATAATTACACAAGTATAAGCTTATTATTATTAATTTTTTATTCTGTAATTGTTTTACAAGATTTTAAATTTTATGAATATACAATATTAAATTATTTTACAACTAATATTCCTATTTTGTAATAAAAGAGGAGCAATAAAGCATTAAATTATATTATCATGCATTAAATGTTATTCTTATGCATTAAATTTATTCTCCCTCCAAAATTTTCAGCATTCAATTTAATTTTTAAGTTACAAAATAACTTGTTTGAATGCCATAAATTATGAGTATAAACCAATCAATGGAGTTACAAAATTGTATTCAAATTTTAAATGACACTCACTGATGAAAATGACAGGGTATATTAGCATAAAGAAAATGATTGTAACGGCTCTTCCCACTACAAAAAAATTGTTATATTCCAACGGAAAATTTTACGGTAATATATTCCAATGGAAATTCCAACGGATATTCCAATAGTATAGCTTCCGTTGGAATCATTCCAATGAAAATATTCCATTGTAATGTGTTTTTCATTGGAATTTTAGATGAAATTTGATAATTCCAACGGCTTTTTACCGTAGGAATTTCTGTTGGAATATGCGATTTCCGTTGGAATTTTTATTTCCACCCCCGTTGGAAAATCTACCGTTGGAATCGTCAAAATCCAACGGAAATTCCAATAGAAAACTCATTCCAACGGAATATTTTTGTTGGAATTTCCGTTGGAATAATTCCAACGGGAAATAATAATAGCATTAAAATATCCGTTGAAATTCCCGTTGGAATTTTATTGAATTATATTTCCGTTGGAATTTCACCAATTTCTTGTAGTGTCCATAGCAATTACTTGATCAAAATCAATTTTGAGAATTATTTTCTTAATTCATTTTTTTTTTCATGTATTAAATTTTGATCTTTTTATATTGTTATCTTTTTAAAGTATTCTTTTATGTGCAAATGCACAGGTTGATTACTAGTAGACATCAAAATTCAAAGATATACCCGCATTTGATTGTTTACAAGTTAATTTACTCACATTTATTTCCTACTCAAAATCTAACTAAACTTTAACTGAATTCCACTATCTTTAATAATAATTAAATAATACAAACCAATCATCTATTATAATAAAAAGAGGGAACCTAAATAATACATAAATAGTAACTAAAAAATAATTCGTATTCCCACTAAAAAATATACTAGATATAGTACCTTTCTTTTTGAAATTTTTCATTTGCCGGTTTAAGTGGATCCTTTGATTTATTAAAAAATTTTCATTTCATGTGCCGGTTTAATTTTCCTATTTAAGTTGATGTTTTGATTTGAAAATTTTTTAGCTAATTTGATTGCTAAACTTGATATTCATCTTTCCGATTTTCATGAGGCCGATTTTGTGGACACTCCACATGATAGACATTAAGATTTTTTTAAATTTCTTTTGAAATTTTTCATTTGCCAGTTTAAGTGGTTTCTTTGATTTTTTTAAAAATTTTCATTTCATGTGGCATGTTAAAATACATAAAATAATGATTGAGTGTACCTAAAATTCTCATGAAAGTGGATGCTTTGATTTGCCGGTTCAAATTTTCCTATTTAAGTGGATGCTTTGATTTGAATTTTTTTCCTAAAATGAAAAATCTCTTTTTGTTTTGGTTGTTAATGAGATAGATATATACTCCTTGTCTAATGGAATGTGAAAATATGGATTTTTACTCCTTATCAAAATGTATGAATCATCCATTATTTAATATGATATTTATTAAATAACATACCCTTTTAAGTTTTATTGAATTTTATTCAAATTCATATATTTATTAAAACAATACTCTTTTAAGTAAAAAAAATTACGTGCATAATTTTTTTTTAATTCAAATTAAATTTGACATCACGATTTCATTTTTATTATTCATAAATAACGATGTAGTCGGGCGACTAAATCATATATATTTATTTCATCACATTTGTATAAAAATCTAATTTCATTGTGTTATATAATAAAATATTGTGATATATGAAATGAGTGTGCTATTTATTTTATTTTATGTAGGTAACGTGACTCAAGAATAACATTGAACAATTGAGTTGCTTTTTGACATGTTTTTCAAGAATAATTTAGGAAAATTTTGGTGAATCTTCACACATAATATAGAACATTTTAGGTACTTTTAGACATGATATATAACATTTTAGGTACTTTTAGTGTTTTAGATAGGCATGTTTGATGTTTTATATGTTTTTAGTCAAAATAATTTCAATTAGCTTCAATTAATTAATAATGGTTAGCATTTGTTAATTTCCAATAAATTCATAATCTATATATATTGAAAAAGAGAGGTCAATAAATCAAATGAGGAAAGTTTAAAAAAAATGTCAGTCAATCAAGTTGACTTACTAAATATGGCAACCATTTTAAAACATCCAAAAATTCTTTAATGGCCGAATATATGAAATCGTTTTTTTATGAAATCAATTGTGAGGATTTTTAGGAAATCTGTTATGCATGTATTCCTTTTTTTTTGGCAGTAAATAACAATTCACACGCTGACATAAGGTTTTATTTTTTACTACAATTCTGTTACAGATTTTGTGGAATCCGTGGATATTTAGGTAACATATCACAAGCCAATTATTTAGGTAACATAACATATCACAAACCATTTTATCGGTACGAGGTGGGAACACGATTCCATAATACGTTGTGGAATTATTATCATTTTTTTGTTCACAAAAAGCAAAACCCAAAAAGAATTTTATCCAAGAAAAGGAAAAGAATAAAGATTTTTTAAGTTTTTCTCATCAGCTTTCAATGTCAATCACCATCTTCACAACCACATTTTTCTCCTTTGATTCCGTACAAAGGCAACTCCATTAGCCCAGAGCTGTTTTTCTATATCTGTTTTCTTTTTTTTTTTCTCTTCCTTTTCCTTGGAAAATCCCGGAGAAAATAGTTGGGGAAATTAGGGAGGTTGAAGAGCAAAATAGAAAAGGGGTTTTGAAATTTTATCTGCAGCAAAAGTGGAGCTTGGCGATTTGTTTGATCCGATATCTATCTGCATCGTGGATATACACAGGTTCTCACATTGATTATGCGGATTTTAGGGTTTTGAATCAGCTAGAAGAAATAAAGATTTTTTTTTTCATTGCGTGTTGTATATTCCCCTTTTGGTATAAACTATTCTGAATCCGCGTTTTTTTTACCAATGTAGGATTTGTGGGGTTTGGAATTGAAATGCGAGGAACAATTTTTTTTCTTGACTTACATTGAAAATCAAATTCGTCTGGTAGTAGCAAAATTTGATATTTTGGATGGATTGCACATTTGTACTTGATTCTCATTTAACTTGCAGCTGAGGGTTTATACTTCTTATTACCTTTCCAATTGCTTTGCAGGTCGTCATCTAATTCTTGAAATGCTGTGCAGTTTTGTATAAAGTTTATTCTAGATCTGCTTACATGTATTACAGATGTTATTACGACATTTAGTGGCTCCTATAGTTGCCTGCCTCTATGGAATGATCCCTCCACAAAGCGCTGAATATGTAACCCATAAAAATAACTGAAAAAAAAACTGGAGAACTGGAAAGCTATGCAGTGTATTTTATTTATCTAAACAAAGTTGGACATTCAAATGATACGAATCTGGCTGGGTTATTTGTAATTTGAAATCATTGTGGTGTGTGGTTGTGTTTGCTAATTATTTTAAACTGTTGACTAAATTATTCGGCTTATCCTTCTTCAGATCTTAGTTTTTTGTGTTCCTCCTAGAGATTATAGGCTGACTTGTGCCTTGCTCCCTGCTTTGTAATTGTGTTTATTACCTTTCAAATTTATTTTCATCTCATATTTTTTTTATAAATGAGCTTTATTTGAATAATGAAATTTTAGTTCTGTATGAATTGTTGAATTTTACAGGCACTTGTCAAATTTGTAATGGATCCACAGTCAGATACTCATTTGAGCGAAAGTGGGGAGTTGGGTGGTTTAAGTGAAGTTTGCAATGGCAGCGTGTCTGGGAGGATAGAAGCTTTTAATTGTCTTGCTGGAGGTAAAACCATCTATTATCTTTCCTTTATATTGAATTTTAAAATTGTTCTTCTCTCTCTCTCTCTCTTGAAAAAATTTGAAAAAATTAGCCAAAATTTTGCATAAAAAATCTGCAAAAAATATTATCCTAATTTATTTTTAGGAAACATGCACGTATAAAATAGAATATATCACGTTTAAAAAACTCATCATTATCACAACTTAATACATTCAGGTATTATAGATTCAACACAAACTTGCACAATTTTTGCACAATTTTTAAACTATTAATTAGTAAATATACATAAGTATTTTTCAAAAAAAAAAAAAAAAAAAGAAAAGACATGTAAAATGAAGTAAAAATATCACAATGTGTTTACATATTGGAATGTTTCTTATTCAGATATGGATGAAAACGTGTATGGTATTGGTAAAATATGACATTTAGAAGATTCAATAATATGGTATCCTATATATTCAACTCAAATGTTGCACAATTTTGTTACCTATTATTTAGGAAATATACACGTTAATACTTTTAAACAAATAACATTTAAACGACATTAAATATCACTATTATTAAAATATCTGAATATTCCATATTTTATTTTTTTGTCAAGTTCGTTTATTTCTTAAGAAGTCAATTTTTAGTCATGAACAGTTATACGTTGTTGTCTCCCGTGTCACCAACCGAAGTGGTTTATAAATATTACTCTGCGAAGACGATCATTCACCACCAAATCAAAACAAAAATGTTGTGCACAAGAAAGTCTTCAATAATTTATGATTTTTTAGTTTGTATGTGACACGTTTACTTTTGTTATATATATAACATGCCTATTAAATTTAATATTATTTAAATGATTCCAGTAAAATATATCACCCCGTATGCACTCAAGTTTATGTATTTTTATGGTTGTGTTAATTATTTTTACTACTAATATTAGCTAAACAGAAACTGACATTTTTAAGCTTGCAGAGACTTTTGATTTCCAGCTTCTTATGTGATTCTTATGTGATTCATACATTTGGGCCAATATACAATGTGGAAGAGAACCCTCAAGCCTCTTTGAAAAATGCCTACAGGTACAAGTTGACGAACTTTCTATGGCCCTTTTTGTTTATCCATTAAGTTTAGTTATTGGTCCAAGCTCATCTTGCTTGGTTGGACATGATGCAGAAACGGTTTAAGCGTGGCAAGAGAACACAACATCCAGTACATTGCATTTACTGCTATCTCATGTAGGGGTGCATGGGTATGTTGTTGATTATCATTTACTGAAGTTTATGGTTGTTATTTCTTGCAGTAATTTATATTTATCTGTTAAAATAAATAGTAATCAATAACTATCAACTCAAATGAAGTTTGTGTCTAATGCACAATATCTTTATTTAATGATCAGCTACATCCTTTTGATTGTATTCTTTATACTCGACAGAAGCTTCCTTCTGTAATTAAATTATTGAAATCCTTTACTACGCCTTTTTCTTTAGCATTTTGCTATTGAGAAATTTATATATTTTGTACTATCGTGCAAAGTTTCAATGCTAGCTATTTAACACAACCGACTTCTAATGCATATATGTAACTCCTTGGATGACGTGCTTGGTCATATAAAGAAATATGGTATCTGGAAGTAGGAATACAAATACTACTTTACTTGGTGTTGATGTTTGAATGATGTTCATTTGCTATTTTAAATTAAATTATTATGTTTAGTTCCTGGTCTGTGGTTGCAGGTATCTTTATGATGAAGTTGCAGCTTACGCCTTATCTATAATCAAGGAATTTGCAGGGGGCTTTGAAAAGGTAACTTTTCTTTTAGACCACTTTTATTAGTTATATTTGAATCTAATTTTTTTGGAACATTTGTGTTTCTTTTTTAGAATATTTTATGGAATGTCTTCTGAGTGAAGGAATTTGAGAATGAAAGTAAGATTTGCTCTATCTTTCATGTTGAATACTTTTAACTGAAAATGCCATTCTTGTGAGTATTTTTTTAATGACTGAATTTCCGTTAAAAGCTTAAATTAGAAAAAAAATATAACAATATCGATGTATATTGTGGATTATATTTTTCTGGAGAGAAGGAATGCTATTTTGTGATCTCTTTTTCACAAATTTGCCAGTCAACATTAATAATTACCGTCTAATGACTTGCTTTGTGCACTTCTTATTCCATCTTAATTATGATTCTGTTTCCCTTATATATATAAATTATTGATTCATGTTCTCTATCACAGAAAAGAGATTTAACGTTCATGCCAACATTAATACTTGCATTTTAGAAAGTTTGCCGCATTTCAGTAATGTGGGTATGAATGTTAGTGTTTAGTCGGGCCCTCTTAGAATTTGAGATGTCAGCCTCATAATTGTTTCATTTTGTGAAGGGATGAGAATGATACCAAGAGAGAAGAAAATTTTTTAATCATGGAGAAGAGCAGAACTAAAAAGGAAAATGAGAGGAAGCAACTGGATAGGTAAATTTAGAAGGAAAAGTTAAAAGTGAATGCAACTTTGGAATTTTATTATTATTTCATAACTTATGATATTATTTTTAACATGCTATGTTTACTTACAACATCATTATTATGTGTCCTAACTCATATATCCAAAAATTTTGCAGGAGAAAGAGCTCAGGCGGTTGCATGAAAAGGTAGAAAATGAATAAACACGACGCGTGAAAGAAGAAAATGAAATTCAGAAACAGCTGAAAAGACAACAAAAGGAGATTGAGAGAGACCAAAGAAAGGAAACTAAGTTATGAGTCAAGAAACCGTCTTGCTCTCCAAAAATAATCGCCAATGAAGAAGTCTTTCAGTCATTTGCACAGTTGTACATATATGATATCGAAAACGAAATTTAAAATAGAATGAATGTTGTGATGTTTGTATTTAAAATTAAATATGATGAAAAACACATGTATCCAAATATTATTCATATGCTTATAATAATTTTATTTTTCAGGCAAAGAGATGGTGACAACAACTTGGATTGAAACAAATGTTAGACGAAAACAACGAGCTGGTCAAGTCATTTCGCATGGCTAGCAATAGGATGCAGAACCACGATAAGCCTAATGTCAGTATACGTCTAATAGGAAAAAGATACAATGATGCCAGACGCTATAATCTACCCGCAAGTTTTGAAGTTGCTACCTTGATTGTCGGAGATTTCGACCAATGTTTGAGTGACAAAGATATATTGGTTGACACTAAGAGTGGTCGTCTTCAACGGATAAATGAACTTAATGCTTCATATCTGGCATTACATTATCCATTATTGTTGCCTTATGGAGAAGATGGGTATAGGGAAAACATACCGTTTTCTGATCTAATACTGTGTATACAAGGAAGTTTTTAATAATGTATGACTTAGTACAAATGAAGAATTTATGCTTACTTTATGAATGCCCTACGTATTATAACTTATTGATTAATGACCTTCATTTTTATAAATTTTTCTAAAATATGTACAATCCGTGCATCGCACGGGTTACGTACTAGTTGGATAAAAAGGAAGGGAATGGTTCCCTTAAAATGATGAACGACACCTTAGAAATTTCCTGCAATAACAAACCGACTACAAATAATATTTGAACGAAAAAAGAACCTAGGTGAGTAAATAACTAAAAATTGAAAGTTAGGCCAAAACAATTCAACAGTTCGAAAATAATAACTCGTACAAAAATAATTAAGAGAATTTGGTTGAGGGCATAGACCTGGGTCTCTTTACACCCGTCCATCATCTTCAGACTGCGCACCAAATTGAATACATATTGTTGAATTCTCCTTAAGAAACCTATATGAATAAATCTAACAAAAGTAAAGAAATAGATACAATCAGTACATGAACCTAAGATAGAAGCGGCGGATAACAGAGAAGGCGAGGTTGAAAATTGGGAAATCAATGACGTATTTGTCCCTTCCTATGGAAAGGTCGACCAGAAAAATGATGCCGACTCCCTAAAAATTAACATCCAGATCACAGTTTCGAATTCAAGTGACGTTGGTAGCGGGAAAAGTAAAACCACCTGAATCGGAACCACTGCTGTTTTCCTCTATTGCCATATAATGCCCATTTTTCATTAAGGGGTCGTTTACTTTGAGGGTTAGGATAGGATAAGGAGTCTAGTCCTCCACTATCCTTCATTTACTTCAACAGATTGGGATGGGACAGCAGTGACGTGGCGCCCATGTGTCATGTGATTATCCTCCACTTTCTGATAAATAAAATCCCACCCTCCCCCTAAGATTAAATAATCCCTCATTTTCTATGCCCATCTTGCCCTCAGAAATGCCCTCAAAGTTACGCTAATACCCTTCATTTTGCAAGAATTTACGACCCCTTACCACATAAACTCTGAAACTTCGAGCTTTTGCCCTAGTTTGTTGCAGCGCGGCGTGCATTTGTAGAAGGCCGACTTTCTGAGAATCTCCATCGGGAAGCCAGGTAAAACTAAAAAATCGACATATTTCATGCTTAATTTTCAGATTTACTTGAATGTGATTCGTATTTTTTTTTGTTTTTTTTCGCAATATTTTGGTTATGGAGCAGTCGTTTGTTGCGGAACTGACGGAGGCTTTGTTGGCGTCAGTTTTCAGTCCACGGTGTAGGTAATATATTTTACATTCCCACCGACTTCGGTTGTGTATTTTTCTGGTTTGCCGACTCCGGCATTGTCGAGTTTGCCGACTTGTGTATTTTACAGGACCCATCTATTTTACATTCACCTGTGTATTTTTCGTCTTTGCCGACTTCACTTTCATTGGATTTCTTCTATTTTTCTTTTTTTAAATCAAAGTTCATCTTTTGTTTGTTGTTCTTGGGTGAACTCATTTAAGGTTCATTTAAGGTTGAGCATGATTAAAGAAAACTCGTTTGTGTGTTGGTTGCTTTAGTTTTTTTTGTATTGTTGAGGCTGCTGTTATGTGTTGATAATTAAGCCGTGGCCTTTGTTGAGAGGTGCTGAATTTTTTTTTGGTGGTTATTATGCTGTTAATTGGCTTAGTCCTCCAGAGGTGCTACCCGCAGTTCATAAGGCATAAGGCATTTAAAGTGTGATGTTTAATTTCAAGAAAAGAATAGCTAAATGGGTATTGTTTTATGTGCTTTTGACATAATTGTTATGTGATTGATATACTGAGCATCCTGAGATAATGTTATACTGAGCATCATGTGATTGACTCTACTTTGTTGAACTAAAGTAGAATTGAGATTATTTCAAATTGTGTGACCTTATGAGATGATTTTCTGCAGTATATTATTATGTTGATATAGGTGAGTTTATGCTTGAGTGTCAGAGCTTAAATTTAGAATTTTAGGAACTCCGTAGTCATATGAAATGAATCAATGTGTGTTGGTTAGATACGTGGTGTGCTGTTGATAAATGCATTTTGCTGGAACTACTGAACTTGTGGCCTAAGTAAGGAGAAAGAAAAATGGGTGTTTTCTGCCATGTTTTGTTGAGTTAATTGTACAGGACCCATGGGTGTCTGTTAGCATACTGATAAAGCTTTCAATTTTCATAGATTATTTTACATTTTTAATGCATTGTTCCATGTGGTTTCATGAACAAGACATAATGAGGTCTTCAAGTTGTCAACTTTAAGAATGTTATACTGAAAAAAAAAAACCTTTTAAAAAGTTTGTGCTAGCTAGTACCTAGTACAGATCAAGCTTCATATGTGTCCATAACAACTATGTTGGAAAAGTATTATAAGTAAAAAAATATACAATGTAAAATAGCTGCACAATATTATTTTATTAGTCTTAGACCCCTGCTTTTGTGTAAGAAATTTATAAATTGTTGTTTCTAACACATAAAAAAATCATACAGGTGAAAGTCTTGTTTGATTTAATTAGTTTAGGCGGTTACCCCATTTATTTGACATAAAGTATGTCAAGACATGTTAGGGTTGAAAAAAAAAACCAAAATAACTGTACAGTTACAGAATTCAAAAAATATATTTAAGATAGACTTCCATTCTTTATTTACAGAGAAAAACTGTACATTTTTTGTGAAAATATGTGTTTGCCCTTGATTATATCTGTCAGCTGTAAGACCCTTTGGCAGGAAAATTGGATACAAATAAAGAAATAGAGAACCTATGAATGCAGAAGCTGGTGTGGTGTGTGTAGCCTTGGTGGTCTTACCCTGGATATACTAAGCTGATGTTAGTATGCTGAGCTTTTTAACTTGATCATTGTGTGACTTGATTGGTATTTATGAAGCTAAACTCCATCGGATTTGTTTTGTGTTTGCTTTCAGAAAAGGCATGTGATGCTTCTAATTTAAAAAACTTAGTTGCAGGTTTATTTATTTTGTACTGTATTAGGAGTTACACATTTTTCTGCTTTTCAGTCGACTCCGCTTAATTCTAGTGCAGAGAAGGGTTCATTCACCCTTTGAAATAAAAACATTTAATTGTGGTTGATTATTTCTTGTCTGGGATACACTAAAATGTGTTTGTACTGTGCTATTAAATTATCCACAGAAATGGTTTGTTTTTTGTAGATGGCAGCCATATTATTAAAAGTGAACTGAGCTATCCTTACTGGTAGTAGCTTGCACATATATTTATTATGAGAACTATGAGTTTTTTATAAATGATCTCAACTTCAGTTTAATAATAATAGGGCCAAGTGAGTTGATATGATTTCAGCTTCATTAATATTTAGGGTTTAGGGACTTTGGTTGTTTCTGATGTGAACTTCCAACAGGGGTATGTGTATTTACTATTTAAACTATGTATCATTTTGTTCTTTAATCTGATATAGTAAGTGGCAGGCTATAGTCATTGGCAGGTGTTGAATATTATGGATATTTGTTGTGTTTGTAATGTGTTTGTGTGTTTATATGCATATACATGCATATATTACTTATTTTCAGCTTGTGAGATATTCTTATTGGTATTACATTGCACATATATTTTCCTGTTTCCGTGTTTATATGAATAGACATGCATATATTTCTTATTTTCAACTTCTGAGTTACCCTTATTGGTATTTAATTGCACATATATTTATTATGAGAACTATATGAGTTTCTTATAAATGATCTCAACTTCAGATTTATAATAATATGGCCAAGTGAGTTGTTATGATTTTCAGCTTCATTAATATTTGCATCATTGCACTTTGGTTGTTTCTGATGTGAACTTCCAACAGGGGTATGTGTATTTACTATATAAACTATGTATCATTTTGTTCTTTAATTTGATATAGTAAGTGGCAGGCTATAGTAATTGGCAGGTGTTGAATATTACGGATATTTGTTGTGTTTGTAATGTGTTTGTGTGTTTATATGCATATACATGCATATATTACTTATATTCAGCTTGTGAGATATTCTTATTGGTATTACATTGCACATATATGTTCCTGTTTCTGTGTTTATATGCATAGACATAATTCTTTATGATGACTATATGTGTATTTACTATTTAAACTATGTATCATTTTGTTCTTTAATTTGATATAGTAATTGGCAGGTGATGAATATTACGGATATTTGTTGTGTTTGTAATGTGTTTGTGTGTTTATATGCGTATACATGCATATGCATGCTTTAATAAAGAAAACACTTGACATGTTTTACTAACATTAAAGTCAATTTCTTGTAAGGTTCAGTCAACATTCGACGCGGAAAGCATCTAGTCCCCGTTGCTTCTTCTACATAAACTTTTCTTTAGGTACAGTGTCCTTATTTCATATATTACTATTATGTTCTTCTATTGCTTATGGCTTTTTGCACTTTTTTGTGTCATTTAAGTCCTAAGTTGTCATCAATGCATTTTGAGTGCTCGTGTCTCACTCTAATTTAGACCATTTGAAATTCATAGTAATTTACCAGTTGTGACATCTTTGAATGGGTGAAGTCCGAATGTTTTTCACTCTTTGTAGATGGCTAACGTGCGAAACAAATTACTAATTCTCACCCTTTTGGAAGAGATTGTTCTTGGTGCTCGTTTTTTTTTCATAGTAGCTAGTTACTACTACCACAAATTTATACTCCCTCGCCGCCGTCGACGTTCGTTGACTAGCGGACGAACATACCGATTGAGGGATAGAGTGCCACTTCAAGTGGGTCACATGCAAAGGCTAGTCGACGTCAGCGACACCACTTGCCTTAAGAACCTCCGTATGGACAGAGACTGTTTTGGTCGCCTTTGTTTCCTCCTTGAAAATTTAGGGGGTCTTGTTCAATCCAGAAACGTCGCACCGAGTGAACAAGTTGCTATGTTTCTTTCAATCCTTGCACATCACAAGAAGAACGTCACCTTAAAGTTTGATTTTACGAGATCAGGTAGAACTGTAAGCAAGTACTTTAATCGTGTACTTGATGCGGTAATCCGCCTTTACACCGTTCTAGCCGCGTCACCTACCCCAGTTGAGGATGACTGTTCCGATGAACGGTGGAAATGGTTCAAGGTAGCCTACAAATTAAGACCCTTAACAACGCTCAATCACTTCTTCCTTCTCAACTTCTTCCAAACTAATACTTATTTTTTTTTTCCTTTTAAAAATAGGGGTGTCTAGGAGCACTAGATGGTACCTACATTAACGTTCGAGTCCCGTCGAAAGATAGGGGAAGATATAGAAATCGAAAGGGTCAAGTAGCAGTTAATGTACTTGGGGTGTGCGATAGAAATATGAACTTCGTTTACATGTTGTGTGGGTGGGAGGGGTCTGCTGCCGATAATCGAGTACTGAGAGATGCAATCACTAGGCCAAATTGTCTCCGAGTCCCAAACGGTATTCCCAACATTTTAATAAAATGTTTAAGCAGCACCCACTAGTAAAACACTAACCAAACATAACACAATCGTTTATAACGCAGGGAACTATTATTTGGTGGATGGTGGTTACACTAATGGTCCTGGCTTTCTAGCGCCATATAGGGGTGTTAGATATCACTTAGACGAATGGGGTACAGGTTCCCGCGCTCCACAAAACTTTAAAGAACTATTCAACCTTCGGCACGCCAAAGCTAGAAACGCGATTGAACGTGCTTTTGGCATTCTAAAAATGCGATGGGCAATTCTTAGGAGTAACTCTTTTTACCCCATTCGGACCCAAAATCGCATTATCATGGCGTGCGCGCTGATTCACAATTTTATACGTAGAACCATGCCCGAAGATCCCATAGAGAATGAAATTCCAGAATTCCCGGCACCGCCCAACCCAACGTCTGACGACGACTACGTAGATCAAGTTGAAACCAGCCACGAATGGACCCAGAAGCGCGATCTCTTAGCCCAACAAATGTTCATAGAATGGCAGGGTGGTGTTCCCTAATGGATAAACACACATATTTTTTTGTGTACACAATGTAGACTTTTTTAAAATTCCCCTGAAACTAAGTAATGGTGAAAGATGTTCTTATATTAAATATTTTTTTTGGTTATTATATAATATCAATGTTATTGAATATGTTGTTATGTTCATTATGGGCATTCCCAAATATGGTTGTGTTTGTGTAGTAAATTATTTAGTTTGACGAAGTTAGTTATTTAGCATTATTTGAAAAATCTGTATTACCCAAAATAAGAATAAAAAAGTTGCTACAAAATTATTGTCGCTACAGGAAATCTGTCATGGAACCATCGTTCACAGCGGATACTGGGAAAGAGGTCGGTTCCAGCTCAAGACGCCGTATTTGGACATCAGGCGAAGAGGATGCCTTAATTAATGCCCTTAAGGATATTGTAGTCGAGGGTTGGAAAACCGAAAACAGCTTCAGAACCGGATACGCATTTCAGTTGGAAAAAAAGATGAAGACAATTCTTCCTGGATGCGAAATTCGTGCTGACCCTCATATTACTTCGAAGATGCATGTCTGGAAGAAGACTTATGCCAGCCTGGCCAATATAAAATTAAATAACTCGGGTATGGGCTGGAATGATATTACAAAAAGCTTCTCATGCGACGATGAGAAGTGGAATGCTTGGCTGAAGGTTTGCTTTTAGCTAAAAAACCAACTCTTGAGTTGTCTATAAATTTCACATAATTTATATTTCCTCATTGCATTTTCTGCTCCTAAACACATGAACAATAGGTTGATCCTCATGCCAAAGGACTGAGGAACAAGTCTTTCCCCCATTTCGATGATTGGGAGGTAATCTTCGGGAAAGACAGAGCCTCTGGTAATGATGCCCAGGCTTTCGCAGACGCTGCTCAAGATGTGCAGCAGGACCCCATGTACCGAGAAGACGATGAGATGGCATCGCAGCCCACGCAGCCCACACCATTCGATGGTGGCACGGGCAATGATGTCGGTCAATCGTCGGGTACGGCGTCTGAGAGTACATCCAGGAGAGGGGGAAGGACTAGGGGCACCAAAAGGAGGTCCACAAACTTGATGGAAGACCGTTTCATCGATGTAATGGAAACGTTCTCGATGAACACGGATGGCCGGTTGGCTGAAATCTCTGCCAGAATGGCCAACGAGCAAGCGGCCCAGGTTCAGGCGACACAGGCTCAGATGTCAGAAGTAATGGATGCCCTTCGTACTTTCCCGTTTCTATCAGGTGAGGAGCGAATGGTTATAGGGCTGCGTTTGTGCAACAATACGAGGGAGCTTGCTATGTTCATGGGCCTGGGGCAAGAAGATAGGGCCCTCATGGTGAGGGTCATTCGTGATAGTCGGGGGTGTGTTGGGTCTGAAAAATTGTTGTGCTTCGTTATGTTTTGTGAATTGTATGAACTTTTTATTGCGTGGATTTGTGCTTTTTGGGGAGAAAACTATGTATTGTTTCTTCCGTGACTATTTATTTTGTTGGGATGTTGAAAAAACTAATTTCATTGTAGTGGTAAACTTTTTTTGCATGCACGGTCAGCATCGAATATTGGTTATACTTGTTGGTCAACACATCGACTTTTGTTGTTGGTTATATATTATGTTGTAATCGATTGTTGCAGGTTCAACATGTCTATCTATAGGGACGATCCGCCGTGGGGATGTTTCTACGTACTGATGGACATGCCAAACCATCCAACACATGTAAGTTCAACATACTCAATTCGAGCATTTTAAAGTAATGGATGGAAAAAAAAAAAAAAGGACGGTGCTATTGAAATATTAAAATGTAGAATAAAATTAATAATTCTTACATTTTAAAGTTATTTATTAAATTGCAGATTAGTGTGAAGGTTGTTTTTTTTTGTGTTGTCACTTCATTTTTGCCTCAAATTATAAATATGACATTTACACTTCGTTAGGACATTAACGTTGCGGCACAATTTTTTGGGCGACACGCGATGCCTTTTTCAGTTACTCTCATAACTGTTGAAGGCCGTCGCTACCCAATGGAAATGTGCAAGCTTCCGTCTGGGCTCGATTACGACCCAAGGACTTTTTTGCATTTTGCCAACGGGTGGCAATATTATGTTCAAGTCGAGGATATACGTAACGGGTACTACTTGTATTTTGAACGAGATGATTTTAGAACATTCAATGTCAAGGTCTACACGACTAATGACATTGAGAGGCCTCCACAGAACCGGTTTACCATCAAAATAACAAAAACTCATGTGGAGCGTGCACTGTTGGTATGTGATTGCTTTCATGATTTACATTGTTCGTGCATAATAAAAAATATGTTATTTAATTTTTTAATTTTTTTTATTTTTTTTTGAGTTGTGTAGCCAATACCAATGCAATTTTGGAAGGCACATATTGAGGGACAGGTTCCAGACTTAGACGGTGCAGTGCTTATGTTCAATGGGGACACATATTCGATGCCTATAGACCAATCGCATGGTAAGAGGCGACTGAAAGATGGCGATATGCGTCAATTCTTTCAAGACAATGCCATTGAGGAGGATTCGGAGTGGGTCTTCACATTGATTCCGTTTAGGAGTCCCCGATTTAGAGTGGTCAAAATTGTTTTGTAGCATGTATTTGAATGACAAACATTTTAACACTTTTACTTTCATGATTGTGGTCTTTGTTGAGACGTTATGTAAGGATTGTGTCTATGCCCGTTTTTTAGGTTTATTGTGACCACTTATATGCTTTGTATCTTTTTATGAATCAAACATTACGGTTCCCTAAACAAAAACAATGGAACAAACCGTCAAACATAACTAACATTAAAACAAACAACCATGAACATGAAGTCACATACGCGTACAACACAGAAACAATAACAACCGTAGTAAAGAAACATTAAAGAAACAACGAAACACAACTAACATAATGATACAACATCGAAACAAGAACAAACACACACGGGAAAGATATAGTGACGAAGCTAATTCCACGGCCAATCATGCGCGTAGTCCATAGGAGTGGCGGAACATGCAGTAGACACAGAATTTTCGTCCGCTTCATGTGCACCGTGAGAAGAGTGGTCGTTTCTGGGCTGGTTCACAGAGCCATCAGTTGACCCAGTTTGACTGTGTATGGATTGCTTCTTTTTTGGGCCCTTTGAACTGCTACCCAAATAAAAGGCCGGACGTGGTGGTTGTTTCTTACGGGGGATGTCAGTTCGAACGGGGTAAGGAACTAACCTACTCGGTGGCATACGGTTTGGAGGGTACTCTTCCACATCGATAACTTCAACACCTTTGCCACGGCCCTTACTGCCCTTCTTCTTGCTGTCGTCGTCACTATCAGAAATGATACACCACTGTAAAGGATTTACGTACGGTGGCTCCTCGTGAAATAACTCCACAAGTTTGTTATGATGTGGATCACCTTCCGTCATGTACGCTAGGGAAAAGTCATCCCACTACGGGGAAAAAAAAAATAAAAAAAATTATATTGCAACTGTAATGTTGGTATAACAAATGAGAACGCATTTATTTTCGATAAAACTCACCCTTAGCATATCATCCCAAGTGTTGCCCGAAGCATGATACTTGTTCTGGCCGACGTCGTATTGAACACCAGCCTTGTCTTTCAGAGCCGTGAAAACTTCATGTCGTTTCTCCAGAACTCCAACTCGTGTCCCAATGTACTCCATCGTGAAACTAGTTCTAAACCACGCATTGAAAGCTCGCGTAGCACCAAGGATGGACTCAGTATTATCTGCATTAGGAACAAAGATACCACATAGCTTATCTTCAAGCAAGTAGTCGATAAGAAAGTCATCAAACTTTGGTGTCCAATTTAGGTCATACAGATAATCTGCCTGTACTAAACCAAAATTAGGAGCCATCGCAATTTTATGACTTAGAAATTTTCTTGTTTTTTATAACTTGGGTAATATTTGACTACTTCCTTCTACGGATGTGGAATACATGGTCTGCATTGTGGTGTTTAAATAGCAAAAATTCGGACACCGAGATCAATGATGCATTCAATGGTGTTAGGCTATCATTATGGCCTTCATGTACGTCTTGTCTATTCAATGCAGCTTTTCAGAAATAGCTTAAAGCTACCTCTAGACGTGTAGTGACTTGTCATAGCCTGTCCCTTTCAATCTTAAACTTTTTGACCAAAAAGATGACTCTAGTGGTCACTCACACAACTGTGTGCATGCTATTAAATTGCAGAAGCTAGTGAGGACTTATCAGTTCATTATTGCTGAAAAGCTGAAACCTAACCTCTACAAATGCATTGAATGGCATCCGTGCACATGTCATGTCAATTGAAAACACACATTTCATAACTGTCCTTGTCTGATTCCACGGCATTGAATTCAAAACACACGTCTTTGTCATTTCAAACGGTGGTTCACAAAAGTGATTTCAAAATACTAGTTTCACAAAAACATTAAACCCTAAACAAAATACAAGTGTAGCTGAATTAAATTACAACATCATAGCTCCTTCTATCCAACCTTACTCAGAAAACAGTACAGTGAAACAAAGCAAACAATGAACCAAAATGTAGACTTCATATGTTTGACCTTCTTCTCCAAACTTCGAGCTTCACATTCAACGCCTTCAAGTCTCATCTTCAGTTCAACGTTTTTTGTTTCTTCAATCTCCAATTTCTTCACCAGCGCATCCTTCTCATCTTCCAATGCACGTATCTCGGCACATTTTAGTTGAAGCCTCGCCGATACCAGTTGCTCTATCTCATTTTTGCACTTTAATTGCTCGTGCAACCTACCCTTTTCAGCCTTGAGCCTATTAAAACAACTTCTTTGGAACGGCGGCAGTTCCGGATCAAACCAAACAAAAGTGGTACAAACTGGTTCATCCGACTTCGTGTAAATGAACATAACAAAGAGGCAAACGTTAGTGTAAATTAATGTTAACAAAACGTATCATTCACTATAATCTTCATTGGTAATCAATCTCAAAACAAGATAAACTTTCCGAACAGTGTTATCTAAACTATACCTTCCACCGAGGACATCTGAAGAACCTTCGCGCCGGGTTTTCATAAGTATTTGATGTCAACAAATCGCATTCCTCTAGATGTTCACATAGCCTGACCTCAAGCGGACGATTGTCGGAGGATCTGTAATAACGATTGTTTGAACTCGTGTTTGAACCCTGTGACATGGTATCTGCCTGAAAAAGTGAAAATTAGTGGGATAGCAGACATTGAAATCACCACCTTATGCAAACTATGAAGGTCTTCGCGTGCATTGAAATAATATTACTTAAAGCCTCGATAATGACAATAAAATGCAAACTTAGCTTCCACCCTTCCAGACCAAGTTTGTACAACTAACCTTGAATTAAGAAAGCAGCAATGGCAAACGAGCTTCATATGCAAAAGCCATCAATCAGCAATTAAATCTATGAGACACTCATTAGTCTGCTTTGACACTACGAGAACCCAGCTTCAAAACCAATACAATTAACAAATTTAAAAGCCCAATCATGCCAATATATTCAACTGATGAAACATATATAAACACACAAAATGTGCTTACCCTATTCACAGTTCGTTGCATATAAACAGCTCATAGTATGCTCAACAAGAAACATAACCCCAAAGGCTCACTAAAACATAACCTAATATGGACATAACTCACATAAATTCACCCTTATCATCACAAACTTCAATACAATGCGCATACGTAAACATTTTAGGCTACAAATTCAAGAGAGTACTGAACACTTGAAGAGAGCACATCTCTCGAACAACAAAATACACCATCAAAATACCACAGCACACAATAAGTACGAACTACACATTCTTAGAAAATTAAAAAAACGCTTGCCAGCCGCAGCCAAGGCCTCCTCAATGAAACCAACCAAACAATGAGTAAGTACACCAAAAAAAAAAGGCGTACACATTCTTAGAACTCACAAAATGAGTGCAGGCATGAAGAAACCCAAAAGCACAAGACAAATTACAAACGAGATATCTGTTGTGAACTCATCAGTGCACGCCTTCCAATTTTGCCTCGCGCCAATTCAATTTATTTGCGACAAACTTATTCCACACTGAACAGGAATGGGAAAAATACCAAATTGCACCGAAAAAAAAACCCTAATTTAAAGTAACCTACCAAATTCGTTGGAATTGAAACAAATTCGTTGGGAATTTCGTCGAACTCAAGGAAAACTTAGTATAATCGAACACTATGTACTAAAATCGAAACAAATCCAAACCATACTTACAGGTCCGGGAGCTCACAGCACTTCCGTCTTTCGAGGTCGTCCACTTCCGAATTCCGGTCGTTGCGGCCTGTCGTCGGGTCCAATGTCTGATTTATATCGCAGCGGCTCGTCGTCGTTTCCCTATTCTGTCGTCTTCGCTCACACTGCCCTTAATTAGGGCTCGTCAATGTTCAGGAACAAAAATGGCGAGGAAATGCCGACTGCTCCCAAGTCCCAACCCTAAATTAATAAGGAAGGGTATATTAGGGATTTCTCGTTCTATCATATCATCTAATCAAGTGAAGTAAATAAGGGATTCGTTTCTGAAAAAACCATCCCTTAAAGTAAACATGGGACTAAATGCTGACATGTAAAGGTAACTTGATAATTTAGTCTTATCCCATCCCTCAAAGTAAACGACCCCTAAAGAAACTTAACATTACTCACTGATAACACCTCATAACCATGGTAATTTTCTACTTTAATGTTTCACAGAACAGAGATAAATGGAAGGAACACCACATATTAAAAATAGAGCTAAAATTATAATGCAATGAGCAGAAGATAACACATTCAAAGAAGCTGAAGAACACACCTTGAGCAAGAAACAAAAATGTTCATGTTTATTATAAAAAGAGGAAAAGAAAAGGCACGATCTTTTCAGCTCAAGCATCACAAACAAATGGAAAACCAGACAAATATGCTCGACGATAAGATTAAGGACGAAAAAAAACAAATATGCTCGACGATAAGATTAAGGACGAAAAAAAAAACATTCAACATATCATCTAAAGAACATAAATGGGACATGAAAACATGAAAAAAAATGCAAAAATTACAAACCTTTTAAGCACAAAGCGGATCTAGGGCTGAAGAAAGAAATACACACTATCCCACTCGCGGGTTCTTCATAAACTTTACAACCCACCTCCGAATTTTCTAATATAGAATAAAAAAAACCTACGAATGGTGAAAAAAGAAAAAGAAAAATAAAAAAGGGTCTGAACACAAT
Source organism: Striga asiatica (assembly GCA_008636005.1). Classification (NCBI taxonomy): domain Eukaryota; kingdom Viridiplantae; phylum Streptophyta; class Magnoliopsida; order Lamiales; family Orobanchaceae; genus Striga; species Striga asiatica. Next base: position 1,208,046 of record BKCP01007848.1, on the reverse strand, counting down.
TTGGAGAGTCGGACTGAAATTGAACTGGGAAAGGGGGAGAGACTGAAAGCGGAAAAGTGCGAGAGGAAGTGAATGGTTACGTGATTGTCAGACTCTTTTTGTACTGTGGCGCGACGCCGCCGTATAAGGTGTCGATCGACCGCCAGGGGCGAGTGCGTCGCCGTCGAGGAGGCACTTGTTGGTGTCGGAGGGAAAGCTGAGAAGGCACTACAGCGATTGTGGGCACGGGTCGAGGAGGTGGATGTGAGGCTGGCCATAACCCTAACCAGCTCTTGGAGATCCAATCGGAGGAGGCGAAGACGGAGGCGCTAATCGAGAGAATGTACACGACTGGAGAGAGAGGAGTGAACATGTGGATAAAATTATTTAATACTATCTGTCAGAACGATAGAGGATATATTAATAAGAAAAGAAGTACATGTACAATAACAACACTGACTACAATGAACCTGAGAGATGCTTCTCAAAGCACCTAGAACCTCAACAACAACGGACTAAACAAAATAAAAAAACAGAAGAAGAAATGCAACTTTCCACTGCCATAAGGCCTAGCTAGCATACATCACTTCCAACCAAAAACTCCAAACTAAAAAAACAAAAAAAGAAACTAAACTAACTAGGAGGAGCTGAGCCATGTTGATCTGCATCTGCTGAAGCTGCTTCCACCCAGTCCCTTTGAGCTGCAGAGATGACAATATGTTCTGGCATGAGAGTTTCTTTGAATATCCAAAGATTTCTTGACTTCCATAACCACCAAAGCAAGTAGGTGGATAGCTGGATTCTTGCTTGAACAATCTCTGTTTGCTTAATGGAGCTGACTTGTTGCCACCAATATTTGAAAGAAGAAGTGCTAAGTTGCAGGCCATCCCATTGAACTGGTGCATATTCCCAGATTCTTCTTGCTCTTGGACATGCAAAAAGGATGTGTTCTGATGTCTCGGGCTGTTCTTCACAGATGGAGCAGATGACATTGATGTCAATACCTTTCTTCCTCAAATTGACTGTAGATGGTAATGTTCCTGTGATGCATTTCCAGAGGAAGTGTCTTACTTTACCTTGCATCTTCATCTTCCAGCATCTCTGATAAATCTGTTGAGGTGGGAAAAGATTCGAACTTGATTCAGGAATGTCCATTTTCAGAATTTTTTGAGACACCAAAAATTTGTATGTGCTGGCTACTGTGAACTGTCCTTTAGGTTCAAAACTCCAATAATGTCTGTCAGGTCTTGCAGGGTTTAAGGTGTTAATCTTCAGTATGGCTGCACTCTCTTCCGGGTTAAAAACCTGTTCAACTAGCCAATTGTTCCATTCAGAGCCATTACTTTGCAGCAGGTCTTTGACCCAAATTAAGTGTCCCCTTGCTATGGGTATCAGAGTAGGATTTGCTTTTTTCAGCTTAGGCACCCAGTTCATGTCATCAATTTTGGTTGTGAGTCCATCTCTTATCTCTATTCTGACTCCTTTTGCAAAAGTAGGCATTAATGAGAGCCAGCTATGCCAAAGCCATGAGCCTTTCTGTGTCCTTTCAGCAGTGAGCATGGAGCTGTTGGGGAAGTACCTATCCTTGAGTATTCTGCTCACTAGTAGTTCAGGGTTAGAGAAAATTCTCCACAGCTGTTTGCATATTAAGGCCTCATTGAAAAGGCTGATATCATGAAATCCCAGTCCTCCCTTGATTTTTGGTATGGTTACTCTTTCCCATTTCCTCCAGTGCAAGCCATTACATGTATTGTCCCCAGATTTCCACCAAAATGCAGCACACAATCTTGAGATTTCTTTGCTTATGCCCACAGGAAGTTTGAAGCAAGACATTGAAAAAGTTGGAAGTGCCTCTAAGACTGATTTTATTATAACTTCTTTTCCAGCTGTTGATAGGAGATTGTTTTTCCAGCCCTGCAGCTTGTTCCTGATGGATGAGAGAATGTGGTCAAAAACTTCCTTTTTAGATCTTCCAATTCCCAATGGCAGCCCAAGGTACCTTGTTGATCTATGAGGAACTATGCCCTGAAGTACACCACAGATACTATCTCTCATATGTTGAGGTGTATTCCTGCTGAAAAAAATCCCAGATTTTTGCAAGTTGACTTTTTGCCCTGTGAATAATTTATATTTGTTCAGCAGATTTAACAGGTGATGAGCTTGGTCTACTCCTGCTTTGCAGAATAGCAATGAGTCATCTGCAAACAGTAGGTGAGTAATTGCAGGACCATTGCTTGATAGTTTGAGACCTTGCAGATGGCCAAGGGATTGAGCATTTAATATCAGGGCAGAGAGAAGTTCAGCAGCAATGATGAAGAGGTAAGGGGACAGAGGGTCCCCTTGCCTTACACCTCTTGACGGAGTTATGAATCCACTGATCTTGCCATTAACTTTGAAGGAAATAGTGGTTGTTGTAACACAAACCATGATCATTTTGACAAAATCTGTGTGAAATCCCATCCTTAGCATTATTTTCTGGATACAAGGCCACTCTAATCTGTCAAAGGCTTTCATGAGGTCTAATTTGATAGACATGAAGAAATTTTTCCCTGTTGAATGCCTATTTAAAAAGTGATAAGCTTCCTGAGCAATTATGATGTTATCCATGATCTGCCTTCCTTTTATAAATGCTGATTGATGGGTGCTGATGCAGCTCTGCAAACAGGTCATAAGTCTCTGGGCAAGGACTTTTGATAACACCTTGTATATAACACAACAAAGACTTATAGGTCTGAAATGAGATAGACTTTCTGGTTGTGCAGTTTTTGGAATCAAAGAAAGGATGGTGTGATTCCAGTATCTCAAGATAGCCCCTGTCTGGAAGAAGCTGAGAATGGCTTCAAATACATCCACTCTAGTCAGATCCCAAAAATGCTGGAAAAAGAGAGCATTCATTCCATCTTCTCCTGGAGACTTCTCAGGTGGCAGTGAAAATAAGGCTGCTTTCACTTCCTCTTCAGTAACTGGCCTCAGTAACCTTTGGTTCATTTCTGGAGTGATTGTCTGAGGAATAAGGTTGATTAGTGACTCACTATCCCTGCTGCCTTCTGAAGTGAATAAATCGGAATAGAATTCAGCAATGTGGTGTTGAATGTCCTCTGGAGTGGAAAGCACAGATCCACTAGGAGTTATCAACCTGGAGATTGCATTGAGCTTCCTTTTTTGAAGTGTATATGCATGGAAGAACTTGGTATTTCTATCCCCTTCCTTTAACCATTTCAGTTTTGATCTTTGTTGCCAGTGAAGCACTTCTTGTCTGTGAGCTTCATTTAACTGAGTCCTTGTTATGTTCCACTGGTCCCAATAATCTTCAGGTTTTCCTTCTCTCAGCACCTCAAGTTGTTTAGTGAGCAATTCAATGGTTTGCTGATTGTTGGTTTTGAATTTAGAACTCCAGATGAGAAGAGCTGCTCTTGTGTTTTTAACTTTTTCCTTAAGTTTAAAGAAAGGTGTGCCTGAGGTGGGTTGATTCCAGGCTGATGTCACAGTTTCCAACAGTCCCTCCATGCTGAGCCATTTTTTTTCAAAGTGGAATCGAGCTGCTGATTTTGAATGAGTTATTCCTTTGGATAGTAGAAGCATAGAGTGATCTGATGCACTTCTTACTTTGTTAAGAACCAGGGCATTTGGGTGATCAAGCAGCCAATCTGGTGAGGCAAATGCTCTATCCAGTTTTTCCTCAACCATTCCTTCTTCTTCTCTGAGATTGCACCAAGTGAATTTATATCCCTGCAATGGTAACTCTTGCATTTCCATATTATAAATAAAGGAGTTAAAGCCTAAGAGACTTCTATCACTCCTTGGAATGCCACCAGATTTATCTTCCTTTACACAAATATCATTCCAGTCCCCCAAAGCAAACCATTTATCACCCCAAGAAACTTTGTCATTGATCAACTCATTCCATTGCTGAATTCTGGTTTGTTTGCAGGTGCTCAAGTAAACAAAAATTCCCCATTGAGAAGGGGCAGAGTCTAACTCAAATTCAACAGCAATATAAAATGATTTTTGCATAATATTAATAATATTTACATTAGAGTCCCACAGTAAAAACAAGCCCCCACTAAGACCCACAGGATCAACAAAAGAAAACCTGTCTACATATCCCAACTTCCTAGCTACAGACTTGACAAAACCATTATTTTTTTTTGTTTCAGACAGAAAGAAAAAAGTAGGGTGGTGAGCCTTGATGGTCTCTCTGATTTGGGAAATTGTAGAGGGCCCACCCAGCCCTCTACAATTCCACACCGCAGCTAACATTTGGAATTTGGGTGCCATTCGAGGCTGGCATCCTCCACCTTTCCTTGTGAACCTTTGACTTTTTTGCTGGATGAAGAGGCTAGAAGCTCTTGATTGTTGACTTGAGATGAGGGGGGAGAGTCTTTTCTTGTTCTCTTGTTACTGTGGTTATCTTGGATCACCAACATTTGGTCATGGTCATCTTTTCTTTGAAGCCTTCCTTCTCTGCTCAATGATCTCTTCCAAGTTTTCTGTATCTGACTAGCTGGTGTTTTTGAAGTTTTGAAGTAACTGTTCTGGATTTGAAGAGGAACTGAGGGAGTTATAACTGCCATTTCCATGTCCATTGCCTTGTTCTGGGGAATTTCTTCATGCCCTGTGTGAAAGAGGTGAGAGTGAGATGCTGCAGCAATTTTTTCCACTGTGTTAGTTTGGGTTGCTGCTTCTTCTTGGACAGAATTTGAGGCTTCCTTGTCAGTTGGAGTTTCTGCTGAGGGATGAGAATAGTCTCCATGAACTTGGACTAGTTGCTTTCCTTTGTCCCCCAAACTAGATGTGTTTCTTGAAGGAGAAGATTGGTCAGGAACTTGCCCAGATGACTGAGCATTCCTGGAGTGAGATAGACCAACTTCTATCCAGTTTTGACCTTCCACAGCTTTTAACCAATCACCGTACTGCCCTTCTTTAACTGTTTTGGATTTGATTGCAGCTATTCTTCGAGTGCAACCTCTATCTAAATGCCCCAAGAGACCGCAGTAATAACACAAATTGTGCAGTTTTTCATATCTGAATCCTACACTTATTATTTGATCTTCCAGTTTAATATTGGTGCACCTCGGGAGAGGTTCATTAATGTCCAATGAAACCAGAAGCCTAATAATTCTGCCTCCATGACTTCCTGAACTAGCTATAACAACATTTTGAACTGACTTGAAAATGTGCCCTATTTTCATTCCAACTTCAGTACTCAAGCAATTGATTGGTAGATTCCATACCTGAACCCACATTGTGATTTCTTGAAATGCCGGGTGGTTGCTATTCAATCCTTTCTCCCATTCTTTTAAGATTAAATGCTGGTTTTCAAAGCTCCAACTTATTCCATCCCCAACTTTGCGCATATCATCTCTGCTTTGAAATACGAATTGGAAGAAGTTATATCCCAGCTCTTTTACCTCCATTTGTTGCTGCAGTCTCCATATGTGACTCATAGCTCGCTTGATTCCTATCCAGCTGGCTTTACGTTCTCCGATAACTTTCCCAAATAGGCTCCTTTCACACTCATCTGCACATAGCTTGATATCTTCACGCTCAATGCCGGTAATCAAGCTTTCCTTTTCAGATAACGAGAAGCTCTTGATTCTTTCCGCTAGGTCCTCATCATGCCCGATACAACGCGATTCGGCCATAATTAGGGTTCCAAAACTTCTGCGAACAAGAAATAATATAGAAGATCTAGAATGGAATGAAAATTGTTACTGTAACCACGATCTGAGAGTAAGATGAACGAGAAATGCTCCCAACTGAGAGAATCGCCAAACCGCTCCCAAACGAGAGAATTACTTTTAGGTGTTCAATTCCAATCTCAGAAACCCATTTATTTTGGTTGCTTTTTGACTAACAGGTCTGACAAAACGTGCGCAGAAAATAAGGAAGAAAGAGTATGCAGGGCCATCAGATGTAAAAAGAGGGCAAAATCAGGGTATTTTGGTCAGAATAAAATCGCCACGTGTCAACACTAAAATCACTCATACTTTTACTTATATGTAAGACTAGTTGGGTCACGCCGTGCACGCACGACGTACTCAAATTTAGTCTATAAATACAGTGAAAATTTTTCATTATTTGTGATGATCAATGAAGTTCATGTCCATTTTTTACACTTGTTGTTAACAAAATAAATTTTCACCATAAAGGCAAGCCCATCCCCACCATAAAAAGATAACCCAAAAAAAAAAAAGTTTGGAATACATTGGTACAGGATTTTTGTATAACCGTAGAAAATCTGTAATGGGTGAGACATCGAGTGTTTTTCTTGATTTTTGCTGAGGTATCTCTCTATTCCTCTACCTCTCTCTCACTCTCTCTCTAAACAGCAACGAAAAAGGCCTCAACTTAGATTCAGTGTAGTAAATTATTTTTGTGTTAGTCTAAAATTTGCACAATTTAAATCAATAACAACAAAGCAGTTAACGGTAGAGAAGAACATAAGCCATGAATTCACTACAATATTTTTATAATCACACTACACCCGTTTACACACACCAACTGAATGCATAAGGGTAGGACCATATCAAAGTAATTCAAAAGCCAACACAATATGACAATCACAACCATAGGTTTCTATTACAATACAAAGCATGACACAAAATACAACCTCAATCTGAAGAAAAAATTCGTCATATAACCCACCTTTAATTCACAGAGAAAAGAGATGATAAGTCCTCTCGGCTCACACAGACAATCTCTAAAAAAATCACCGTACTTGTCATTACAAGAGCCTGAATACATGCAACACCTCCTCACCAATTCGACAATAATTATTTATGCAGACAAATTTAAGCATAATTTCTTACCAAGAAAATAAAATTCAATAATAAAAGTTAATACCAACCCAATAATTATAAGACATATATGCTGTAAAGATTTTTTGAATAGAGAGAGAGAAAAAAAACACGAACTCAATAATTATAAGACATATAAGACATATATTTTAAAATATCAATAAAGTAAATAACTTAAAATTTAAATTAACTAAATTTATGAAATATTATATATATATATATATATATATATCAATAAAATAACGGTCTAACCGGTTCAACCACTGGTCGGACCAGTGAACCATTGAACCAGTAGCTTGACCGGTTCAATGACCGGTCCAGTTTTCAAAACATTGATAAATACACACATGTTTTAAACCCTTAATCCATAAAAAGAATAAATAAATAAAATTATGAACATGAGCATGAATTAAAGTACTCATAAATATACAAGAATTATTAAATTATTCAAAATGATCAATTGACCGACGATCCTTGTTGTTGTTGCAAAATTGTTCTATTTTTTTACCTTGCACGCTTGCCTCCGCTGTGTTGTGCACTCTTGAATTGAGTGTTTTTTTTTTGTGTTAATTAGAGTAGTTTTATTAGTTTTATTAATAAAAAAATAATATAGTATAATACAATAAAAGGTGGAAGTTAAATGAGTTTTTTTATGAATTATTTTCTATATATTTTTCTAATTGGCCTTGGCTTGTCCTAGTCCACATAATCTCAATCAATATATCCTTAGTTAATTGGTTAATGAGAATAATGATAATTAAATATACTTAATCTAATATATTACATATATATATTTAAGTAAAAAAAATCAAAAGTTTTGGGGGGACCGTGGCCCCCCTAGGTATGCGATGGTCGGAAATGAGCGTGGATGGAGCTCTTTTCATGGAGTATTATCGTGAAGAAGATGAGAACAGTGAATGTCAAGTCCGAAAAATTACCTTTCTGCCCCTCACTTTCAATGTTGGACTTAAAATGCTTAGTAGGCTGAATTGTTGATCCATTAGAACAAATAAAATGGGCCTGATAAATATTTCTTGTGGGCTGTGTAATTGGGCTCTTCCCAATACATGGTTCGCACTCCTTTTATGTCCGTTTCACGCCATTTTCGATTCCAAAAATTATTTCGACTATATTTACTGTTAAAACTTAAAATAACACACTTCATCATAGCCTCATAAAAATAATTAAATAATAATTAATTAAATATTAAACTACATCAAAATAAGCACAAAAATTACTCTAAAATTCATGTTAAATTGACTCCTGTCATTTGCCACACTTGCTTTTCCCTCATGCAAAAAAAGCATAGTATGTTCAATGCACTCCTCCTCCTCTCCACATGACTGACAGATTATATCCATTGGCATCCCTCTACTTCTCAGTGCTTACTGGAAGAATATCATTATAACACTTCTATAGGAAGTGCTTTAGTTTCCCTTTAACTCTCAACTTCCGGGTTCTTTTTCTGACTTTCTTGTTCCATTCTACACATCACTGCTTTTTGCCTAGTCTAAGTCCCTTAATTTCTTTTCATCATCACAGAATAGACATTGGCTACAAAAAAAAGACCCTTTTCATCATAAGTCCAAGTCCATCTATCAGGTAAAGTTGGATCCAGTGACTTGATTTGCTTGATGTGATTCATGTTCTCTTCATTAAACATTGCTAACGCTTCTTCCTTCCAACATTTTCCCTCATCCTCTAGGAGTTCTCCCACCCAAGTCATTGCACTCTCACACTCTGTTGAGTACTGGAATCCCTGATTTTGAATAAGGAATCCCAAGGTCATTCCATTTCTTTGTTGACCATCCGTCTATTATTTGCATTATGAATCCCTCCAGAAACTTGTCCCTGACTCTTAGCCAATTATTCCAAAACCAAGATGCTCCAGAGGTGATCCTTGCTTGAAATAGAGTCATGAGAAAGTCTTCCTTTTATAACTTGACTCATTAACAAATTAGGCTTAGTGGCCACCCTCCAGATTTGCTTCAATGTTACGGCTTCATTAAACTTGCCTAAGTCATGAAGATCCCAATCCACCATCAACTTTAGGAACTGTCACAGAAGTCCAAGCTTTCCCCTTTACTCCACCAAAATCTTGCACGTAACTTAGATATTTCCTTGCGAACTCTATTTGGGAGGCAGAAGCAAAAACATAATAAAGATAGTTACTTAACAATAAGTTAGTTCTTGCTACTCAACATACGAAAATTTAAAATACTTTTTAGTAACATTGCAAGGACTGAGGTGTTCGCGTTCGAAATCAATTTCGTTGCAGTAACTTGTTTCTTGTAAGTAGATTTTCTTTTGAAATATAGAGGGGTCACATTGTTTTAGAATATCCAATTAAATATTGTAATCAATAGGTTTCATGATGCAACCTTTTATGTGATGCGCCATTTTTTGGTTCTACAAACTCTAGCAGTGTTGCCAATGTTTCTTTTGAAGCAGTAATGATTTTGAAGTAGTATTATGACTTGTGGTTGTTAAGGTATCTTCAAACATGGTTTTAACATATGACAATTTCAACACATTAGGTATCACTATGAAATCCTTTATCCGGCTATACTTTTGCTAAATTGTTTGAAATGTGTTTTATAATGAGTTGATTTAGTTAGGGGTTGTGCCGTCAAACATTAAAAGATGAACCCGTTTAATGCAAATTGATATGGCTCTTATTAGTAGTTAGCTCTAACAAGTTGTATCGCAACATAGAATTCTTGTTTGTACGTAGAAAAACATGCCTTTGGTCCTAATTCCATTGCCAATATGTTGCCAATTGAAAGTTATTATTGTTAAAAAACCATCGAAATATTCGTCATATGCAGTAGATGCATAGTAGTAAAGATGGAGGGGCAGAATTAAACGTTCATTTGGGATTTTCACGTAATGATGCATAATATTTTACATAGTTCGACAAAAATATTAGACTACTGAACTTTGCATAAGAGATTAGAAAATGACATTTATATGCGGATTAATGAAGCACTTGACATCTCTGGATTCCCGTTGTAATTAATCTCTACAAAGAAACCCCCGCCTTCGCCTCGGGAAAGTCTTCCAGGGTTCACACAGATGCACTTGAGTTCTGCATCATCTCCACCTCCAACGGTGAGAACCTATTTCATAAGATTTAACCAAACGTGTTTTGTTACCAATTTTTTTTTAATTCGACAAACATTTTAAGCATTAATATCTTATGGAAAAACTAATTTAGTTATTAACCTTCACAAACGGAGCCAAGTCTGAAGGTAAAATGAGTATATCTGGAATCAAAGAGAATCTGAGTGCTTTCTCCGCGAAAGAAAAATCCAAAGGAACTTCTTTTGCAGGTGGATACAGTGGGTAGAAGCTGAAATAGTGACAAAACTTAGAGAGAGAAGAACATAATACATGAAAACAAATCCTTCTTTTGTTGGTATTATCTAATGTACCTTTGCTGGCTCAATATATGCTTTGCTAGATTAGCCAGTCGCTGTTTAGATTCTCCTGGTGGATTCCGAAAAATTTCCTCTGCACTAAGATGTTTTAATATGTCCACTGTGCAGCAAGCCACATTTACCTGTAGATCGAGAAAATTAATAGTCAACTCAATTATCTTAATCTAAGTAATTTCAAAAAGTGGTTCCATCACCAGATTGTTGCGTTCTTAAGCAGAATCAGACAGCTGTAGAGGTCATGGAACAACAAAAGTTACCATCTTTTGGGCCATCATTGGCAAGTTATACTTGGAAAATTGGAAATTTTACTTGGACCTATTTCTCATTAATATAACCTTCACAATCTCCCAATAATCATGTTTTTGTAGTGTTTGGAAGTTAGCAACTGTAAGCATATCCACTCATGGAGGAACTGTTATTGTTACCTCATTAGCGCAGAACACTCCTGGGTTACAGATGCTGACTACCTGTTTATAACAAAAAAATCTAATCATGTGAATAGGCAACTTGCCATCCATACAGACATTGCTACTATCATATAACATCTGTACCTGATGACTAGAATATGTAGGATGGATCTCAAAAGCAGGCTGTCAAAATAGCAAAATATCAGTGTTATAGCAGATCACGTTATTCCTAGTGAGAAAAAGTCGGCATTCAATTTAACACAGAATACCAAAATATGAACCTGAGGGAAAACAAAGTCATGATGTGCATCCCTGATGGATGGCATAAGAATCACGCGCGCTACAGAACCCATGCACTCAACATAATCTTGAAGCTATAAATAATTAGAAAAACAAAAAAAAAAAAAACAAAAAACAAAAACAAAAACAGGTAAGATTAAGCTGAATATGTCAATGCAACTAACTTATATCTTTTAATTATCACCTTTTCAAGGATCTGAAGGTGAAACATTTCATCAAAGGTCTGATCAACAAATCCTTTGCTAAGCACTGGATGATCAGAATCAATAAATGGCCCTAGCTGTCAAACGACAAATCCAAGAAAGACAGTATGACTTTGGCCTTTTTATCTGTTTCTACAGGCAGCAAATGGAAGCAATTATTAATACATAGTAAGGAGGTCCTCACCAGGACAAGCAACTGAGGTTGCTTTCGGCGTGCATAGGCTAAAAGCTCAGTTAGAGGCTCAAATAACAAATTATCGCTTGTAGTAAATGGACCCGCAGCAACAATCTGCTTGAAACCCACGTCGCCAATAAGAATCACTTGGGTTCTCATGTTTGAGCAGCAAGTAAATAATCTCGACCATGTAAAATCATAATTCAGTAACAGCAGTGCAGCAAGATAATCTCATGTTTGAGCAGCAAGTAAGTAATCTCAACCATGTAAAGTCATAATTCGGTAACAGCGCAGCAAGAAAATCTCATCCAACTTCGAGTTTCATATAAATTTCAACTCTTGTATGTATTAAGAGTAGAAGAAAAATAGTCTCCCTCAACCTGGCCACACCATCAATCTAGCATGTAGGTGAAACTCATTCAGCTTAATCAGATACACAATGCTAATAGCTCCAAGAGGTTTAGTTCACTTTTGGTGAAAATTGCTGCTAATTAAAAATGCACATAAGCAGTCCCTTCATGCTCCAGCCGTAAAATTATCTAACGAATTACGCCGTCGATATATTTGAAATAAATTAGCTTACACTACCTGCAACTAATTGTCACATTCTTAAAATTTAAGGTTCTAGCATAATGAAAGGACACAGTGTATTATCATTAACCATCCTAGTCATGTAATAAACTCTAGTTTTGTGGACTAGGAAATGAAAACCGTAATTCACAAATCGATTCATGGTGCAGCATCAAGCTTACATACCAACGACAACTCCGCCATATTGTGCGAGGGATTGGTTAACTGATGATTGTGATCCAAAGCTTGTCTTTTGGTAGAGTATGGAGGAGTAACAGAAAATGGCACATAATCGATAATCTTTGATGCAATGAGACGATGACCACTAGGATTATGCCCTTCGACAGCCACTACCTGAAATGTACAAAAACTTATTCTTATACTGTGAATAAAACATAGTTATGATGAAATTTACTTCCTACAAAATCTTCATTCTAACCTGGCCTGGGAAAATAGAAAATTGATCTAACTTTTGCAAGTCAAGACGAACACGCTGCCCTCCAGAATGCTCAACACTGCCAAAACCATCAAAACCATGTGTGTTAAAATGAACGCGGATACTAAGAGATGGCGCAAGAACTGTTAAGCACTATGGTAACTTCTCCTGTTATTTTGGCTACTGAAAATAGTTCTCATGTTGGTTGGATACATAAAGGTTATTAATAGATTGAAAAAGAACATTGAGTCCAGCCAACAAGTCCAACTAAATAAATGTCACAATTCTCCCCTATGTATAATTCTCAAATGGCTGAACCTAAGTGGTAGACTAGCATGCTTCGGAATCTTATGGCGCAACATATCATGCTTTGAAATACGGATCAGATAAAACATTCCAAGGCTTGGACATAAGTTTAAATAATTTTATTAACGAGATACAAAACAGCTTCAATCTCTCTTTTGCCATTCACCCCTCCCTTCAATCTCTCTCCTCACAAATTCAGCAAACCAACCCATGCCCTTTTCTGCAAACTATCTCTCCTTTTCCCTCTTTTTGGGAAAATTGGTATGAAAATAACAGGATTTCGGAACAAAATCCATCCAAGAAATAAGCCTTTTTGGTATGAAATTCTCGAATCCATATTTATAGAAGAGAGAAGTAGGATATTTCTCCTTCAATTATACCCTTAATTCGACGTACATGCATTCATATTTTTTCATTTAAGATACATCTTTGATACGGATTCGAGAATCAATAAATGGCCCTAGCTGTCAAAAGACGAATCCAAGTAAGACAGTATGGGATTTCTATCTGTTTCTATAGGCAGCAAATGGAAGCAATTATTAATACATAGTATGGAGGTCCTCACTAGGTCAAGCAACTGAGGTTGTTTTCGGCATGCATGGGCTAAAAGCTCAAATAGAGGCTGAAATAACAAACTTCACTTGTAGCGGCAGGCCAAATTTCACCGTAACGGCCGCATAGCGGCCTATGGCGCCGCCACAACCACCATCCTTCACAAATTTAGCGTGGCGGTTTGTCAAAAATCCGCCACGCCATATGACCATGTCCGCCATTTGGCAACACCGATATACATACGCTGATGGGACATTTCTTTAGCTCTTAAGATTTCACTCACATGGAATCTCATGCTGAGGATTTATATTTTAAGTTAGTGGATTTTTTTTTTTTTTTTTGGCTATCAATCTATGTTGTATTTGAGTTACTGGAATATTTATGATTTTGCGAGAATATAGTCAATATTTGGAGCTACACCTCAATGAATGCATCAAAGTTGCTATTTCACTGGCTAATTTCCATTTGTTGTTTTAAATTACACATTACAGATGAAATATTGTGTGCTCGAATTGAATAGTTTTGTCGTGATAGTTGCCGAACCAAAATTCAGCACGAGGTTTAGTTAGTTTATCTAGCAAAACTTAACTTTTACCTATTTGTTTGCAGTTATATGTGAATCTCAATTATAAATGTTGCTTATGAACTTGATTGACCTCTGCTCATATGCCTTAACTAGGATGCCCTGGGCGTCTATCTGTGTGCGTATGTAGTAGTGGTGATTGCCTATTTATCATGTTTTGTTTTTTCTTAAATGTTCTTTTAACAGTATGATTGGTTGTTTGGGTTCAGTCTATATTAGCACGAGTGTTTTCTTGAAAATCAACCACGTTCTGCTTGTGGATAAATTGTGGAAATTCGTGAGATGACAGACAAGAAACGTAATTTAAAGGTCAACTAATGTGCTAATTCATGTTCTCACTTGAACGTAGTGTCACCTAGGTAAATATGTAAATAGGTGTTGAACATGATGTCACCTATGTGCTAACTCTACATTACAACAGTATTTTTATTTTGCTATATAATTCTTTTTAATTTCACAATAAAATACCAATTCTTTTACTTTTTACAATTGTTTTTTTTTTTTTAATATAAAGCACGGGGTAGTACAAGGGTGGTAGTGTTAGTTATATCCATCAGGGTCAACATTAGCCATTTCAGAGAAGCTGATGAAACTGCTTCTGAGGCTGCATAAGATAAAATAATACAAGTTTCGCCGGTTGAATTCCTTTGAACATTTTTTATCGCCTAACCAGCTGCTAATCCCTAGAAAACAAATTTCAAGCAAGCAAGGCATGATGAACATGCACAACAAGAGCCTTTACCTGCTTTGCAGCAATACAGGCTTATCCTTCAGACGACCTTCTTCTTCACAACAGATCATACCAACAGAAAACACGCTTTTCTGAAACGGTGCCATTTATTAAATGGAGAAAAATCATGTCAAACTTGAATTCAATCTAGAGACACTTAAATAAGACAATTGAAAGCATCACATGTCCTTGCTTAGGTGTAGTAGCTGAGTTACCTGAGAAGCTACAGAAGGATCAACTGGTTCCTCATACTTCCCTGAAGATACATAAGCAGATGCCCTCCTTTTGATGCAACTTTCCAGGTAGTTGAACTGAATCACATCGAAACCAGTAAGTCCTCTTATAAAGATAAAGTTACTATGGCAATAAAGGAAAATATCAATACCTTGTCTTCCAGTCTATCAAACATGAACCTGCAACCTTGCTCTGGCTGAGATGTGTTTATTCGCAAGTGACATCTTTTGCTGGGTTGAAGTCTCGCGATGATATCATCATCAGAATTCTCATTATGCTCTTTAACTTTAATGCTCTCTGTGCTAGGTTGTTGATTAAGCATTGTTTGTATGATGAACTTGTTCTTTCTTAACCCAAAGGCTGTCACTGAATCTAGAGATTTTTCTGAATTTAATTTGCTTCCATTTGATTTCTTTAATGAATCTGAGGGCATCTCATGATATTTGTGTTTATCTGCAGGAGTATCAAGTATGACTTCTTTGTCTTCATAGTTACCATCCAATATCCTGTTTGAAATTGCAGATTCGTTGTGACTTCATTCATAAAATGGAGTTCTAAGGAGATAGAAAAAACTTGGAGAAAGAAGCTTAAGGGTGTACAGGTCGGTCAGACTTTTCTTTCAAATAAAGCAATACTTGCAGTCTTTGAAAATGACAATTCGAAGAAATTTACAGCAGTAGTAGTTTTAATTGAATTATTGATCGATCCACCAATTATCAGCACTATTAGATACATATGAAGACTAAATAAACACTTTAATGATTAGAGTAAACATATGATCAACTTCTAAATAGTAAATAGAGGTACATGGCAAAGCAGGTAGTTGCAGTAAAGCATGTAAACTGAGCCTCATCCCAACTTCAGAAATTTATATAGTTCAAATTCAGAGAGACCGAACTTCAGAAGTTCAAATAGTTCAAATTCACTGAAGCCAAACTTTCAGAAATTCATGTAGTTCAAACTCAGAGTGGACCCTGGAAACTGTAAAAAGGACAACTCACATGGCTACATCTTTGGAGTACAAATGCAGACCGGAGTCTTTTCCTCTGACTTTATCAATCTGGTCACTCTGCAGTTGTTCTAACAATGCACCCATATGCGAGCTCTGCACGGTCAAATCCAGCTTCCTGTAGAAATAGAAAATCATAATGGCAAACACAGATTATATCCGGATTCAATGTAATAATTAATTAAAAAAAAGAGTTCAAAAAATGGAACTTAATTTAAAAAGTAAGTAAGTTCTTTCATATTAAAAAATGGAACTCAACGAGCTCTACTCCTATGAGACACCTACCAAAATAATATTGACAGGAAAGATACTTCATGAGACCCTAACAATTGAAATCATGTGAGATTTTAAACAGTGAAGACACATTTGCAGAAACAAGACTTGGTATCCTAACAACTGAAATCATCTAACATACTTGACACAATGCTTCAAAGAGTGTGTAAGCCCGCTCAAATGCTGTCATAAACTACTTAACGAACTTCAACAGAAATCTCTATTAAAATTAACTGAATAAACCTTCTAAAACTATCTGAATCACACTGCCGAAAATGAAACTAATCTGAAACGAGTTGAGAAAATGTAGTTGGTCAAGGATTCCTTAGTTTCTTGCATTACAATTGGTGAACATAAAGCAATCAGCAAAATGAAAAACATTCTAACCAGTTGAGCGAGTACGCCTCCCAGCTGGACACAAGATCTGAAGCACTGAGCTTGTACTGTATGCAAAATGCCTGACCTGATATTCAGAAATTCGCAGAGCAGAAGCGGCGTTAGAAATTTGGGGACCGTTTCCAATCACCAAAAGGCGGAAATGACATGAAATAACTCACATTGCGAGATAATTTTCTCCTCATCATCCAAGATGAAGCCGTTCCTCGCGAACTCTGCTTTGATTTCGTCGTCCATTCTTGCGATCTGGAGCGGTCAATTTCGATTACCAACTGTGACCAGCGCAGGAAAAAATGGCGGGAAAGATTTGCTCCCATTAATGATTAAATAGACCGTATCGATTTAGGGTTTTCTCAGTTTGCTTCCGCTACGCGGGAATGAATCTATATATATATATACTAGCAATTTAACGGCTGTGGCTAACACAGCCGGCCCACCTTATTAAGATAATTTGTTGTTAATGAAAAAATAAATTATCACTAACTTAACAGTTTAAAATGTGTTGAATAAAAGTTGTTTTGTTATTTAATGTGTAGGTTGTTATATTATTCATATGTATTTGTGTATTATATTGTTCCNTGCAGATTTTAGGTTAATAAATATTTTATTGCTACTGAGCTATTGTTTAAATTAATGATTAGGAATATTAGACAGGTGACATGTTGTTTTTGGGTTGAAATATAATTATCAATATAAATGTTAATAATAGCTTTATGTGTATAATCTGTTTATGTAGAAAGTATTATCTTTTCACATAAATGCTATAATTAAAGATGATGGTAAAAAAGCAAAACAGTAAGAATGATAGCATATTCATATAATTTTTTGATTGAATTGATGCCTGAATGAGATAGATTAAGTGAGATAATGATACATAGATTATGTTATTTTGTCCAGGTAATATAATAATTAATATGAACTTAACATTAAGAGAAGCGAGTTATTATTGTTGAAATCAAACTTATTACAAAAAACCATGGATGCATATATTTATCTGGAAAGGTTGTCTAACACATACAAAATAAGAGTTGCAATTACATATGGCAATAATGCTAATATTAATTTTACTAAGCTTGAACAAGCATCCATGCTTAATAAGGTATAATATAAGCATCAACAAAAAAGGTTTGGTGTAGATTATTTACATCACAATTAATATGTTAGGGTGAGCTGATGAGATAGCAAAAAGTCCAGAGTTATATGTTAGGGTGAGCAGCCTGCTAAGGATACCAAAATATGTTGGTTACTTAGATGTTAAAAGTTGTTCTTGTGGCGTTTCTTTAAACTGTCAGCTTCTTGAACATTTTGAGAATCGTCGGGTAATTCATGTTCAGTGCTTGTATTGGCTGGTGTTGCATCCTGGAATTTGAGTGATCGTTTGACTGAGCCTGTTTTTTCAATTGACATCTTGATGGTGGAAGAAGATTCATCTGGTGATTCATTAAGCATAGAGAGCACTTTATGGCTTGTTGGTGTGAATTGCTGCTCATGAACCAAATTTTGTAACAGATAAAAAATGAAAAAAATTCAAACCAATTAATAATCAATTGATAGGACAATTATAAAAACATAGCCACCTTATGATAAACTCTATATGTTACCTGATTGTCATCTTCATCGTCATTTGCATACAAAACAACGATAGTAAACCTTGATTCATCCCTGTCCTGGTAATCAGAGATATTATGCCTAACAAAGCATGTTATGGTCTTGCTTTGGAAGTTGCTTTCCACATCCACACAATTTTTTGCCTATGGAGGAAAAAAATGTTTAATTTGTGTACTCATAAAGGCTTATATTAGCTATTATTATTTCAGGAAAACTATGGATATGACATTAAATAACATAATTTCTAGATAAACTCATTTCAGCTGCTGTTATGGGGATTAGAACTTCAGCCTCAGGTCTGCTGGCAGCAGCATGTAGGACTCCAGTCTTATCTTCGATACCAATTGTAAACTTGCATCCATGATATGTAATTCACAATATTATGATTATGATTTGAAGATTTTTTTTTTTTTTTTTTATTTAGAAAGTAAACTTTTTAATTATTACCTGGGTTGCACTTCACCTTCTTCCTTGCATTGGGTGCATGTATCCAACCTAATTGTGCTTGCAACACTTTGTTACAATTCGGGCAAGAGTGGACCAGTAAGAAGATTGACCTGGCACAAGCACAATTTTTCCTCGTGTCCATGTTGTTTTGATCTTCATATGCGATTAAAAGAAAGAATTTGAAATTTTAGTTCATTATAAATGTTTAGTTGAGTTTAAATGTTTGTGTACATACGAATTGTCATAATTTCTAATTAATTTGGAGATGGCAAAAGAAAGTTAGGATCCGCATACACATTCTTTTCCAACAGGGCAGTCACTTCTTCTTTGTGATCTATGTACCTGTTTTTTTGTTGTGTTAGCATATTCAAAATGTATGCATAGTTATAAGAAACATATTAGGCAATGGGAAGAGACAGGCCAAATAAGTAATCGTCGATACGATAGGTTGATTAACGCTTACCAGTCATTATAGGCATAAAACTTTTGTATACCATCGTTTTAAAAAATGGGTGCTTGAGGAACTGGTGGGTTGACCATTATGCCACTCACAAATGTTGTTGTCAGTGAAAGCACTGGGCATTCGAAAAACGTAAGTTATGAGACATCAAATAATTAATGAATAGTTTATAGAATTTATAATAAATAATCTACATATAAAATTAAATATTGTCAGTGAAGAGAAGAACTTACAGTTGAAAGTAGTTACTTTCATCCTCATGGCTATTATGGTATTACCGGTCGGAATTGTAGCAGCTAATTGTGCACCTTCATTTTTTGCAAACTCATTCCAAAGAGTTAATATCATCGGCCTATTTCTGAATTATATATAGCAAGGATCAAATTATGTATATCATTCTTTATGAGCATACAAAAAAAGTCTTATGATGGTAATAATAATTTTTTATAATCATTATAGAAAAAATTGTATTCTTTTAAATACACACTTACTCTTCATTGACAATCACAAGATCCCCAGTGTTTGATTTAGCATAAACCAGGCAAGGAGCTAGATTTTTAATTTTTATAATATATAATCCCAAAATAATAAATATAAATTGTGTAGTTTTACAAAAATAATCCATAAATGAAGATGTTTATTAATTAGTCTTTTTTTTTTTCTTGTTCTCTCATATTAAAATTTTCTTATTACAGTGTTTTATTTATCTGTTGTATCTTTGTATAAATCTATCAAAACATCATGCTACTATAATAATTTTTATGTTGAGAATTGTTGCCAATAGAAATTCATGTCAACAGTTTCCCAAATGCTATCTGGTGGGTCTACTTCTGGATCTGAAGAGAACCGGTGGTTTTGAGCTCAGATCTGCTTGAATTGCCTTTGAACTGTTGCGAAACCGCAACAACACATGCAAGAACTCAACGCCGGAAGTGTTTCCGGCGTAGAGCCTCCGATGCTCAAGTCAGTATGTGAGAGAGATGAAGAGAGGCTGCTCTGAGAGAGCAGCAACAGCTATGGAGGAGAGTATGGAATGAATGGAAGTTAGGGTTTAGGGTTACCTCACTTTCTTTATATAGGAGGAAACACCTACTTGAAGTACCCAAAATGCCCTGGTCGACTCACGTGAAAGGTTATGCCTCGGTCGATTCGTATCCCCTTGCTGCTGAGTCATCACAAGATTCCCTCTTATCCATTGGAGAATGCAGAGCCTCAAGTATGTTGCAAGTGTGATGAGTCGTCATCACGCTTTCGATCTCGAGGCATAAGAAGTCGACCTCGAGGACTGAGAGGTCGACTCATGATTGCATGAGGATTTGGAGGCTACGCTTTGTTATTCTTAAGTAGAAATCGACTTCTGGAACCGACTGCAGGAAGTCGACCTCGAGGAGTCGACTTACATGGATTTCGCCCCCCTTTCGTGGTTGTTCTGCTGAGGAGTCGACTTTGTAGAAGTCGACTCAAATATGTTGACGGGAGCATGTCGACATGTGGATGGTCTGAGTAATTACCCGGTTGAGTGGAGAGTTCTTAGGCCGGTATATGNCCCAAAAAAAAAAATTACTCTAAACGGTCTAGTTTAAGAGTAAATTTGGTGGTCGAGCATTACCTTTATTCGATTTTGAATAATGTCATCTTTTTCGACTCGTCATGTTGGAGACTCGTCTCGTCATCCACTGGGAGTGTTGTGATACTTCATAATTGCATTTTGGATAAGGCTGACATTTTGACCTTTTTTTTGTCATATTTCGAAATTTGAATCTGGACATATCGCGTCGCTTCAACTTTACCGCTTCGAATTCCGTGCCTTATCCGAACCGTCAGATCTTTCTTTGATCTGAGGGTCAGGGTTCATCTTCCTTTTGTATAAATACCCTTTCCTTTGGTTCACCAATCACTTTCTACCTTTTCTCAAACTCTCCTCCTCTAGCCTTCTCCGGTGCTCAAAAGGTTTTCGGCTCTCTCGGCGTTCAATTCTCCAGCGACTATCAAGTTCTTCGAGGTTTCTCCAATCTGCAATCATGTGTAAGCTTCTCCTCTCATCCTTTGCAAGTTGTTGCTTTTGCTTTTTGTTTCGATTTTTTTGGGTTTTTTCAAGTTTAGAGACCATAGGTGTTCTTCGTGTTCTTCAGATCTTTTTCTATGAATTGTGTTTGATCTTTAGTGTGCGAGTCTCCACTTTGGTTTTTTGTTTGCGTCTCATCTTGTATTGACTCGTTACAATGCCGATTTACATATTCTCTTGCTTTTTCGAGTCGACTTCTATTGACTTGGCTTTTTCGACCTTCTTAAGTCGGTTTCGGTATAAGCTCCTCGACACTCACCGTATTTCTCATTTGGATTGAAGGGGAGTCGAGTCGACTTAGCTTTGCTAAAGCTTTTCCGTTTTTTGATAGCCATTCCCCGCATCACTTCCTCTTTCTAGTTATCTTTTATTGGTTCTTACGGGTCGATTAGTTCGTTTGGTAGGGTGCGTCGACCTGCCTTCACACTTAGTTTACTCTTACTGACCTCGACTCTTTTCTTTTCTGAATTTTCTAGCTTCCACTTCTGACTCCTCCCCTGATAGCATCGAGCGCCTAATCGATGAGGGTCTTCAATCATCCGACTCAGTTCAAGTGGTCGGCTTTAAATTAGTCGACAAGCCACCAAATTCTCCTGACTCGGACGCGTCTTCCTTAGGTATCGATCGGGACGCGTATAATCAGGCGTGGATGTCAGGTGTTTTAATAGAGGATCTCGAGTCTTTACAAGCTAGAGCATCTCCTCGTCTTGACCTCATCCCTTGAGGTATTCCCCTTAGGATTTTAGATGTACCTGTGTATAGAAACAGTCCTTCTTCTTTGCCAATAATTGCTCCTCTCTTCGAGGCTCAAAATGTTGTATCTGTAGCATGTCCATTAGCTAAGTTAGCTGTTTTAAATCCTTTTTGCTATGCCTCTGCAGCCGAGGTTGAGGGTTTTAAGGTGTTCAGTGGACTTCCCTCCGACTGGAAGTTGGTCGTTCCTGGCCTCAATGACGACTTTGCTAGTCCTCCTCCTGGCTATTACGCCTTCTTCATCGACCAAGTAATGTTCGGCCTTCGCTTCCCGATCCAGCCTGAACTCTTGGCAATTAGAAACTTGTATAATGTCCTAATAAATCAATTCTCTCCTAACGCAATCCGCATTATGATTGGCTTTATCGTTGTTTCTAGGGCACAGGCGGTAAAAGTATATACGGACGTACATTCAAAGATGAAAACTTTAAGTGTGAGTTTTGCTTTTACTAATCTTGTAATTGGGGAAGCTGACGTCTTCTGTTTATTAACTGTGAAGTTTCTGAATCTGCAGTGGTTCACACTGGACCTGGAGTTGTTAGCATAGCAAATGCTGGCCCCAATACCAATGGGAGCCAATTTTTCATCTGTACTGTCAAGGTATGTAGCAGTATGCAATACAGCTATCTTAGAGCATGCAAATAAATTTGCAGGGTGTAGGCACCAAAAATCGAAAATAAAGAAAATAAATTGGAATATCAATATGTAATTGTGCTTGGTTAAATCTAAGCATGCTTCATGCTTTTTTCCCAATCATGATTCTGTTTTTTTCTTTAAATTTCATGTAAATGATGCGAATAGCTGACGCTTTGTAACTTACAAATATTGAAAGTGTAGTGCAACAACAGACACGAAGAATTAATTAATGTTGAGTTATCTTCTTTTTGCAAATAGCCCCAGGAGTTTGTACTTGTTTGAGGATGAATTCAGATTATCTACTCTTTAGTAAGAATATCGAATAACATAGACTTGGGAATTAAAAAGAAAGGATAAGTTGGAAATGTTTCAGGTTTTCTGTGTTCTTTCCCTTTTCTCTTAATTCTTTTTTAAGGTTATATCAAGATGCTAAGATCTAGGGCTGAGAATGGGTTGGAACAGTTTGAGATCCAGATCCAAAAATCTTTGGAACCATCTTGAATTTGGAGATCTCCAAAATTGGATCTCTACAACCGAACCGGTGTGAAGAAATCTCCATCCCGAACTATCCCGAGGTTTGATTCAGGTCAACTTGGGTTAACTGGGACAGTTCGGTGCTGGCTGGAGATTTTTTTTTTCTTGTAAAATTTTGCCCCTTTCTAAAAAAATTAGTATATTCTTGTCATATATGGTTAAATTATGCATATAGATTTTGAAATAAAGAGAATAGTACTATTAAATATAAGATTTTCATGAAACTTCAATTATATTATTGGAATACATTGTTGAATTTATGCAAATGCTAAAATAATGATGTACAAAAGAAAGCATAAGATAACATATTGTATGCATACAACTTCATAAAAAAATAGTAATATTAAATATGAGATTTTCGTGAAACTTTAACTAACTATGTATTGTCATATGTTATTACAGTTATACAAAATTAAAATAATTATGTACAAAAGTAAGCATTAGATAAAATACTCTACACATATAAACTTTTGATTCATGAGACTTTAAGTATATTATATTATGGGCATACATTGTTGAATTTATATAAATGATAAAATATTTATGTAAAAAAAAAAAGCATACGATAACATATTATATGCATTTAATTTGTGGAAAAAATAATAGTGTTATTAAATATTAGATTCCATGAAACTTTAACCATGTTGTTGTCATATATAGTTAAATTTTTTTTACGTATATTAAAACAATTACTTACAAAATAAAAAATAACATAAAATATTTACAAATATAACTTCTGAATAAGAAGAACGATATTATTAAATTGAAGATTTTCATGAAACACTGACTATATTATTGACATACACTGTTGATTTATGCAAGGCGAAACTAATTTGTACAAAAAAATGCATAAGATGAAATGTTATACTCATATAAACTTATGAATATTTTGGAATTGATTCTTCGTTTAAATTTGGTTATTTTTTATTCAGTCTGATTCCGGCTTGGTTCTTGGTACGGATATTTTATAGATCTCTAAAACCATACCAAAAAAACTTTTGGTACGGTTTACGGAACGGTTCGATAATCTTCAAGTCTCGTGCTCAGTCCTAGCTAAGACCAACAATTCCTCCACCTTTCTCTAAGTTATTGTACACTACCAGGCTAATGATTATGAGGTTTACGATGATCACATTTGAGATTTTTGCCATTGAACCATGAGAGACAACTTGTAATCTTCTTTACTATATAATCCTTTTAGTTTATTTTTTCCCCTCTTGAAGTTTCTCATTCCCTGCCACTTTTTCTTTTTAATTTTTTTATTGTGCTGATATTTTGAACTTATTAGGCGTTGATATAGCCACATAAGGATAACCCGGTCTAGAAGCTTCTTACTCGACCGGCGAGCCACTCGAACGACTCGCACGTCGACATGACTCCGTCGACGTGACTCCGCCGGCATGACCAATCGACTTGCCCAGAGTCGACCCTATCAAGAGCAATCGAGGAGAGGCAGAAGTCGGTCTAGTCGACTCTACCAAGTCGACTTCCCTCTATCGACTTTTACTAGCCGACATCAATGGAAGAAGAACATCAAGAGCATAACTCCCAAGCATTCAGACAATCTAGGTCGACTTCCACTAGTCGACTTAGACGATGACGACCCTCTGAAGACGACTTCACTACATGGTCAAACCTAGCGTAGCCTCCGAATCCGCACATATCCACGAGTCGACTTCCTAGATCTCGAAGTCGACCTCGCATACCTCAAATAACAAAGATGTGATGACGACTCATCACACTTGCAACATACTTGAAGTTCCACATACTATGAAGAATAAGAAGGAATCCGTTGATGACTCAGCAACAAGGGGAGACGAATCGACAGGGGCATTTTGGACCTTCTAGGTCCACCGACTTGGGCATTCTGGGTACTTCAGGTAAATATTCACTCCTATATAAAGGAGGTGAGGTAACCCTAAAACCCCAACTCTCATTCATTCCCACTCTCCCCCATAGCTGCTGCGCAGCCTTTCTTCATCACTCACATACTGACTTGAGCGTCAGAGGCTCTGCGCCGGAAACACCTCCGGCGTTGAATTTTTGCAGGTATTCTTGCGGTCTAGCAACGGTTTTGAGACGGTTCAAGCAGATCTGAGCTCACAACCACCGGTTTACTTCAGATCTGGGAGTAGACCCATCATTTGGCGCCGTCTGTGGGGAGTTCTTAAAGGAAGGAAGAGCTTCACACCCAGCTCCGATCTGTTTGCCAATGGCGGAGAAGGAGAGCTTGCAGAGGAACCTGAGTGAGGAATTCAGAGGGACGTGGATGGACAAGAGGCCACCACCACTTCCCACCACCAAACACCCCGTAGTTCAGATGAAGGGAATGCCACCATTCGGAGGACCACCACCACCAGGACTGATGTTGGGCGGAGAAACGCCTGTCACCCCAACCGGCGTGAAGTTACAAGTGTTGACTCAGGTAGGGACAAGTCAAAACCCTAATCCAGGAGGGGAAAAGGAACCAACAGAGATGTCTCGACGTGAGGGAAAATAGATACAGGAGGTACCGGACCAAATCCAACCCTATGTCAAGGAGCAAACTTTGATGATGGCGAGAAGCGAGATGCAGAAGATGATCGCTGAGGCTGTAGCGGCTCAGATGAAGCAAATGGCACAGGTCGAGCAGCAGCCTCGGGTCGAGAACCAACCTCGAGTCGAGCAGCAGCCCCGTGTTGAATATCAGCCTCGAATCGAGCAACAAGCCCAGTCGAACGTGCAACAGAATAGGAGGGTGGACGAGGAAGAGTCCTCTATTCGAACTGTCAATCCACAAGCGAGGGATGAAACGTTAGAGCAATTATTAGCCCAAGTTCGCGATTTACAGGCTCGAGTCGATGGAAAGAAGAGCAGGGGAACAAAAGAGCACCCATTCTCGTTGCAGATCTTGAAAGCCGACTTACCCAAAGGCTTCAGAGAATTGAACATATGGTACGACGGCTCCACTGACCCGTCTCGACATTTGAGGAGTTTCGAAAATATGGCCGTGCTTCATCGCTACAGCGACCCAGTGCAATGTCGCGCTTTCTTGACGACTCTGACAGGGTCAGCTCAAGACTGGTTTCACCAACTTCCAGCGGGGTCGATTAGGGACTTTGATGGATTTAGCTCGAGTTTTCTTAACCAATTTGCAAGTGTGAGGGTGCAAGAGAAATCCTATCTCTCGTTGATAAGTATGCAGCAAAAGAAGGGAGAGTCGCTGTGAGAGTATGTGGCGAGGTTTACAAAGGCATGTGCCGAGTGCCCAACAGCGACAGAGGAAATCAAATCGGGAGGACTGACGAGAGGGCTACTGCCAGGGTTATGTAAGAACTCTTTGGCCAAGCGACCTGGTAGGAGTTTCGATGACGTGTTGGGAAGATGCGCCAAATATATGAATGTCGAGGAGGCCGAAGCCGATTATCTGCAAAATGTGAAAATACCCCAAGCTGACAGCCGAGACGATAAGAAGGAGAAGAAAAGCCAGTCGACAGGGGAAAGAGGGGGATCACCACGAGCTGACAAGGGTGAAGGACGATACAGAGGATGGAGGCCGACTCAATACACACCCCTGTCGGCTCCTCATGCAAGAATACTGGAAGTCATGGAAAGAGAGATCCGTGACGATGTGGTGAGATGGCCACGAACAAGGAAAGATGGACCAGTAAGGCCCAAGAGTAATTTATACTGTCGATTCCACAAAGATTACGGCCACGACACTGATGACTACAGACACCTTAAAGACGAAATCGAGAGGTTGATAAAGGCAGGACACTTGAAGGAGTTCATATATAAGGACCGTGAGAGGACGAGCAGGAGGAGAGAGAGAAGCAAAAACCCTCGCAAGGGGGAAAGATCACCAGAGAGAGAGGAGCTCCCACCAAAAAGGGGAGTAATTAATATGATCTTTGGAGGGTCAACAGACGGGGACTCGAACCGAGCAAGGAAAGCGTATGCTCGAGGTTGATATACAAAGGTCGAAGTGCAGCAAGTCGATGAATGCGGACCGGTAATGAACTTTGGACCTGCGGACGTTGGAGAAGTCGAGAGACCACACAATGATGCTCTAATGATAACCGTACAGATATCGGGATACGAGGTGCAAAGGGTGTTCGTCGACACCGGAAGTTCTGTAAACGTGATTTTCTATGAATGTCTCAGAAGGATGGAACTCGACATTGAACTTACGCCTCTACAAACATCACTCTTTGGATTTAACGGATCAGAAGTCGCTCCCCTAGGAGAAACAACGCTCGCCGTCGTCCTGGGGGAAGGCGACTTGAGAAAGGTAAAAATGGTGAAATTTGTCGTGGTCGACGTCGAGTCAACGTATAACGTAATCCTCGGGAGGCCGGCGCTCAATGCCTTCCAAGCGGTGGTGTCGACTTATCACATGAAATTGAAGTTTCCCGTTGGAGATCGAGTGGGAGAGGCTCGAGGGGACCAAGAATTGTCCAGAACATGCTATCGGATCGCGGTCAAAACTAACCAACGGGCTGAGATCAAGGAGGGCAAAAAACCAATGTCGAATGAAAAGAGGCCGAGAGAGAGTGACCTCGAGCCCATGGAGAGTTGATGGAAATTCGAATAGATGAAACGGAGGACCAGACGACCAAACTCGACAACTCCCACGATTTTACGCTTAAGGCAATGTCTCAAACTACCCTTTGTACTGAACGATGTTTGAATTGAATTCAATAATGGAATGAATCTTAAAGCTTATGCTTCAATTACGTTTTTTATATTTATGCGTCGAGTTTATTATGATTACATGAAAAATTGAATTTTTCAAAACGGCTATAAAGCTGGCTAACTCCAATGATTATGAAATTATTTAGCACAACTACGAAGTTGTAAACTCTCGAGCAGAATCTCGAGCAAGCTACGAAGCCTTCGACTACGAAGTCGATTCACGCAACAACGAAGTTGCAAACTCTCGAGCGGAATCCCGAGCAGGCTACGAAGCCTTCGACTACGAAGTCGATTCACGCAACTACGAAGTTGCAAACTCTCGAGTGGAATCTCGAGCAGGCTACGAAGCCTTCGACTACGAAGTCGACTAACACAACTACGAAGTTGTAAAACTCTCGAGCGGAATCTCGAAGCAGGCTACGAAGCCTTCGACTATGAAGTCGACTAACACAACTACGAAGTTGTAAAACTCTCGAGCGGAATCTCGAAGCAGGCTACGAAGCCTTCGACTACGAAGTCGACTAACACAACTACGAAGTTGTAAAACTCGAGCGGAATCTCGAGCAGGCTACGAAGCCTTCGACCACGAAGTCGACTAACACAACTACGAGGTTGTGAAACTCTCGAACCCTTCGACTACGTAGTCGACTAACACAACCTTAATTGCAAATACCACCATAAGGACATCGACACACCAATTATGCATGTAAACAAAACGACAATATCCGAACAGCTATGAAGCTGTTCAAATCATTGCTCGACTTCGACCAGCTCGCAAGAAGAGTTGGGGAGAAGACGAGTTGAAAAACTTAACGTTTCACAGCTAAGAAGCTGTTCAAATCATTGCTCGACTTCGACCAGCTCGCAAGAAGAGTTGGGGAGAAGACGAGTTGAAAAACTTAACGTTTCACAGCTAAGAAGCTGTTCAAATCATTGCTCGACTTCGACCAACTCGCAAGAAGGGTTGGGGAGAAGACGAGTTGAAAAACTTAACGTTTCACAGCTAAGAAGCTGTTCAAATCATTGCTCGACTTCGACCAGCTCGCAAGAAGGGTTGGGGAGAAGACGAGTTGAAAAACTTAACGTTTCACAGCTAAGAAGCTGTTCACATCGTTGCTCGACTTCGACCAACTCGCAAGAGGGGTTGGGGAGAAGATACACAGGAAACAACAGCAAAATAATTTGAAACACAACTAACACAAGCAAGGAAGAGAAAA
The DNA here is from genome assembly GCA_008636005.1 of Striga asiatica. NCBI lineage: Eukaryota > Viridiplantae > Streptophyta > Magnoliopsida > Lamiales > Orobanchaceae > Striga > Striga asiatica. Next base: position 1,179,259 of record BKCP01007848.1, on the reverse strand, counting down.
ACTTATATTAATGAAAAGGAAGCATTACATTATAAATCGTCTCGACCCTTACAAGCCTTGAAAATGGGTCGAGACGAGAAAAACAAAACAAATTGCAGGAAAAAGCAAGCAAAAAATGGCACAGCCCGAAAATAGACAAACACAGCTAAGAGTCTCCAGTCGACTTCTCAGCCGTGTTGTCTCCACCTTCCATCCCAACGGACTCGGTTTTATTATCAGCGTCTTCGGCAAGCGGCTCCGTCCCCTGCTCCTCGTCTTCCTCCACCTCCACGACTTCCTCCGCTCGACTAACCCCCTCTGGCCTGACTAATTCAGTCGAACCGACCAGAGGTGTGGTGGGGACCTCGAGCAGAGAACTTAGACCAGCCTTGCGAATGGCCCAAGCCTCGAGCCCCGTCCACCACGGGTAATCGTCAGGAAGAGACGAGTCGCCTTCGTAGCCCTCGGGGTCGGGAAGCGTCTCCTTAACCGCCTCGCGGTCGAGCTTCCCAGCAAAATCAGACCCCTCTACCACCGCCACCCACGCGTCAAAAGCAAAGTCAAAATACTGGACGACGGCAGGGCAAAGCTTATCGAGGAAGGCAGGGGAGTTGCAGAAGGCCTTCACGACCTCTTGGCGATAGGTCTCGAGGAAGATGGCGCCCATCGGGGACTTTAGAAAAGTCCTGCGCCCCTCCTCGATGCCGTTCTCCCTCTCGACCATAACCTCGTCACGCGCCTTGTCGAGGTCGGCCTTGAGCTTGTCGTTTAGGTGCCGAAAAACGGCCTTATCGGCCTTCAACTTGTCGACCAGGGCCTTCGAGGCCTCTAAGTCTTCTTTTAGCGCCTCGATTTCCTGGCGCTGAGCTTCACATTGGTCCTCAAGGGACTTGGTGGAGGCGAGAGGAGCCTTGCTTGTCTCCTCGAAGCATGGGAGCGCCGCGGCCAGGAACTACGAAAGAGCATAAAGAAAAAATGAGATTAGATGGACAAAGTTTAAAAGAAACATACAAAAGCAAAGTCGATTAGAAGATAAGAAGAATACCCGAGAAAGGCACAAGACTGCATAATTTGAACGCTCGTAGAGGTTCCCCTCGACGCGCTCCTTGTTGACTTCGGGGATAGTGGAGTTGAGGTACTGGGCCACCTGATAAGGCTCGGGGTGGTTCCAGAGGCGAGACGGCATTTTGACCGTCACGTCTTGAATGGTGACCGGGGCTTTGGCGGGCTTCTCGACCGCCTTCCCTTTCCCTTTGTCGACCTTGCGACGTTTCAGGTCGTCCGGGATCAGGACGACGGCCCGGTCGTCTTGAGCCCTCTTGCGGGAGCTGGAGCCAGAGGGTTTGTTTTGGGCGGCACCAGGGTTCTCGACCCTAGACTTCTTCGCAGCAGTCGACTCGACTGCCGCACCAGCGGGACGGGAAGGAGGTGGAACAGAGCCACCCACCGGCTTCTCGGCCGGTTGTTTCTTCAGCTCGAAGCGTTTGAGCGCCTTAACTGAAATACAACAAGAGGAAGTTAGCTGTCGGACAAAACAATTAGCAAATACAATATGAGTAATTAAAACGTGAAGTCTACCCAACAAGAGAATAGGTAAAAAGCTTACGAGGATCATCAAGACGAGGGAGATCCTCGTAAATGACGATTCGCGCGTGATTGACTAAGTCACGGTCCTTGATTAACTGACGAGCACTGTAAGTGTGCTTATTTAGCTCGGATAGCAGCTGGGCAAACTCGTCGGAGTGAGGCCGTTTATTCTGCTTCACCTTTGAAGTAATCCAAGTATTTACATAAGGGTACATGCCCGAAGCGGGTCGAATGAAAACAAACTTCGACTTCCACTCGGTAACGTTCGACGAGATATCGTCGAGAAAGGTAACACCGGCACGACGACCCAAACAGTGGGCGCCCTTGGAAAGCCGATAACCATAACAATAAAAGAAAAAGTCGGGAGAAAAGAAATTGAGTGTTATTCGGGAAACGACTATGAAGGCTATCATAATGCGAATGGCGTTAGGAGAAAATTGATTTATTGGTATATTGTACAGGTTGCTTATTAGTATGAGCTCGTCTTGAATAGGAAAGCGAAGGCCAAAGATGATTTGGTCTACAAAGAACGTATGACAGCCGGGGGGAGGATGAGCAAACTCGTCGTTAGGACCAGGGGCGACTAACTCCCAATCTGAGGGAAGCCCACTGAACTTTCTGAAGCCCTCGACTTCGGCTGCAGAGGCATAACAAAACGGATTTAGAACAGCCAACCTAGCCAAGGGACAAGCTATCGATACAACATTTTGAGAGTCGAGAAGAGGAGCAATTATTGGTACAGATACAGGGCTCGTTCTATATACAGGGATATCTAAGAACCTAAGGGGAATACCTCGAGGAATGATATCGAGACGAGGAAGATTTTCTCGAGGAGGGCTTTTCACGATGTCGACTAAGCCGCCCTCCAAGAGCGCTTGGTCGTGCAGCTCGCAGTCGGCAGAAGAAGCAGTGGCGAGAGGAGGAGGAGAATGGGAAGGCAGTGAAACCATCCTATAGCCGGTTATCTCGACACAATCAGAGATAGAACCCTCGTCGGCTTGACAAGTATAATCATTGATCTGTTGACCGAGGGAGCCAGAGAGAGGAGACGAGTCGGAAGCTAAAGAAAGAAAAAGGAGGAGAAGGTCGAAGTTAGTAAAATCACGAGTAAGGGCCTATAAGATCGAATCAGGGCGACTCGCAATAATCGACAAAAGAAGAGAGGAAAAAGAAGGGGCAATCGCTATCGGTATCTCGACCTAAATAAACTAGTAAGTCGACCTTAGTCGACTCGAAAAAAGAAAACTGAAGAAAGAAGGCCACTAAGTCGACAATAGCCAACTCAGCGACAGGTGACAGTCGACTGCTCATCGGCAGCCGACGGCTGGCGAAAAACATTAAGTCCTAATAGAATATGCGCGTAAAAGGATCCAACGCAAAACTCATGAGAAATCCGTGAAGAACACGAAGAACATACGAAAATTCCCAGAACCCAGAAAAAGTTGAAAAAGGAAAAAACCAACAAAAACGCGAAAAGTAAAGGAGATAAAGAACTCACACATGATGGCGTGGTTGTTTTGAACTGCGAATAAGCCTGAAGTTGCCGGAGAAAGAAACGCCGGAGAGCAAATAGCACAAAAAGCACCGGAGAGTTAGAAGCAGTTCAGAGCTCGAAAAGTTGGAAGCGTGAAAAGCCACCCAAGGTAGACGCGCAATGCATTTATACTCAAAGAATAATAGAGGCGGATCGTTAGATCAATAGCGGAATCAACGACCCAGATGAAGCGTAGAATTCGAGGAGTCGGCGATGGGGATGACGCGCGTCACTTTAGGGTTTTTTTGAAATTTGAAATTTGAAATTTCAAAAGGGGTCTGTCAGAGTGTCAGACTTATCCGAAAAAGCAATAATGAGGTTGAGAGGCGCCCCGATGGATTGACGAGACGAGTTATCAAAGAGGACGAAGACGAGCAAGTATCGCAGGGAGACAGCGAAACTACGCATCACCAAATTTACTCTTAAGCAGTCGACTGCTTAGAGTAATTTTCGGGGGGGACTAGATGATATAGCCACATAAGGATAACCCGGTCTAGAAGCTTCTTACTCAACTGGCGAGCCACTCGAACGACTCGCACGTCGACATGACTCCGTCTACGTGACTCCGCCGGCATGACCAATCGACTTGCCCAGAGTCGACCCTATCAAGAGCAATCGAGGAGAGGCAGAAGTCGGTCTAGTCGACTCTACCAAGTCGACTTTCCTCTATCGACTTTTACTAGCCGACATCAATGGAAGAAGAACATCAAGAGCATAACTCCCAAGCATTCAGACAATCTAGGTCGACTTCCACTAGTCGACTTAGACGATGACGACCCTCTGAAGACGACTTCACTACATGGTCAAACCTAGCGTAGCCTCCGAATCTGCACATATCCACGAGTCGACTTCCTAGATCTCGAAGTCGACCTCGCATACCTCGAATAACAAAGATGTGATGTCGACTCATCACACTTGCAACATACTTGAAGTTCCACATACTATGAAGAATAAGAAGGAATCCGTTGATGACTCAGCAACAAGGGGAGACGAATCGACATGGGCATTTTCGACCTTCTAGGTCCACCGATTTGGGCATTCTGGGTACTTCAGGTAAATATTCACTCCTATATAAAGGAGGTGAGGTAACCCTAAAACCCCAACTCTCATTCATTCCCACTCTCCCCCATAGCTGCTGCGCAGCCTCTCTTCATCACTCACATACTGACTTGAGCGTCGGAGGCTCTGCGCCGGAAACACCTCCAGCGTTGAGTTTTTGCAGGTATTCTTGCGGTCTAGCAACGGTTTTGAGGCGGTTCAAGCAGATCTGAGCTCACAACCACCGGTTTACTTCAGATCTGAGAGTAGACCCATCAGGCGTTCTTGTGAATTAATCTCTGTAGTAAAAATTGGCCAATGGCTGCCTAGGTGGTCGTTCGAGGCGCTTTAACGATTAGGTGGCGCCTAGGTGGGTCATGTGGTTGTGAAGATACTCATGCCATGGCAGACGTATATATTTTTTTAAGAAAAAAAAATTATTGGAAAAAAATTATTGGAAAGAAATGTACAAATAATTTTAATGTTTTTACATGAGATTTACATTAGTTATAATAAAAAAAATTAAAAATTATTATAAAATTAATACAATAATTGTGAATGCATTAGGGCATCCGCATCCCTATTCATTCATTTAAACATCAATCACACACTTTCTTCCACATGACGTCCACATAATCATTCAACTAAAATTCTCTCCATTCACATCCACTTTGGTTAATTTATTTAAATATAAAATATATTGCACGTCGGGATGTAATGATTAAAGATGATGTGATTTAAATTAAGAGAGATATTATTGGAAATGATAGGTAGTAAAAAATATGTGATGAATAATTAGTGAATTAATGTTGAATTGATGTGTGACAGTGTGAGAATGATTGGGTGATATTATTTAATTATATTGATAAAAGGTAAGAGTGTTAGATTAAAGTTGAGTTGGATTTTGAGTTAAAAGGTGTAAAAAATTATTCCACCGGTCAAAACTAGTTATATTCTATATCCAATAGCGCCCTAAGACCAACAATTCCTCCACTTTCTCCAAGTTAATGTACACTGTCAGGCTGATGGTTATGAGGTTTATGAAGATCGCATTTGATATTTTCGCTATTGAGCCATGTGAGACAACTTGTAATCTCCTGTACTACCCGAGTCCTTTTCTCTTTCTTTTTTTATTTCCCTTCAAGTTCACATTGTGAGTGACATATCTCTTGTAAAATTTTATGTGTTGTGCTGATATTTTGAACACATTAGGCATTCATCTGAATTAATCATGATATGGATACTAAATTGATCATCTTGCCACTAAAAAGGAAGGTGGGAAGTGAGTAATTATTTTTTTGAGCAGAAGAATGTCTAAAGATATATTGCTTTAGTTGTGTTCTTATCAATTTCTTGTGTTTGAAAAAATTGCAGACACCATGGCTAGACCGGAGACATGTTGTGTTTGGACAAGTCTTGGAAGGCATGGATGTTGTAAGGCTGATTGAATCTCAAGAAACAGACAGAGGTGATCGTCCGAGGAAGAGAGTGGTTGTTAGTGACTGTGGTGAACTTTCAGTCGCTTAGGTTGGATTTATTACTATTCAGTAGAAGACTCAGCTATTTTTTGGCAATCAAAAGTTTTTCTCATGTCGCTGAAATAGATTAGGGGCTGTCTGTTTCATGAGGCTTGTCGACTGGAAGTAGTATCAGTATGTTGAGGAAAATGGATGGAATTGTAGTTGTATCTTATTTCAGATGCTACCTTTGAGTTGTTTCTATTTATTGTTGAACCGAAAAAATTGTAGTATTATATCTGCTCCCAGAGTTTTTGCCCATATTTATAATAATCTAGCGGATATATGATGGTAGTTATGCGTATTTATCTAAGCCTTGACGCCGGCGATCTTCGGGAACCGAAAAAATGCTCTCTCCTCTCTCTAAGTTGTCTCTCTCTCTAAAATTCAAATTCTCTATAATTATCCTTCTTCACCCCCTTTCCTCTCCGGTCATCTCCTTCACCTAACCACCCTCGTCGGCCGCTGTCGCCGGTGGCTTGTTCCGGCAAGCTGCTGCTCTATACCTTCACTGTCCCATTCCTATGTCTCCTCCAATGCAGATCTCGCCTTCTCCGGCAGCAACATCTCCTCTACCACCACCAGGGCCGTCTCCAGAAATTTGGAGGTCCTAGACAAGTTTTTTATTTTCGAATTTCTCGATTTGAACTTGCGTGGTAATTAGGCTATTTGCAGATAGAATCATAAAAGAAAAAAACCTAGTTAAAAAAGACTATTAAATAAATAAATAAATAATTGAATTTTTTTTTTTTTTGTTTTTCTAGACTTTGGAATTGATAAATTACATATGGTTTACAAAGATCTTTAATAATTTACATTAATCAGTCATTAGAACAACAAGGAGAAAATAATAAAAATCATATAACTGCAAAAAATGTTTATTCTCACACAATTGTTCTAACCGAACATCATAAGAAAACAAATGAAATATTTAGGGCCTCAAATTTTCACAAAAGGTATATATTTTGTCATTAACCTATTCATTAATTAGCCCCTTCATTTGTATAATGGGCCAAACTCATCACAAATACATAGTATTAAAAAAAAATGGGGTCCCAAATATAAGGGGAGGCCCTAGGCATGGGCCTAGGCTGCTTCCCCAAGGAGCCGGCCCTGACCACCACCTCCTCCCCGCTGGATCTAGCCTCGGCTCCCTCACAGCCGGAAATTCAGTCTGCCCTTCTGACTTTTTTGAAAGCCAACATAGGCTCCCTCCACCTGGTAGAAAGGGATGCGTCGCCGTCAATCGTGCTCCCAAAGATCGCCGACGTCAACCCCTCACCAGATTTACCAGTTTCAACCGTCGACAAGACGTCCGCTCCTCCCGTCGTCCATGGCAATTGATCAAAGTCTGACCATCTTGCGGTTTTTACAGGTCAGCCCCATCAGTCGGTTCATTTTGGCTCTTTGTTGTTGTTGTCGGCGCCGACGGGAAATCGGTTTGAACCTGCTCAGATCCAATTGAATACTGCTAGCGGCGTATCAGCTAATCCTAATCCTCAGCTACCCAATCAACGAGCTAGGGGTAATGGAAATTCATTTGGGCCGCAGCTCTCAAGACCCAAATCAGCCCCCACTCTCTCTTCTCAACATTTTAGGCCGACCCACACTTATATCTCCCCACAACCCACATACCAAACAACATCTCATTCAACTTTTTTAAACCATACAAACACTTCAGCACCTCACTCGACCTTCAACACATCCTCTCCGCCGGCACCTGTACTACCACCGGCCGGCGACCTCAGGGCCGGCGCCAGAACAGGCCACCGCCATGTCACCGGTTATTTAGTGCCCAATTTGCTAGGACACGGACCCACCTCTTTGTCGGGCCCCATCTTACCAACAGCCGGCCCTTCAGGCCCACCTGCTAAGCCCGGACAGCCCCCGTTGGGCACCCATTTGAGCTCCTCCAAGCCGACCACTACGACGACGACACCGACCTTGATTCCGACACCACCTGATCCTTCCGGGATGCGATTACCGATAATCCACCCAGAAAGTCGGGATACCAGAGACGATCGCTTCAGTCATTTCGAGACAAGCAACGGGGAACCATTACGCGCTCCGAGGAGGGACGGTTTACGGTTAGTTTCCGTGACCATGATATTTCTTCCTTAGTTGAGCCGTTTGTGAATGCTCTTAGTTTTAAGTTTTTCTTCTCCGTCCCCACCCTCCGAGATTTATCTGTTGGATTAGAAAAATTAGGTTTTAAGGGTAGACTTGCTCCTAGGTATTTAAACTTCAATCATTACATTGTGTTTTTTGATTTGATAGAGGACTATAACTCAGTGTGGATTAAATCGTCTATATCCATTTGTGGGTGCACGGCTCGGGTGTTCAAATACACCCCGAATTTCTCCCCCTCGTCAGAGTCTCCCATTGTCCCAGTCTGGTGCTGCCTACCAGGCCTCCCTGCGCACTTTTTTGATCCAACTACCCTTATCTCGATTGCCACATGCATTGGCAATCCGGTTGATGTTGATGACGCCACAGCCAACAGGTCAAAGTTCTCTGTCGCACGGGTGTGCGTTGAGATAGACCTGTGTGGTAAGCTCATTGATGAGATTGAGCTCTCCTATGGAGGAAAGACCACCACTCAGAAGGTGATCTATGAGAGAGTTCCTCCATATTGTACCCTCTGTGACCATGTTGGTCACACACCGACTGATTGCTACACCAAGGGCAGCAAGCCCCGTCCGTCACTTCCTCCACGCCACCGAATGGCTAGATCGGGGACCTCGGCTATTCTGAGGGACCCTAAGGGGAAGGGTAAGGCCTTGTCCGAGCGCCTGAGTTCCCGAAGGGACAGAGGGACAAGGGTAAGGCTATTATCCAGCCTAACCACCCCAAGGGAGTTACCTTGGACAAGCCAAAGTCAGAAGCTACGGGGTTGTTCCCTCGACAGTCCCTCCATACGACACCCGTGGGCATTCACTCCTTCTTCTCAGTCCTCGCTTCAGAGACGGAGGATGAGCCTGCTTCCATCTCCAGCCACCTAGTACACTCGACTAGCTCTCTCCTTGATGATGATGACCTCTTGGATGGCGAGACAGAACCGTTGGTCTCCTTAGTTAATAGCCTTCATTCCCCTCTCATCGCCTCTAGCTCCCATACCACTGTGAAGCCTATTGACCCCTCTATCTCTATGGAGGAACCTCATGAGCTGAGGTCCCCTCCTGCCTCCACTTCCGTAGTTGGATCGGAGAATTCCCCTACACCCCCTCCTGTGAGTGAGCATTTGGTGGTGCTCATAACTAGACCCTCCTCTCCGTCTACAGTTATAGCCCTTTTGACCCGACCCTATGACATCCCCTCTCCTCCCCCCCAGGAGTCGGAACACACACCTACTCATGACCGGGATCTGATCGTTGCAGGCCCAGGAGGCCCCCACTTGCCCCCACTGGAGGACCTCCAGTCGGAGAGCCCAGATCATCTTCGGACCAGATCTCTGGAGGATATTCTTTCTGAGAGTCCTGCCCACCACCGTCCTCAGACCAGATCTAGGGCCGCGCGACGCTCGGCCAACCGACCCTTACTCTTCTCAGATAGACAGACACAGCCTAGCCACGGGCAGAACCAGTTAAGTGGCCCCCTTCACATTTGATATGTCAGTGACATCCCTAACCTGGAATGCCCGTGGCCTGGCTAATAGAGCCACTCATGCTCACGTTCGATCCCTAGTTCGTGACCATATTATAGACTTTGCTGCTTTCCTAGAGCCTATGACCCATAACCCCTCGTTTGACTTATATTCTCGACACCTTGGTTTCCACTCCGGCGTGGGAAACATATCTAACAAGATCTAGTTCTTTTATTCGCGAGACTTTACATGTCGGATTATCCGTGACACGGAACAGGTCCTGCATGTTGAACTCTCTGCTGCTCACCTCCCGGAACCAATCTTTCACACTTTGGTTTATGCCAGCTATGCGAGGGTTGGTCGATATGACCTGTGGGACACCATGCGTGAGATGCTGAGAGTATGGAGGGATCACCATGGATGGTTAGCGGTGATTTCAACATCTTTCTTCATCCTGATGAGTGCATTGGTGGCCAGTCGGACCGCTCTGCGGAGATCTTAGATTTCTCCCAGGCTGTGGCAGATTGCGAGTTGATTGACGCTGGATACGAAGGCTCGCCATTCACGTAGGAGAGGGCCGGAGTTAAGGAGAGGCTTGACCGTGCTTTGATCTCTGAGGCATGGACGAGGGTGTTTGCGGTCACGACCGTCACACACCTCCCTCGAATTAAATCTGACCACGCTCCCCTTCTTATTCAGAGCCGGTTTTCTAGCACCCCATGTCGCTCCTCCTTTAGGTTCCAGAACATGTGGACCAGCCACCACACGTTCCATGACACGGTTAGGGCTTGTTGGCACTATCCGACGGGGCTTTTTGGGATGCGAAACCTGGAGGCGAATGAGGTGCAGTTTGAAGCAGTGGAATTGGATGGTATTTGGAGACATTTCTCAGCGCCTTGCTGCAGCTCAGAATGCGTATGCAGTTGCTGAGCGAGCTTATGATTTGGATTCGACACCGGAGAAGATGTGTCGCTGCCATGCTGAGTACTAGCTCCGCCTCCTTATGGAGGAGGATTTCTGGAAGCAGAAGGCTGCGGTTCGCTGGGTTGCAGAGGGGGAACGTAATACCAAATACTTTCAGGGGTTTGTGAGGCAAAAGCGGGTTAAGTCGTATATCCATTGTATTGAGGATAACAGGTCTTCCTTGACTCAGGAGTCTGAGATACGGGAGTCGGCTGTGACACACTTCCAGTCCCTCTTCACCTCAGATCGCGACTGGCTTACACCCCCCCGACGCTTCCGTTTTCCCCACCATCCCGCAGTCGGTCTACCCTGTTGACCTCTGCGACCTCCCAAGTAGGGAGGAGATCAGGGAGGCTATTTTTGGGATTGATCCTAACAGTGTCTCTGGCCCGGATGGCTTCTCGTCTCTCTTCTTTCAGGCCTACTGGGAGATTGTGGAGACTGACGTTGAGGAAGCTGTGGTGGATTTCTTCTTGGGCCACCAGATGCCGAAGTCCTTCACAGCGACCTCTATTGTATTGATACCTAAGAGACCTAGTCCGAGTTCCTGGTCCGACTATAGACCCATCAGCCTTTGTAATGTGACTAACAAGATCATCTTCAAGATCCTTAATGGTCGTTTAGTTCCCCTCCTCCCTTCCCTAGTCTCTCCAAACCAGAGTGGATTCATCAAGGATCGAGTCATCAGTGATAACATCCTTTTGGCCCAGGAGATGATCCAGGACATCTCCCATGCGAACCGGTTACGAGCCCCGAACCTTGTGCTAAAGCTAGATATGGCTAAGGCATATGACAAGGTCGAATGGCCGTTCCTCAGGGAGGTTCTGTTTTGGATGGGCTTCCCTGAACGTTGGATTAGTTTTGTGGAGACGTGCGTGGAGCACTGCACGTTCTCGGTTTTGCTTAACTGTAGCCCTATTGACTTCTTTCCTTCCACCCGGGGTCTTCGGCAGGGAGATCCTCTATCCCCTTCTCTTTTTGTCCTGGCAGCGGATTACCTGTCTTGTTGCCTTGACAGCTTCATTCGAGACTTCCCGAGGATGACCTATAGCACGCGTGGGTACGGTCCTCCTATCTCACACCTATCTTATGTGGATGACATTATTATCTGAACTCGTGCGGATAATAATGGACTGACTGAGCTCATGCGCCTCCTGGGGCATTATAGCTCCGTATCCGGTCAGCTTGTCAGTGTTCAAAAGAGCACCTTCATCCTTGATCAGCATATTGTGGACCAGTGGGACCATTGGGTCCACGAGCGCACTGGCTTCGCACGTGGAGACCTCCCCATCACTTATCTTGGTGCTCCCCTGTACAAGGGCCACCTCACGCATGAGCTCTTTTCGGACGTTAGACAAAGAATGATTGACCGGATCTCCGGTTGGTCTCAGAGACACCTGTCCTTTGGGGGCCGTTGCTCTGATTAAGAGCACCCTCAGCACCCTGCCGCTTCACCTCCTTACGGTCCTTGATCCCCACTAGTCTACTATCCACGAGCTAGATCAGATTCTGGCCCGTTACTTTTGAGGGCATGGGGAGGGCTCTCGGAGAGGGAGATAGGTCCACTGGGTGAAGTGGGACTCTGTTTCCCGCCCCTTATCTGAGGGGGGTCTCGGGATCCCGCGTTTCTCGGATGTCGTCACTGCATTTTCTTACAAAATGTGGTGGCGATTTAGGGAGGATAAGTCACTTTGGGCTCAGTATCTTCGCCGGAAGTACTGTCCTGGAGGAGCTGCCCATCCCTGTAGGGTGACGGTTACCGCCCGCGATAGCAGGCAGTGGAGGCGGCTCACCATGTTGGGTAGACATGCTCAGAAGCACAGTTTTTGGTCTCTGGAGGATGGGGAGGTTAGCTTTTAGGATGAGTGGTTATTTGGTGAGGGTCCTCTTTTGAGCACTAGACAGGTCACCCATCTTCCCTTTTTACAGGTGAAGGACCTGTGAACGGAGGAGAGATGGGATAGGGATAGGCTAGAGAGAATTCTGGGTACTGGAGCGGGCTTTAGTGATTAGGTGATAGATGAGATCCAGCAGATTCCCATCTCGGAGGACGGTTTGGACGGTATGAGGTGGAGGCTTACATCTTCGGGTGCATTCTCTACGACCTAGACTGGCCTAACCTTCTCTTCGGGGCCATCTGGACCGACCTCTTACCCCTACCATATCTGTTTTCCTTTGGCGCCTCCTTTTGCGCCGCCTACCGATTGACACTGTGATGCAGACGAGGAGGTTCTCCTTCCCCTCGCGTTGCTACTGTTGTGCCGAGTCTGGCGATTTTCAGACAGAGACCTTTACCCACTTTTTTTTAGAGAGCGAGACTGTGAGGAGAGTGTGGGAGCATTATACCAGTTACACTCATATCCCCCTACCCTCCACAAATACATTCTTTGAGCTTCTGAGTTTTTTCAGACACCGCACACACATTAGACACGTGAGCTTCCTTATTCATTGTCTGATCCTTTAGGCCACCTGGACAGAAAGGAATAGCGCAAAGCATAGGGATAACTCTTTTTTGTCTTCCCATATTATTTTGCAGGTTGACCGACATCTCTCCCTCCTCACCGCTTTGGGCAGACTCACCCAGAGAGACTGGACAGGCTGCACGCCACCTCATCGCCTTACACCACCTCCGCTGGTGCCTGTCTAGCATCCACGTCCCAAAGCTGTTGTTTGGCTGAAACTCGAGTCACCTTGGGTTAAGCTAAACACTAATGGAGCCTTTGATCGACTTACTGGAGCTGCAGGAGGTGGGGGCCTGATTAGGGATCATAGCGGCGCTCTTATTCCCGCGTTTCATGCCCCTCTTCGGGCCTCCTCGAGCTATGACGCAGAGGTTCAGGCGCTCCAGATTGGTCTGCAGATTGCCGCCTCGATCTCCTCACATTTGGATAGAGTTGGACACGGCCGCTGTCATCACTCTTTTATCATCTGGACACCAGGGCACATGACAGATCCAGCATCCTCTCATGCGCATCAGAGCCACTCTCCAGTTGATTCGCTCCCGGATCTCGCACATCGTCCGCGAGGGGAACCGGCCAGCTGACTTCCTCACTGGCATGGGGTCCTCTACCCCCCACAGACGCATTCTTTACCCTGACGATATTCCTATCCGCCTCCGCACCCTCATACGGATGGACCAGATGGGATACCCTTCATTCAGATTTGCGTAGCCGGACCTACATTTTGGCTCACCCGCCACAATGTGATGCTGACTTTCTAGCCGGGACCCCTCCCACCCAGAACATGATCTGTTATTTTCATATTTCTAGCTGCAGTTGTCAACTTTTCTGTATTTTTCTTTCCTTTGTTATTTTATTGGTTTTTCGTTTGACTGGATGTATATCAGACATTGGACTTGNCTTTTTTTTTTTTTACTATGTCTTAACAATTTTTTATTTTTTCTTTTATCTCACAACTTACGAAATTATATGCGATCTAAAAATTGCATATTTAAGTTAACTGCATAATTAATGATTATGCGTGATTTTGTTGAATATATGCTAATGCATATACAAATACGACGCATAGTTAATAATTATCCAAAACACACTCGTATATTTATTAAATGTATATTCACAATTGCATAATTTTTGTTATTCGAATTTATTTCACATATGTAGTTATCTCATATCCAAATTGATATCCACACATTTTACGATTATGCGACATGTTTTCGCATATTTTACGTCTCGTATATCCAAATCGGATGCATAGCTAACAAGAATGCAAAACAGTTACGCATATTATGTAATCGCGTATCTAAATTGAACTTCGCATATTTTGTGATTATGCAACATATTTTCACATAGTTTACGACTCTCATATACAAATTCACCGCATAATTTACCATATGCGAGAACTTTTCGCATATTTTGTTTTCGAATATCCAAATCGAACATCGCATATTTTATTATTAGGTCACATATTCGCATAGTTTAAAAATCGCATATCTAAATCCACCACATAATTTAGCATATGCGAGAACTTTTCACATATCCAAATCAAACGTCGCATATTTTACGATTAATCGACATATTTTCGCATACTTAACGGCTTGCATATCCAAATCCACCTCATAATTTATCATATGCGATAACATTTCAATTCAAATCAAACGTCGCATATTTTACGCTTATGCGCCATGTTTTTGCATAGTTTATGACTCGCATATTCAAATCCACCGCAAAACTTGCTATATGCGATAACTTTTCGCATATTCAAGAATTGCATGTCCAAATCGAACGTCGCATAATTTATGACTATGCAATAAATGTTCGCATAGGTTACAACTCGTATATCTAAATCTGTAACTACGTATAATGAATGATTATGCGTAATATGCTTGCATATTTAAGAATCGCACATCCAAAACAAAATCCGCATAATTTAGGATTATACGCCATTTTTTCGCTAATACATATCATAAATTGCATATGCGAAGAAAATATTTCGCATATTATTCGCATAGTTTACGCACGGCATTGATTCTCAGATATTTCACGTAAAAAAATTAAAGAAATGACATAGACAAATGGCATGTACCTACTTTAGTTGTCAAT
>BKCP01007848.1:1056089-1164419 GCA_008636005.1 Striga asiatica | reverse complement strand
AGGAATGTTTGCGGAAAAAATAGATAGGATTACACGCAATATGCAGATTGCGATTTGCTTCTGTGGCGTTGAGTGGACCGAGCATGAGAAAGATACTTGCTACCGAGTGCTTTTCAAAAACTAAGGTGAGAAGGCAGACATACGCAAAGGCCTTGTGTTTAGTTTCTTGTTGCCAGAAATTGTACGTTCTCTGAACCGTACGCTGAGTTATGCCTTGAAAAAGGAATATTCTATTGCCCAAGTCTAAGGAAAGATTCAGCAACTCATAAATTATTTTGATGAATTTTCAAGTTTCTTATTGATTCAAGGAGTCCGAGTGCGTGGTGATGCTACCCTTGTTAGTGTAAACAACATGTACTGGTTGTACGTGTGAGGTAAAATGGTTTTTATTTAGTTTGTTCATGCATTTTGCGACCGGCCATAACTCTAAAAATTTTTAAATTTAATACACATGAAGAGACAGACGCATAGGCATTTTTGCATTGGTACGTATTCTCTTGGTATCGTGAGTGTTACGAGGTTTTTACCAAGCGCAATGCATCGACAATCGACTTGGAGGGCGGCAGGGGCGGATCCAAAAAATTTAATTGGAGGGGACAAAATAATTTTTAATGACATACTTTATTGAAAAGACGAAGTTGCATTTCTAGAATAAAAAAGAAAAATGAAAATTGCGAGATCTATTACTACCGAGATAATCATCCATGGGTTTCATGACTTGAGAGGACGTCGAGCACAATTCTAATAGTCAAAGAATTTACAAGAAAGTCATCTTCCATTTTACTTCGAAGTTTGGATTTAACAATAGTCATAGCAAAAAATGCACGCTCTGTGCTAATAGATTATTTAGTGATAGTCATTACATATACGAATGATGAATAAATACCATGATTTTCAAAACCGAACGGACCGGACAGTCCGATCAGTTGAACCGAGAACCGGCCAATTCACTGGTCCGGTCTCTAGAAATAAACGTTGGTCCACAAAACCGGTCAAGAACCGGTCAATGGTCGGTCCAACCGGTCAAAACCGGTTATAAACCGGTTGGTTCAACCAGTCAGGTTTTTCTTGTATTCTAATATACAAATTCTAACACATTTTATAAAACAAATAACATCTTACGCTAACTGATGTGGGACAAATTAGTAGTAAGAATTTCAATTGATGCACATGGGAGGGGAGGGATAAATTGGTAGTGAGAATTTCACTTAATGCGCATGGGTGGGAGAAAACTTCTTTTTCCATATTTTGTTCTATTATTTAGTCATCAATTACAGAACAAGTGATTGGTTAATATCATCACGTCTTCCTTTCATATCCAAGTTATAGAGAACTATATTCAATCATGTAAAATATCAATAAGCACAAAACAAGTAGCAAAAAACTTGAATTAATTAAAAAATAAATGAACCACAACAATCACTAGAGAATAAGATAAAATTTTAATCACTGTTATTTTATTACTTAATCTATAAATTATTGGATCAATCTTTTAAAAAATAAGTCAACTATATTTAATATTTATAAAATATTATATACTTTAAAATATCAATAAATTAAAAAACTTAAAAATTAAAGTAACTAAATTTATGAAATATTATATATATTTAAAAATATCAATAAAATAAGTAACGGTCTAACCGGTTCAACCACTGGTCGACCAATGAACCATTGAACCAGTTGCTTGACCGGTTCGATGACCGGTCCGATTTCCGGAACATTGATAAATACACACATGTTTTAAACCCTTAATCCCTAAAAAGAATAAATAAATAAAATTATGAACATGAGCACGAATTAAAGTACTCGTAAATATAAAAGAATGATTAAATTATTCAAAAGGATCAATTGACCGACGATCTTTGTTGTTGCTGCAAAATTGTTCTATTTTTTTACCTTGCAAGCTTGCCTCCGCTGTGTTGTGCACTCTTGAATTGAGTTTGTTTCTTTATATTAATTAGAGTAGTTTTATTAGTGTTATTAATAAAAAAAAATAATATAATACAATAAAAGGTGGAAGTTAAATGAGCTTTTTATGAATTATTTTCTATATATTTTCTAATTGGCCTTGGCTTGTCCTAGCCCACATAATCTCAATCAATATATCCTTAGTTAATTGGTTAATGAGAATAATGATAGTTAAATATACTTAATCTAATATATTACATATATATATTTAGGTAAAAAAAATCAAAAGTTTTGGGGGGACCTTGGCCCCCCTAGGTATGCGACGGTCGGAAATGAGCGTGGATGGAGCTCTTTTCATGGAGTATTATCGTGAAGAAGATGAGAACAGTGAATGTCAAGTCCGGCAAATTACCTTTTTGCCCCTCACTTTCAATGTTGGACTTACAATGCTTAGTGGGCTGAATTGGTGATCCATTAGAACAAATAAAATGGGCCTGATAAATATTTCTTATGGGTTGTGTAATTGGGCTCTTCCCAATACATGGTTCGCACTCCTTTTATGTCCGTTTCACGCCATTTTCGATTCTAAAAATTATTTAGACTATATTTACTGTTAAAATTTAAAATAACACACTTCATCATAGCTTCATAAAAGTAATTAAATAATAAGTAATTAAATATTAAACTACAACAAAATAGGCACAAAAATTACTCTAAAATTCATGTTAAATTGACGCCTGTCATCTGCCACACTTGCTTTTCCCTCATGCAAAAAAAGCATAGTATGTTCAATGCACTCCTCCTCCTCTCCACATGACTAACAGATTGTATTTATTGGTTCCCCTCTACTTCTCAGTTCTTACTGGAAGAATATCATTATAACACTTCTATAGGAAATGCTTTAGTTTCCCTTTAACTCTCAGCTTCCGGGTTCTTCTTCTGACTTTCTTGCTCCACTCTGCACCATCACTGCTTTCTGCCTAGTGTAAGTCCCTTAATTTCTTTTTCATCATCACAGAATAGGCATTGGCTACAGAAAAAAAAAAAACAACGATTTTCATCATAAGTCTAAGTCCATCTATCAGGTAAAGTTGGATCCAGTGACTTGATATGCTTGATGTGATTCGAATCCAGTGACTTGATCTGCTTGATGTGATTCTTGTCCTCTTCATTAAACATTGCTAACTCCTTGCAACATCTTCCCCCATCCTCTAGGAGTTCTTCCACCCAAGTCATTGCACTCTCACACTCTGTTGAGTACTGGAATCCCTGATCTTGAATTAGGAATCCAAGGGTTATTCCATTTCTTTGTTGACCATTCGTCTCTTATTTGCATTATGAACCCCTCCTGAAACTTGTCCCTGACTCTTAGCCAATTATTCCAAAGCCAAGATGCTCCAGAGGTGATCCTTTCTTGAAATAGAGTCATGAGGAAATTCTCCCTTTTTAAACCTGACTCGTTAACAAATTAGGCTTCGTGGCCACCCTCCATATTTGCTTCAATGTTAGGGCTTCATTAAACTTGCCTAAGTCATGAAGAGCCCAGTCCACCATCAACGTTAGGAACTGTCACAGAAGTCCAAGCTTTCCCCTTTACTCCACCAAAATCCTGCACATAACTTAGATATTTCCTTGCGAACTCCTTTTGGAAGGCAGAAGCAAGACATAAAAAAGATAGTTACTTAACAATAAGTTAGTTCTTGCTACTTAACATACGAAAATTTAAAATACTTTTTAGTAACATTGCAAGGACTGAGGTGTTCGCGTTCGAAATCAATTTCGTTGCAGTAACTTGTTTCTTTAAATATAAAGGGGTCACATTGTTTTAGAATATCTAATTAAATATTGTAATCAATAGGTTTCATGATGCAACCTTTTATGTGATACGCCAATTTTTGGTTCTACAGATTCTAGCAGTGTTGCCAATGTTCTTTTGAAGCAGTAATGATTTTGGAGTAGTATTATGACTTGTGGTTGTTAAGGTATCTTCAAACATAGTTTCAACATAGGAGTAGTATTATGACTTGTGGTTGTTAAGGTATCTTCAAACATGGTTTTAACATATGACAATTTCAACACATTAGTTAACACTTTAAAATCATTTATCCGGCTATACTTTTGCTAAATTGTTTGTAATGTGTTTTATAATGAGTTGATTTAGTTAGGGGTTGTGCCGTTAAATAATGAAAGTTGAACCAGTTTCATGCAAATTGATATGGTTCTTTGATGGGTCTACTTCTAGATTCTGGAGTAAACCGGTGGATGTGAGCTCAGATCTGCTTGAACCGCCTTCGGATCGTTGCTAGACCGCGAGATACCTGCAAAAACTCAACGCCGGAGGTGTTTCCGGCGTAGAGCCTCCGACTCTCAAGTCAGTATGAGAGTGACGAAGAGAGGCTGCGCAACAGCTATGGGGGAGAGTGGGAGTGAATGAGAGTTAGGGTTTACGGTTACCTCACCTCCTTTATATAGGAGTGAATATTTACCTGAAGTACCCAGAATGCCCAAGTCGGTGGACCTAGAAGGTCCAAAATGCCCTGGTCGATTCGTCTCCCCTTGCTGCTGAGTCATCTCAAGATTCCTTCTTATCCTTTGAACCGTATAGGGTTTCGGATATGTTATAAGTGTGGTGAATCGTCCTTACTGCTTTGATCCTCGAGATGTATAGAGTCGACCTCGAGGGCTAAGAGGTCGACTTATGAATATGTGCGGCTTCGGAGGCTACGCTTGGTTTAACCCTCTGCGGTGAAGTCGTCTTCAGAGTCGTCATCTTTGAGTCGACTAGACGAAGTCGACCTAGGGTATCTAGATGCTTGGGAGTTACGCTCTTGATGTTCTTCTCCAATTGATGTCGACTAGTGAAAGTCGATAGACTAAGGTCGACTTTAGGGAAGTCGACTAGACCAATTTCTGCTTCTTCTCGGTTGCTCTTGGTAGAATCGACTTTAGGGAAGTCGATGTGAGAATGTCCCCCAAAAAAAAATTACTTTAAGCAGTCGACTGCTTAAGAGTAAGTTTGGTGAAGTATAACTGTGTCGCCTTCCTACCATTCTTGCTCGTACTGGCTTCTTCTACAACTCATCTCGCCAATCGATTAGTGCACATCTCAATCTCATGATTGCTCTTTCGGATAAGTCTGACACTCTGACAAACCTATTTCAAATTTCAAATTTTGAAACCCTAAAGTGACGCGCGTCATCTCCCTCGCCGCCTCTTCGAATTCCGTGCCTCATCAGGGTCGTTGGTTATCTTGATGATCCGACGGTTCACACCCATCCTTATCTTATATAAATATACTTCCATCTATTAGAAAATCACTTTTCGCATTTCCGAACTTTCTTACTTTCTCAAACTCCCTCAAGCATCTCCGGCGATCTTTGCTCTTCGGCTTCACCGGCGCTCCTCTTTTCCGGCAACTTCAGGCTTATTCGCAGATCAAGCCAACTACGCCATCATGTGTACGTTCATTATCTCCTCTCAATTTTCAATTCTTCTGTCGATTTTTACTTTCTCTGATTCTTTCTGTGTTTCCAGAGCTTTAGAAGTTCATATGTGTTCTTCATATTCCTTATGAACTTCTTATGGGTTTCGCGCTTAGATCTCTTTACGGGTGTACTCTGCTAGGATTTATTGTTTTTACCAGTCGTCGGCTGCCGATATGCAGTCGATTTTCTCCTGTCACTGAGTTGGCTTTTGTCGGCTTAGTGTTCTTCTTTCCTTAGTATTCCTCTGTCGAATCGACTAGGATTGACTTACTGATTTATTTGGATCAGCTATCGATAGCAGTTTCCCCTTCTCTATTCTTTTATCTTCTGTCGATTCCTGTGAGTCAATTTGACTCGTTCACGTGGGTTTAACTCGTGATTTTACTAACTTCGACCTTCTCTTTCTTTTTCTTTCCTTAGCTTCCGACTCGTCCCCTCTATCCGGCTCCCTCGGTCAGCAGATCAACGACTATACCCATCTAGTCGACGAGGGCTCTAGTTCTGACTCCGTCGAGGTGACCGGCTATAAGATGATTTCGCAGCCTTCCGATCCTTCTCTCCCTCTCGTCACTGCTTCCTCCGCCGACTGGGAGCAGTATGACCAAGCACTTTTGGAAGGCGGCTTAGTCGACATCGTTAAGATCCCTTCTCGGGGAAATCCTCCTCGTCTCGATCTTATTCCTCGAGGTATTCCTCTTAGGCTATTAGACATCCCTGTTTATAGAACAAGCCCTGTATCTGTACCAATAATTGTTCCACTTCTTAATTATCAAAATACTGTATCAATAGCTTGTCCCTTAGCTAGGTTAGCTGTTTTAAATCCTTTTTGTTATGCCTCTGCAGCCGAGGTCGAGGGCTTCAGGAAGTTTAGCGGGCTTCCTTCCGACTGGGAGTTAGTCGCCCCAGGTCCCAATAACGACTTCGCTCACCCTCCTCCCGGCTGTCATACATTTTTTGTAGACCAAATCGTCTTCGGCCTTCGCTTCCCTATCCAAGATAAGCTTCTGTTGATAAGTAACCTGTATAATATCCCAATAAACCAATTTTCTCCAAATGCTATCCGTATTATGATAGCCTTTATAGTTGTCTCTCGAATAATACTCAAATTCTTCTCGCCCGAGTTTTTCTTCTATTGCTACGGTTATCGACTCTCCAAAGGCGCTCATTGCCTGGGTCGTCGTGCTGGTGTTACCTTTCTTGACGATCTCTCGTTGAATGTCACCGAGTGGAAATCGAAGTTCGTTTTCATTCGACCTGCGTCTGGCATGTATCCTTATGTAACTAAATGGATAACCTCGAAGGTGAAACAAAATAAACGGCCTCGTTCTGACGAGTTCGCTACTCTCTTGACGGAGCTTAATAAGCATACATATAGTGCTCGTCAGTTGATAAAGGACCGTGAATTGGTCAATCACGCCCGAATCGTCATTTACGAGGATCTTCCACGCCTCGATGACCCTCGTAAGCTGTTATTGTTCCTTCCTGTGCAACTGTTTATAAGTTTCGATTATTCGCATCATGACTGCTAAATGTTCTTCACACGCTAATTTTTCTTCTTCTATTATTTCAGTTAAAGCGCTCAAACGCTTCGAGCTCAAGAAGGGCCAATCGTCTGGCCAACCTGCTGGCGGTTCTGCTCCTCCCCTTCGACCCTCAGGTGGATCTGGGCCGAGGCCCGTTGCTGCGGCTGTCGGGACGACAGCTGCCGGACAATCCAGGGTCGAGAATCCTGGTGCTTCCCAACACAAGTCGTCAGGCTCCTCCTCTCGCAAGAGGGCCCAGAACGATCGGGCCGTCATCCTTATTCCCGACGACCTTAAGCGTTGCAAGGTCGACAAGGGGAAGGGAAAGGCGGTCGGGAAGAAAGCCCCTTCCCCTATCACCGTCAAGGACGTGACGGTCAAGATGCCCTCTCGGCTCTGGAATCACCCGGAGCCGTACCATGTGGCCAAGTACCTCAACTCCCTCATCCCGGAGGACGACAAGGAGCGTGTCGACGGGAACCTATACGAGCGCTCGAACTACGCTGTTCAGTGCCTCTCCCGGATATCTTTCCTATCCCTCAATCGACTCGATTTTTGTGTTTTTTCTTTTAAACTTGATTCATCTTTTTCTTATCTGTTTCTAATGTTTTTATTTTTTATTTTTATTTATTTTTGTGCAGTTCCTGGCCGCAGTGCTCCCCTGCTTCGAGTAGACGAGCAAGGCTCCTCTTGCCCCTTCTAAGTCCCTCGAGGACAAATGCGAAGCTCAGCGCCAGGAAATCGAGGCGCTGAAAGAGGATCTGGAGGCTTCCAAGGCCCTGGTCGACAAGCTAAAGGCCGACAAAGCTGTGTTTCAGCATCTGAACGACAAGCTAAAGGCCGACCTCGACAAGGCTCGTGATGAGTGCATGGTCGAGAGAGAGAATGGCATCGAGGAGGGGCGCAGAACCTTCTTGAAGTCCCCTATGGGCGCCATCTTTCTCGAGACCTATCGCCAAGAGGTCGTAAAAGCCTTCTGCAATTCCCCTGCCTTCCTCGACAAGCTTTGCCCTGCCGTCGCCCAGCATTTCGACTTTGCTTTTGACGCATAGGCGGCGGTGGTAGAGGGGTCCGACTTTGCTAGAAAGCTCGACCGCGAGGTGGTTAAAGAGACGCTCCCTGACCCCGAAGGCTATGAGGGCGACTCGTCCCTTCACGATGACTACCCGTGGTGGACGGGAATCGAGGCCTGGGCCATTAGCAAGGCTGGCCTAGACTCGCAACTCGAGGTTCCCTCCGCACCTCTGGTCGGTTCGACCGAATTAGTCAGGCTAGAGGGGGTTAGTCGTGCGGAAGAAGTCGTGGAGGTGGAGGGAGGCGAGGAGCAGGGGACAGAGCCGCTTGCCGAGGAAGATGTCGAAAAAGATGCTGATAATAAAACTGAGTCTGTCGGGATGGAAGGTGGAGATGACATGGCTGAGAAGTCGACTGGCGACTCTTAGTTGTGTTTGTCTATTTTCGGGCCGTGCCACTGTTTTTGTTTTTGTTTTTTGTTCTGTCGTTCTCGGCCTATTTTCAGCTCGTGTAAAGGCTGAGACGACTTCGGATGTAATGAATCTATCGTGATCAATATAATTCTTTTCTTTTCGAATTGTATTTCAAATTGTCTTGTCGCTATTTCCCGTGTATCTCCTCTCCCCAACCATTCTTGCGAGCTGGTCGAAGTCGAGCAAAGATTTTATCAGCTTCATAGATGATGAACGTTAAGTTTTTCAACTCGTCTTCTCCCCAACCCTTCTTGCGAGCTGGTCGAAGTCGAGCAAAGATTTTAGCAGCTTCATAGCTGATGAACGTTAAGTTTTTCAACTCGTCCTCTCCCCAACCCTTCTTGCGAGCTGGTCGAAGTCGAGCAAAGATTTTAGCAGCTTCATAGCTGATGAACGTTAAGTTTTTCAACTCGTCCTCTCCCCAACCCTTCTTGCGAGCTGGTCGAAGTCGAGCAACAATTTGAACAGCTTCGTAGCTGTGAAACGTTAAGTTTTTCAGCTCGTCTTCTCCCCAACCCTTCTTGCGAGCTGGTCGAAGTCGAGCAACAATTTGAACAGCTTCGTAGCTGTGAAACGTTAAGTTTTTCAGCTCGTCTTCTCCCCAACCCTTCTTGCGAGCTGGTCGAAGTCGAGCAACAATTTGAACAGCTTCGTAGCTGTGAAACGTTAAGTTTTTCAGCTCGTCTTCTCCCCAACCCTTCTTGCGAGCTGGTCGAAGTCGAGCAAAGATTTTAGCAGCTTCATAGCTGATAAACGTTAAGTTTTTCCACTCGTCTTCTCCCCAGCCCTTCTTGCGAGCTAGTCGAAGTCGAGCAAAGATTTTAGCAGCTTCATAGCTGATAAACGTTAAGTTTTTCAACTCGTCTTCTCCCCAACCCTTCTTGCGAGCTGGTCGAAGTCGAGCAAAGATTTTAGCTGCTTCATAGCTGATAAACGTTAAGTTTTTCCACTCGTCTTCTCCCCAACCCTTCTTGCGAGCTAGTCGATGTCGAGCAACCATCTGAACAGCTTCATAGCCGTGTCGATGTTCGTTGTCTAGATGTGTATTAAAGTTGATTGTACGAGACTTTTCGTTCTGTAAACGCGACAATTACATAATTGTGTATACCGATGTCATGAGTGTGAGATTTGTAATTTGCTCGAGATTCCGCTCGAGAGCTTCAATTGTTAATGGTTGTGCTAGCCGACTTCGTAGTCGAAGGCGTCATAGCCTGCTCGAGATTCTGCTCGAGAATTTACAACTTCATAGTTGTGTTAGTCGACTTCGTAGTCGAAGGCTTCGTAACCTGCTCGAGATTCCACTCGAGAATTTACAACTTCGTAGTTGTGCTAGTCGGCTTCGTAGTCGAAGGCTTCGTAGCCCGCTCGAGATTCCGCTCGAGAATTTACAACTTCGTAGTTGTGTTAGTCGACTTCGGGTGTGATTGTATATAATTTGCACAGTAAATATTCAACTCAAAACTCAAATTTAACTCAACTTTAACTCAACTCCATTATCTCCAATATGATCAATATAATTAAATAATATTAACCAATCATTATTACACATCACATCAACTTTAATTCACTATTCATCCACTCACATAATTTGAACTAACCATCACTTCCAATCATTTTCTTCTACTTTTACATCAAATCAACTTTAATTATTTTAATTTAAATAATATTTTAATATATCCACTAACAACTAACCATACTACTTTTTTACAAATTTAACTATAGTTAAAAAAAAACTAGTTTTTTACTAGTTGAATTCATATCCAATCACCCCCTTCGTAACCGAAGGCTTCGGAGCCTGCTCGAGATTTCGCTCGAGAATTTACAACTTCGTAGTTGTGTTAGTCGACTTCGTAGTCGAAGGCTTCGTAGCCTGCTCGAGATTCCGTTCGAGAATTTACAACTTCGTAGTTGTGTTAGTCGACTTCGTAGTCGAAGGCTTCGTAGCCTGCTCGAGATTCCGCTCGAGAATTTACAACTTCGTAGTTGTGTTAGTCGACTTCGTAGCCTGCTCTGCTCGAGATTCCGCTCGAGAATTTACAACTTCGTAGTTGTGTTAGTCGACTTCGTAGTCGAAGGCTTCGTAGCCTGCTCGAGATTCCGCTCGAGAATTTACAACTTTGTAGTTGTGTTCAGTTGATTATGTAATCATTGGAGAGTTAGCCGGCTTCATAGCCATTTTGAAAAATTCAGTTTTCCATGCAATCATAATAAAGTCGACGCATAAATATAAGAAGCATAATTGAAGCACAAACTTTAAGATTCATTTCATCATTGAATTCAATTCAAACATTGTTTAGTACAAAAACTAGTTCGAGACATTGCCTTAGGCGTAAAAGCGTTTGAGATGGATCACGTGCCAGGATCGCGGGAGTTGTCGACCTTCCCCATCCTCGAGTTCGTATGCGCCCCTCTCGAGTACCTTTGTGATGGTGTAGGGCCCTTCCCAGTTAGCTTCGAGTTTGCCGACATGTTTGAGGGCGTCGGCCCGCTTGAGGACGAGATCTCCAACTTGAAATCGTCTGGTTCGGACCTTCTTGTCGAAGGCTGCTCGCATCTTCTGTTTGTACTTGACAGATCGTACCCAGGCTTCTTCTCGACCTTCCTCAATTAGGTCTAGGGCTTCTTCGGTCATTTCTTCGTTTCTCCTTTCTTCGTAGAACTTTGATCTGTAGGAGTCGAGGCCGACTTCAATCGGCAGTAATGCATCCATCCCATAGACCATGTGAAATGGGGATTGTCCCGTCGAACTTCTCGGAGTCGTCCTATAGGCCCATAGGACTGCCGTCAGCTCGTCAACCCAGGCTCCCGATGCCTTCTCCAGTCTTTTCTTCAACCCTTGGAGAATAGTTCGGTTGGTGACCTCGACTTGCCCGTTCGCTTGTGGGTGTGCGACTGATGCAAACCGCTGCTTAATTCCCATGTCGAGACACCATGCTTGGATTCGTTTTCCCTGGAATTGTGTTCCGTTATCTGAAATTAACACCTTTGGAATCCCAAATCGACAGCTGATATTATTGAACAAAAATTGTATCATCTTTTCCTCAGTAATCCGAGCCAAGGGTTCTGCCTCGACCCACTTGCTAAAATAGTCGACTGCGACCACCAAGAATTTCCTTTGTCCCGTCCCGATCGGCAACGGGTCCACTAAGTCGATTCCCCATTGTGCGAAGGGAATCGGAGAGTTGATGGTCGTCATGTACTCAGCAGGAATATGAGTGATTTGGCCATGACGCTGGCATTTCTCGCACTTCTGGACTAACTTCTCGGCCGCCGCTCGAATTTTGGGCCAATAGTAGCCTGCTCGCAGAGCTTTGCCAGTTAGGGCTCGAGATCCGACGTGTGCTCCGCAGCATCCTTCATGGATTTCTCTTAGAACATGAACTCCCTCTTCTTCGGAAACACATCTCAAATGAGGTCTGACTATCGACTTCTTGTATAGGACCCCGCCGACTTCGAAATACTTGTTTAGATATCGGGCTATCTTTTCTGCTTCTTGTTTGTCTCCTGTAGGGACTCGACCCTGCAAGAGTTCGCGAATAGACTTCCTCCAGTCGTCACTCTCGTCAATTTCCATGGTTTCGCTCAGCACACTTCCCTCGAGGTACATCGTAGTGATGTGAGCTCCCACCTTTCCTTCGTTTGAGCTTGCAATTCTCGCGAGCTAGTCCGCTCGTCTGTTCTCTTCTCGCGGGACTTGCGTCAACTCGAACTTTTCCAACCCCTGTATGAGGCTCTGAATTTCCTCGACATATCTCAGCATTCTGCCTTCCTTAATTTCGCAATTTCCCAGTACTTGCCCGACGACGAGTTGCGAGTCGGAATGTGCTGCGATTTCTGTTGCTCCGCCACCAATTGCCAAGTGTATCCCCTTGATAAGTGCCTCGTATTCAGCTTCATTGTTTGAGGCTTTGAACCCCATTCTAA
The DNA here is from genome assembly GCA_008636005.1 of Striga asiatica. Lineage (NCBI taxonomy): Eukaryota > Viridiplantae > Streptophyta > Magnoliopsida > Lamiales > Orobanchaceae > Striga > Striga asiatica. The sequence continues at coordinate 1,152,092 of BKCP01007848.1, read as the reverse complement.
TCGCGAAGTCGAGCTGTTCGCCCTCGGGGGATACGAGGACGACTCCCAAACCAGATCCTTTTGCGGCCGAGGACCCATCGACATGCATCGTCCATCTCCTTTCTTCTCCTTTGGTTCCTTCTTGAATGAAATCAGCCAGAGCCTGGGCTTTAATGGCTCGCCTCGGCTCGTACTTGATAGAATACTTGCTCAGCTCGACTGCCCACTTTACGAGTCGACCTGAGACTGTAGGTCGACCCAGTGTTTCTCCCAACTAAAAGTTCGTTCTTACCACAATCGCATGATTCAGAAAATAAGGCCTCAACTTTCTGGCTGTTATAACTAGTGTCAGGGCGGCTTTCTCGACATCCGGATATCTCGTCTCCGCACCTTGAAGTACTCGACTTGTGTAATAAATCGGCTGTTGGGAACTTCCGTCTTCCCGCAGCAACACCGAACTCAAAGCGAACTTTCCCACTGAGATATATAGAATCAACTCGTCACCTGGTTCTGGTTTGGTCAGCAAGGGCAGTTCGCCCAAGAACTCTTTCAATTTCTCGAAGGCCATCTGTGCCTCGTCACTCCATTTGAAAACCGTCTTCTTCTTGAGTAATTTGAAAAAGGGAAAACTTCTCTCGGCTGCCCGAGCAATGAATCTGCTCAAACCTGCGATCCTCCCCGTCAGCACCTGGACTTCTCTGATGCTTCGTGGTGGAGCCATGTCGAGTATGGCCTTCACCTTGTCTTGATTCACCTCGATTCCTCGTTCTGTGACAACATATCCCAAAAATCGTCCCGCTTTCACTCAAAAGGCACATTTGCTCGAGTTCAACTTCATCCCAAACGTCCTAAGGGTGCTGAAAGTTTCCCTTAAGTCGTCTGGGTGTGAAGTCGAGGACTTACTCTTCACCAAGATATCGTCAACGTACACCTCCATATTCCGACTGATCTGGGGTTTGAACATTCGATCCATCAATCGCTGGTAGGTTGCTCCTGTATTTTTGAGGCCAAAGGGCATGACGACATAGCAGTATGTCCCCTTGCCCATCACAAAACTTACTTTACTTTGATCTTCCGGGCCAAGGGGATTTGGTGATATCCCTGATATGCGTCCATCATGCTCAACAACTCGCAGCCAGCCGTGGAGTCGACTAGCTGGTCAATTCTAGGCAAGGGATAATGATCTTTAGGACACGCCAGGTTTAAGTCGCGGAAGTCGATGCACATACGCCATTTGTTTAATGCCTTCCTCATCATCACTGTGTTGGATATCCACTCGGGGAATTGGATTTCCTTGATATGTTTGGCCTTCAGTAATTTGTCCACCTCGACTTCGATGGCTTTGTCGATTTCAGCGCCATGGTGCCTGAGTCGCTGTTTCACGGGTTTTTTGAGGGGGTCGACATTAAGTTTATGCTCCATAACCTCCGGGTCGATTCCCGTTAACTCTTCGGGAGGGAAAGCGAATATGTCCCTGAATTCTTTTAGCAACCCAACCAACTGCTCTCGCAACTCGTCCTCCAATTCTCTCCCGACTTTTGTGGTTTGGTCTTTTAACTCTCCAATTTGAATCTCCATCAATTCTCCGTGGGGCTCGAGGTCACTCCCTCTTGGCCTCTTTTCGCTCGTCATTGGTTTCTTGCCTTCCTTGATCTCAGCACGTTGATTGGTTTTGACTGCGATCTGGTAACAGGTTCTCGACAGCTTCTGATCCCCTTGAGCCTCTCCCACTCGATCTCTCACAGGGAACTTGAATTTCATGTGATAGGTCGACACGACTGCTTGGAAAGCGTTGAGCGCCGGTCTCCCTAGGGTCACGTTGTAAGCCGACTCGACGTCCACCACTACGAATCTTACCATCTTCACTTTCCTCAAGTCACCTTTCTATCTCCTGTCGGTTGGCCCTTTTTCTCCTTCTTGTCGTCTCGACTTTCAGCTTGGGACATTTTCACACTTTGCAAATAATCGGCTTCGGCCTCCTCGACATTCATGTATTTGGCACATCTTCCCAACACGTCATCGAAACTCCTACCAGGTCGCTTGGCCAAAGAGTTTTTACATAACCCTGGTAGTAATCCTCTCGTCAGTCCTCCTGATTTGATTTCCTCTGTCGCTGTTGGGCATTCGACACATGCCTTTGTAAACCTCGCCACATACTGTCGCAGTGACTCACCTTTCTTTTGCTGCATACTTATCAGTGAGAGATAGGATTTCTCTTGCACCCTCACACTTGCAAATTGGTTAAGAAAACTCGAACTAAATCCATCAAAGTCCCTAATCGACCCCGCTGGAAGTTGATGAAACCAGTCCTAGGCCGACCCTGTCAAAGTCGTCAAGAAGGTGCGACACTGCACTGGGTCGCTGTAGCGGTGGAGCACCGCCATGTTCTCAAAGCTCCTCAGATGTCGAGACGGGTCTGTGGTACCGTCATACCATATGTTCAGTTCCCTAAATCCTTTGGGTAAGTCGGCTCTCAGGATCTGCTGCGAGAATGGGTGTTCTTTTGCTCCTCTTCTCTTCCTCCCACCGACTCGAGCTTGCAAGTCGCGAACCTGTGCCAGTAGTTGTTCTAACGTCTCGTTCCTCGCCTGTGGATTAATAGTTCGAATGGAGGATTCTTCTTCGTCCACCCTTCTGTTATATTGTACATTTGACTGGGCTTGTTGCTCGCCACGCGGCTGTTGCTCGACTCGAGGCGGGTACTCGACACAAGGCTGTTACTCGACCCGGGGTGGGTACTCGACTCGAGGCTGCTGTTCGACCTGCGCCATCTGCTTCATCTGGGCAGCCACGGCTTCAGCAATCATCTTTTGCATTTCACTCCTCGTCACTGTCAAGGTCTGTTCTTCAACGCGGGGTTGTGTCTGCTACGGTATCTCTTGTATCTGTTTTCCCTCGCGTCGAGACATCTCCGTTGGCTCCTTATCTCCATCTGGGTTAGGGTTTTGACTTGTTCATGCCTGGGTCAACACTTGCAGCTTCACGCCGGTTGGAGTGACGGGTGTTTCTCCGCCCAACGTCAGTCCTGGTGGTGGAAGTCCTCCAAATGGTGGCATCCCCATCATCTGCATCACGGGGTGTTTGGTGGTGGAGAGCGGTGGTGGCCTCTTGTCCATCCACGTCCCTCTGAACTCCTCGTTCAAATTCCTCTGCAAGCCCTCCTTTTCCGCCATCAACAAACAGATCGGAGCTGGGTGTGAAGCTCTTCCTTCCTTCAAGAACTCCCCACAGACGGCGCCAATATGATGGGTCTACTTCCAGATTCTGGAGTAAACCTGTGGATGTGAGCTCAGATCTGCTTGAACCGCCTTCGGATCGTTGCTAGACCGCGAGATACCTGCAAAAACTCAACGCCGGAGGTGTTTCCAGCGTAGAGTCTCCGACGCTCAAGTCAGTATGAGAGTGATGAAGAGAGGCTGCGCAACAGCTATGGGGAAGAGTGGGAGTGAATGAGAGTTAGGGTTTAAGGTTACCTCACCTCCTTTATATAGGAGTGAATATTTACCTGAAGTACCCAGAATGACCAAGTCGGTGGACCTAAAAGGTCCAAAATGCCCTGGTTGATTCGTCTCCCCTTGCTGCTGAGTCATCTCAAGATTCCTTCTTATCCTTTGTACCGTATAGGGTTTCGGATATGTTGTAAGTGTGGTGAATCGTCCTTACTGCTTTGATCCTTGAGATGTATAGAGTCGACCTCGAGGGCTAAGAGGTCGACTTATGAATATGTGCGGCTTCGGAGGCTACGCTTGGTTTAACCCTCTGCGGTGAAGTCGTCTTCAGAGTCGTCATCTTTGAGTCGACTAGACGAAGTCGACCTAGGGTATCTGGATGCTTGGGAGTTACGCTCTTGATGTTCTTCTCCAATTGATGTCGACTAGTGAAAGTCGATAGACTAAGGTCGACTTTAGGGAAGTCGAATAGACCAATTTCTGCTTCTTCTCGGTTGCTCTTGGTAGAATCGACTTTAGGGAAGTCGATATGAGAATGTCGACAGAGTCATGTCGACATGAGAGCTGTTCGAGTGGTTCACCGGTCGAGTAGGGAATTTCTGGACCAGGTTATCCTTATGTGGCTATATCATATGTTGCGATATAACTTTTTAGAGCTAACAACTAATAAGAGTGATATAGCCACATAAGGATAACCCGGTCCAGAAATTCCCTACTCGACCGGTGAACCACTCGAACAACTCTCATGTCGACATGACTCTATCGACATTCTCACATCGACTTCCCTAAAGTCGATTCTACCAAGAGCAACCGAGAAGAAGCAGAAATTGGTCTAGTCGACTTCCCTAAAGTCGACCTTAGTCTATCGACTTTCACTAGTCGAAATCAGTTGGAGAAGAACATCAAGAGCGTAACTCCCAAGCATCCAGATACCCTAGGTCGACTTCGTCTAGTCGACTCAAAGATGACGACTCTGAAGACGACTTCACCGCAGAAGGTTAAACCAAGTGTAGCCTCCGAAGCCGCACATATTCATAAGTCGACCTCTTAGCCCTCGAGGTCGACTCTATACATCTCGAGGATCAAAGCAGTAAGGGCGATTCACCACACTTATAACATATCCGAAACCCTATACGGTACAAAGGATAAGAAGGAATCTTGAGATGACTCAGCAGCAAGGGGAGACGAATAGACCAGGGCATTTTGGACCTTCTAGGTCCACCGACTTGGGCATTCTGGGTACTTCAGGTAAATATTCACTCCTATATAAATGAGATGAGGTAACCCTAAACCCTAACTCTCATTCACTCCCACTCTCCGCCATAGCTGTTGCGCAGCCTCTCTTCATCACTCTCATACTGACTTGAGCGTCGGAGACTCTACGCCGGAAACACCTCCGGCGTTGAGTTTTTGCAGGTATCTCGCGGTCTAGCAACGATCCGAAGGCGGTTCAAGCAGATCTGAGCTCACATCCATCGGTTTACTCCAGAATCTGGAAGTAGACCCATCATATTGGCGCCGTCTGTGGGGAGTTCTTGAAGGAAGGAAGAGCTTCACACTCAGCTCCGATCTGTTTGTTGATGGCGGAAACGAAGGGTTTGCAGAGGAATTTGAACGAGGAGTTCAGAGGGACGTGGATGGACAAGAGGCCACCACCGCTCTCCACCACCAAACACCCCGTGATGCAGATGATGGGGATGCCACCATTTGGAGGACTTCCACCACCAGGACTGACGTTGGGCGGAGAAACACCCGTCACTCCAACCGGCGTGAAGCTGCAAGTGTTGACCCAGGCAAGAACAAGTCAAAACCATAACCCAGATGGAGAGAAAGAGCCAACGGAGATGTCTCGACGCGAGGGAAAACAGATACAAGAGATACCGGAGCAGACACGACCCCGCGTCGAAGAACAGACCTTGACAGTGACGAGGAGTGAAATGCAAAAGATGAAGCAGATGGCGCAGGTCGAACAACAGCCTCGAGTCGAGTACCCACCCCGGTCGAGCAACAGCCCCGTGTCGAGTACCCGCCTCGAGTCGAGCAGCAGCCGCGTGGTGAGCAACAAGCCCAGTCAAATGTACAATAGAACAGAAGGGTGGACGAAGAAGAATCCTCCATTCGAACTATTAATCCACAGGCGAGGGACGAGACGTTAGAACAACTACTGGCACAGGTTCGCGACTTGCAAGCTCGAGTCGGTGGGAGGAAGAGGAGAGGAGCAAAAGAACACCCATTCTCGCAGCAGATCCTGAGAGCCGACTTACCCAAAGGATTTAGGGAACTGAACATATGGTATGACGGTACCACAGACCCGTCTCGACATCTGAGGAGATTTGAGAACATGGCGGTGCTCCACCGCTACAGCGACCCAGTGCAGTGTCGCGCCTTCTTGACGACTTTGACAGGGTCGGCCCAGGACTGGTTTCATCAACTTCCAGCGGGGTCGATTAGGGACTTTGATGGATTTAGTTCGAGTTTTCTTAACCAATTTGCAAGTGTGAGGGTGCAAGAGAAATCCTATCTCTCACTGATAAGTATGCAGAAAAAGAAAGGTGAGTCACAGCGAGAGTATGTGGCGAGGTTTACAAAGGCGTGTGTCGAATGCCCAATAGTGACAGAGGAAATCAAATCAGGAGGACTGACGAGAGGATTACTACCAGGGTTATGTAGAAACTCTTTGGCCAAGCGACCTGGTAGGAGTTTCGATGACGTGTTGGGAAGATGTGCCAAATACATGAATGTCGAGGAGGCCGAAGCCGATTATTTGCAAAGTGTGAAAATGTCCCAAGCTGAAAGTCGAGACGACAAGAAGGAGAAAAAGGGCCAACCGACAGGAGATAGAAAGGGATCACCGAGAGCTGATAGGGGTGAAGGTCGGTCTAGGGGATGGAGACCGACTCAATACACACCACTGTCGGCTCCTCATGCGAGAATTCTAGAAGTAATGGAAAGGGAGATCCGCGACGATGTGGTGAGATGGCCGCGGACGAGGAAGGACGGACCCATGAAACCCAAAAGCAACTTATATTGTCGATTCCACAAAGACTACGGGCACAACACTGATGACTGCCGACACTTGAAAGACGAGATTGAGAGGTTGATAAAGGCGGGCCACTTGAAGAAGTTCATATACAAGGATCGCGAGAGGACGAGCAGGAGACGGGAGAGGAGTAGGAGCCCTCGCAAGAGGGCGAGATCGCTAGAAAAGGAGGAGCTCCCACCAAAAAGAGGGGTGATTAACATGATTTTTGGAGGGTCGACTGATAAAGATTCCAATCGAGCAAGGAAGGCGTATGCTCGAGGTCGATATGCAAAAGTCGAGGTACAACAGGTTGACGAGAGTGGACCAGTGATGAACTTCGGTCCTGCGGACGTTGGTGAAGTCGAGAGGCCACATAATGATGCCTTGATGATAACTGCGCAGATATCGGGATATAAGGTGCAAAGGGTGTTTGTCGACACTGGGAGTTCTGTGAACGTGATTTTTTATGAGTGCCTCAGAAGGATGGAGCTCGACATTGAACTCACGCCCATACATACATCACTTTTTGGATTCAATGGCTCGGAAGTCGCTCCCCTGGGAGAAACCATGCTAGCTGTCGTCCTCGGGGAAGGTGACTTGAGGAAAGTGAAGATGGTAAGATTCATAGTGGTGGACGTCAAGTCGGTTTACAACGTGATCCTATGGAGACCGGCGCTCAACACTTTCCAAGCAGTCGTGTCGACCTATCACATGAAATTGAAGTTCCCTATGAGAGATCGAGTGGGAGAGGCTCGAGGGGATCAGAAGCTGTCGAGAACCTGTTACTAGATCGCGGTCAAAACCAATCAACGTGCTGAGATCAAGGAAGGCAAGAAACCAATGACGAGCGAAAAGAGGCCGAGAGGGAGTGACCTCGAGCCCCACGGAGAATTGATGGAGATTCAAATTGGAGAGTCAAAAGACCAAACCACAAAAGTCGGGAGAGAATTGGAGGATGAGTTGCGAGAGCAGTTGGTTGGGTTGCTAAAAGAATTCAGGGACATATTCGCTTTCTCTCCCGAAGAGTTAACGGGAATCGACCCGGAGGTTATGGAGCATAAACTCAATGTCGACCCCCTCAGAAAACCCGTGAAGCAGCGACTCAGACACCATGGCGCTGAAATCGACAAAGCCATCGAAGTCGAGGTGGACAAATTACTGAAGGCCAAACATATCAAGGAAATCCAATTCCCCGAGTGGATATCCAACACAGTGATGGTGAGGAAGGCATTAAAAAAATGGCGTATGTGCATCAACTTCCGCGACTTAAACCTGGCGTGTCCTAAAGATCATTATCCCTTGGCTAGAATTGACCAGCTAGTCGACTCCACGGCTGGCTGCGAGTTGTTGAGCATGATGGACGCATCTCAGGGATATCACCAAATCCCCTTGGCCCCGGAAGATCAAAGTAAAGTAAGTTTTGTGACGGGCAAGGGGACATACTGCTATGTCGTCATGCCCTTTGGCCTAAAAAATGCAGGAGCAACCTACCAGCGATTGATGGATCGAATGTTCAAACCCCAGATCGGTCGGAATATAAGCGGGACAATTTTTGGGATATGTTGTCACAGAACGAGGAATCGAGGTGAATCAAGACAAGGTGAAGGCCATACTCGACATGGCTCCACCACGAAGCATCAGAGAAGTCCAGGTGCTGACGGGGAGGATCGCAGGTTTGAGCAGATTCATTGCTCGGGCAGCCGAGAGAAGTTTCCCCTTTTTCAAATTACTCAAGAAGAAGACGGTTTTTCAAATGGAGTGACGAGGCACAGATGGCCTTCGAGAAATTGAAAGAGTTCTTGGGCGAACTGCCCTTGCTGACCAAACCAGAACCAGGTGACGAGTTGATTCTATATATCTCAGTGGGAAAGTTCGCTTTGAGTTCAGTGTTGCTGCGGGAAGACGGAAGTTCCCAACAGCCGATTTATTACACAAGTCGAGTACTTCAAGGTGCGGAGACGAGATATCCGGAAGTCGAGAAAGCCGCCCTGACACTAGTTATAACAGCCAAAAAGCTGAGGCCTTATTTTCTGAATCATGCGATTGTTGTAAGAACGAACTTTCAGTTGGGAGAAACACTGGGTCGACCTACAGTCTCAGGTCAACTCGTAAAGTGGGCACTCGAGCTGAGCGAGTATTCTATCAAGTACGAGCCGAGGCGAGCCATTAAAGCCCAGGCTCTAGCTGATTTCATTCAAGAAGGAACCAAAGGAGAAGAAAGGAGATGAACGATGCATGTCGATGGGTCCTCGGCCGCAAAAGGATCTGGTTTGGGAGTCGTCCTCGTATCCCCCGAGGGCGAACAGCTCGACTTCGCGATTAGAATGGGGTTCAAAGCCTCAAACAATGAAGCTGATTACGAGGCACTTATCAAGGGGATACACTTGGCAATTGGTGGCGGAGCAACAGAAATCGCAGCACATTCCGACTCGCAACTCGTCGTCGGGCAAGTACTGGGAAATTGCGAAATTAAGGAAGGCAGAATGCTGAGATATGTCGAGGAAATTCAGAGCCTCATACAGGGGTTGGAAAAGTTCGAGTTGACGTAAGTCCCGCGAGAAGAGAACAGACGAGCCGACTGGTTCGCGAGAATTGCAAGCTCAAACGAAGGAAAGGTGGGAGCTCACATCACTACGATGTACCTCGAGGGAAGTGTGTTGAGCGAAACCATGGAAATTGACGAGAGTGACGACTGGAGGAAGTCTATTCGCGAACTCTTGCAGGGTCGAGTCCCTACAGGAGACAAACAAGAAGCAGAAAAGATAGCCCGATATCTAAGCAAGTATTTCAAAGTCGACGGGGTCCTATACAAGAAGTCGATAGTCGGACCTCATTTGAGATGTGTTTCCGAAGAAGAGGGAGTTCATGTTCTAAGAGAAATCCATGAAGGATGATGCGGAGCACACGTCGGATCTCGAGCCCTAACTGGCAAAGCTCTGCGAGCAGGCTACTATTGGCCCAAAATTCGAGCGTCATGGCCAGAAGTTAGTCCAGAAGTGCGAGAAATGCCAGCGTCATGGCCAAATCACTCATATTCTTGCTGAGTACATGACGACAATCAACTCTCCGATTCCCTTCGCACAATGAGGAATCGACTTAGTGGGCCCGTTGCCGATGGGGATGGGACAAAGGAAATTCTTGGTGGTCGCAGTTGACTATTTTAGCAAGTGGGTCGAGGCAGAACCCTTGGCTCGGATTATTGAGGAAAAGATGATACAATTTTTGTTCAATAATATCTGCTGTCGATTTGGGATTCCAAAGGTGTTAATTTCAGATAACGGAACACAATTCCAGGGAAAACGAATCCAAGCATGGTGTCTCGACATGGGAATTAAGCAGCGGTTTGCATCAGTCGCACATCCACAAGCGAACGGGCAAGTCGAGGTCACCAACTGAACTATTCTCCAAGGGTTGAAGAAAAGACTGGAGAAGGCATCGGGAGCCTGGGTTGACGAGCTGACGGCAGTCCTATGGGCCTATAGGACGACTCCGAGAAGTTCGACGGGACAATCCCCATTTCACATGTTCTATGGGATGGATGCATTACTGCCGATTGAAGTCGGCCTCGACTCCCACAAATCAAAGTTCTACGAAGAAAGGAGAAACGAAGAAATGATCGAAGAAGCCCTAGACCTAATTGAGGAAGGTCGAGAAGAAGCCTAGGTAGGATCTGTCGAGTACAAACAGAAGATGCGAGCAGCCTTCCACAAGAAGGTCCGAACCAGACGATTTCAAGTTGGAGATCTCGTCCTCAAGCGGGCCGACGCCCTCAAACATGTCGGCAAACTCGAAGCTAACTGGGAAGGGCCCTACACCATCACAAAGGTACTCGAGAGGGGCGCATACGAACTCGAGGATGGGGAAGGTCGACAACTCCCGTGATCCTGGCACGTGATCCATCTCAAACGCTTTTACGCCTAAGGCAATGTCTCGAACTACTTTTTGTACTAAACAATGTTTGAATTGAATTCAATGATGAAATGAATCTTAAAGTTTGTGCTTCAATTATGCTTCTTATATTTATGCGTCGACTTTATTATGATTGCATGGAAAACTGAATTTTTCAAAACGGCTATGAAGCCGGCTAACTGTCCAATGATTACATAATCAATTGAACACAACTACGAAGTTGTAAATGCTCGAGCGGAATCTCGAGTAGGCTACGAAGCCTTCGACTACGAAGTCGACTAACATAACTACGAAGTTGTAAATTCTCGAGCAGAATCTCGAGCAGGCTACGAAGCCTTCGACTACGAAGTCGACTAACACAACTACAAAGTTGTAAATTCTCGAGCGGAATCTCGAGCAGGCTACGAAGCCTTCGACTACGAAGTCGACTAACACAACAACGAAGTTGTAAATTCTCGAGCGGAATCTCGAGCAGGCTACGAAGCCTTCGACTACGAAGTCGACTAACACAACTACGAAGTTGTAAATTCTCGAGCAGAATCTCGAGCAGGCTCCGAAGCCTTCGATTACGAAGTCGACTAACACAACTACGAAGTTGTAAATTCTCGAGCGGAATCTCGAGCGGGCTACGAAGCCTTCTACTACGAAGCCGACTAGCACAACTACGAAGTTGTAAATTTTCGAGTGGAATCTCGAGCAGGTTACGAAGCCTTCGATTACGAAGTCGACTAATACAACTACGAAGTTGTAAATTCTCGAGCAGAATCTCGAGCAGGCTATGACGCCTTCGACTACGAAGTCGGCTAGCACAACCATTAACAATTGAAGCTCTCGAGCGGAATCTCGAGCAAATTACAAATCTCACACTCATGACATCGGTATACACAATTATGTAATTGTCGCGTTTACAGAACGAAAAATCTCGTACAATCAACTTTAATACACATCTAGACAACGAACATCGACACGACTACGAAGCTGTTCAGATGGTTGCTCGACTTTGACCAACTCGCAAGAAGGGTTGGGGAGAAGACGAGTGGAAAAACTTAACGTTTATCAGCTATGAAGCTGCTAAAATCTTTGCTCGACTTCGACCAGCTCGCAAGAAGGGTTGGGGAGAAGATGAGTTGAAAAACTTAACGTTTATCAGCTATGAAGCTGCTAAAATCTTTGCTCGACTTCGACCAGCTCGCAAGAAGGGTTGGGGAGAAGACGAGTGGAAAAACTTAACGTTTATCAGCTATGAAGCTGCTAAAATCTTTGCTCGACTTCGACCAGCTCGCAAGAAGGGTTGGGGAGAGGACGAGTTGAAAAACTTAACGTTCATCAGCTATGAAGCTGCTAAAATCTTTGCTCGACTTCGACCAGCTCGCAAGAAGGGTTGGGGAGAAGACGAGTTGAAAAACTTAACGTTCATCATCTATGAAGCTGATAAAATCTTTGCTCGACTTCGACCAGCTCGCAAGAATGGTTGGGGAGAGGAGATACACGGGAAATAGCGACAAGACAATTTGAAATACAATTCGAAAAGAAAAGAATTATATTGATCACGATAGATTCATTACATCCGAAGTCGTCTCAGCCTTTACACGAGCTGAAAATAGGCCGAGAACGACAGAACAAAAAACAAAAACAAAAACAGTGGCACGGCCCGAAAATAGACAAACACAACTAAGAGTCGCCAGTCGACTTCTCAGCCATGTCATCTCCACCTTCCATCCCGACAGACTCAGTTTTATTATCAGCATCTTTTTCGACATCTTCCTCGGCAAGCGGCTCTGTCCCCTGCTCCTCGCCTCCCTCCACCTCCACGACTTCTTCCGCACGACTAACCCCCTCTAGCCTGACTAATTCGGTCGAACCGACCAGAGGTGCGGAGGGAACCTCGAGTTGCGAGTCTAGGCCAGCCTTGCTAATGGCCCAGGCCTCGATTCCCGTCCACCACGGGTAGTCATCGTGAAGGGACGAGTCGCCCTCATAGCCTTCGGGGTCAGGGAGCGTCTCTTTAACCACCTCGCGGTCGAGCTTTCTAGCAAAGTCGGACCCCTCTACCACCGCCGCCTATGCGTCAAAAGCAAAGTCGAAATGCTGGGCGACGGCAGGGCAAAGCTTGTCGAGGAAGGCAGGGGAATTGCAGAAGGCTTTTACGACCTCTTGGCGATAGGTCTCGAGAAAGATGGCGCCCATAGGGGACTTCAAGAAGGTTCTGCGCCCCTCCTCGATGCCATTCTCTCTCTCGACCATGCACTCATCACGAGCCTTGTCGAGGTCGGCCTTTAGCTTGTCGTTCAGATGCTGAAACACAGCTTTGTCGGCCTTTAGCTTGTCGACCAGGGCCTTGGAAGCCTCCAGATCCTCTTTCAGCGCCTCGATTTCCTGGCGCTGAGCTTCGCATTTGTCCTCGAGGGACTTAGAAGGGGCAAGAGGAGCCTTGCTCGTCTACTCGAAGCAGGGGAGCACTGCGGCCAGGAACTGCACAAAAATAAATAAAAATAAAAAATAAAAACATTAGAAACAGATAAGAAAAAGATGAATCAAGTTTAAAAGAAAAAACACAAAAATCGAGTCGATTGAGGGATAGAAAAGATACCCGGGAGAGGCACTGAACAGCGTAGTTCGAGCGCTCGTATAGGTTCCCGTCGACACGCTCCTTGTCGTCCTCCGGGATGAGGGAGTTGAGGTACTTGGCCACATGGTACGGCTACGGGTGATTCCAGAGCCGAGAGGGCATCTTGACCGTCACGTCCTTGACGGTGATAGGGGAAGGGGCTTTCTTCCCGACCGCCTTTCCCTTCCCCTTGTCGACCTTGCGACGCTTAAGGTCGTCGGGAATAAGGATGGCGGCCCGATCGTCCTGGGCCCTCTTGCTAGAGGAGGAGCCTGACGACTTGTGTTGGGAAGCACCAGGATTCTCGACCCTGGATTGTCCGGCAGCTGTCGTCCCGGCAGCCGCAGCAACGGGCCTCGGCCCGGATCCGCCTGAGGGTCGAAGGGGAGGAGCAGAACCGCCAGCAGGTTGGCCAGACGATTGGCCCCTCTTGAGCTCGAAGCGTTTGAGCGCTTTAACTGAAATAATAGAAGAAGAAAAATTAGCGTGTGAAGAAAATTTAGCAGTCATGATGCGAATAATCGAAACTTATAAACAGTTGCACAGGAAGGAACAATAACAGCTTACGAGGGTCATCGAGGCGAGGAAGATCCTCGTAAATGACGATTCGGGCGTGATTGACCAATTCACGGTCCTTTATCAACTGACGAGCACTATACGTATGCTTATTAAGCTCCGTCAAGAGAATAGCGAACTCGTCAGAACGAGGCCGTTTATTTTGTTTCACCTTCGAGGTTATCCATTTATTTACATAAGGATACATGCCAGACGCAGGTCGAATGAAAACGAACTTCGATTTCCACTCGGTGACATTCGACGAGAGATCGTCAAGAAAGGTAACACCAGCACGACGACCCAGGCAATGAGCGCCTTTGGAGAGTCGCTAACAGTAGCAATAGAAGAAAAACTCGGGCGAGAAGAATTTGAGTATTATTCGGGAGACGACTACAAAGGCTATCATAATACGGATAGCATTTGGAGAAAATTGGTTTATTGGGATATTATACAGGTTACTTATCAACAGAAGCTCATCTTGGATAGGGAAGCGAAGACCGAAGACGATTTGGTCTACAAAAAACGTATGACAGCCGGGAGGAGGGTGAGCGAAGTCGTCATTGGGACCTGGGGCGACTAACTCCCAGTCGGAAGGAAGCCCGCTAAACTTCCTGAAGCCCTCGACCTCGGCTGCAGAGGCATAACAAAAAGGATTTAAAACAGCTAACCTAGCTAAGGGATAAGCTATTGATACAGTATTTTGAGAATTAAGAAGTGGAACAATTATTGGTACAGATACAGGGCTTGTTCTATAAACAAGGATGTCTAATAGCCTAAGAGGAATACCTCGAGGAATAAGATCGAGACGAGGAGGATTTCCCCGAGAAGGGCTCTTAACGATGTCGACTAAGCCGCCTTCCAAAAGTGCTTGGTCATACTGCTCCCAGTCGGCGGAGGAAGCAGTGACGAGAAGGAGAGAAGGATCGGAAGGCTGCGAAATCATCTTATAGCCGGTCACCTCGACGGAGTCAGAACTAGAGCCCTCGTCGACTAGATGGGTATAGTCGTTGATCTGCTGACCGAGGGAGCCGGATAGAGGGGACGAGTCAGAAGCTAAGGCAAGAAAAAGAAGGAGAAGGTCGAAGTTAGTAAAATCACGAGTTAAAACCCACGTGAACGAGTCAAATCGACTCACATGAATCGACAGTAGATAAAAGAATAGAGAAGGGGAAACTGCTATCGATAGCTCGATCCAAATAAATCAGTAAGTCAATCCTAGTCGATTCGACAGAGGAATACTAAGGAAAGAAGAACACTAAGCCGACAAAAGCCAACTCAGTGACAGGAGAAAATCGACTGCATATCGGCAGCTGACGACTGGTAAAAACAATAAATCCTAGCAGAGAACACCCGTAAAGAGATCTAAGCGCGAAACCCATAAGAAGTTCATAAGGAATATGAAGAACACATATGAACTTCTAAAGCTCTGGAAACCCAGAAAGAATCAGAGAAAGGAAAAATCGACAGAAGAATTGAAAATTGAGAGGAGATAGTGAACTTACACATGATGGCGTAGTTGGCTTGAACTGCGAATAAGCCTGAAGTTGCCGAAAAAGAGGAGCGTCGGTGAAGCCGAAGAGCAAAGATCGCCGGAGATGCTTGAGGGAGTTTGAGAAAGTAAGAAAGTTCGGAAATGCGAAAAGTGATTTTCTGAGAGATGGAAGTATATTTATATAAGATAAGGATGGGTGTGAACCGTCGGATCATCAAGATAACCAATGACCCTGATGAGGCGCGGAATTCGAAGAGGCGGCGAGGGAGATGACGCGCGTCACTTTAGGGTTTCGAAATTTGAAATTTGAAATAGGTCTGTCAGAGTGTCAGACTTATCCAAAAGAGCAATCATGAGATTGAGATGCGCACTAATCGATTGGCGAGATGAGTTGTAGAAGAAGCCAGTACGAGCAAGAATGGTAGGAAGGCGACACAGTTATACTTCACCAAACTTACTCTTAAGCAGTCGACTGCTTAGAGTATTGTTTGGGGGGGACTAGATGATATAGCCACATAAGGATAACCCGGTCCAGAAATTCCCTACTCGACCGGTGAACCACTCGAACAGCTCTCATGTCGACATGACTCTGTCAACATTCTCGCATCGACTTCCCTAAAGTCGATTCTACCAAGAGCAACCGAGAAGAAGCAGAAATTGGTCTAGTCGACTTCCCTAAAGTCGACCTTAGTCTATCGACTTTCACTAGTCGACATCAATTGGAGAAGAACATCAAGAGCGTAACTCCCAAGCATCCAGATACCCTAGGTCGACTTTGTCTAGTCGACTCAAAGATGACGACTTTGAAGACGACTTCACCGCAGAGAGTTAAACCAAGCGTAGCCTTCGAAGCCGCACATATTCATAAGTTGACCTCTTATCCCTCGAGGTCGACTCTATACATCTCGAGGATCAAAGCAGTAAGGACGATTCACCACACTTATAACATATCCGAAACCCTATACGGTACAAAGGATAAGAAGGAATCTTGAGATGACTAAGCAGCAAGGGGAGACGAATCGACCAGGGCATTTTGGACCTTCTAGGTCCACCGACTTGGGCATTCTGGGTACTTCAGGTAAATATTCACTCCTATATAAAGGAGGTGAGGTAACCCTAAACCCTAACTCTCATTCACTCCCACTCTCCCCCATAGCTGTTGCGCAGCCTCTCTTCATCACTCTCATACTGACTTGAGCGTCGGAGGCTCTACGCCGGAAACACCTCCGGCGTTGAGTTTTTGCAGGTATCTCGCGGTCTAGCAACGATCCGAAGGCGGTTCAATCAGATCTGAGCTCACATCCACCGATTTACTCCAGAATCTGGAAGTAGACCCATCAACATAGTATTCTTGTTTGTACGTAGAAAAGCATGCCTTTGATCCTAATTCCATTGTCAATATGTTGCTAATTGAAAGTTATTAGAGTTGTTAAAAAAACCATCGAAATATTCGTCATATGCAGTAAATGCATAGTAGTAAAGATGGAGGGGCAGAATTAAACGTTCATTTGGGATTTTCACGTAATGATGCATAATATTTTACATAGTTCGATAAAAATATTAGACTACTGAACTTTGCATAAGAGAGTAGAAAATGACATTTATATGCGGATTAATGAAGCACTTGACATCTCTGGATTCCCATTGTCTCTACACCCCTGCCCTCGCCTCTGGAAAGTCTTCAAGGGTTCACGCAAATGCACTTGAGTTCTGCATCATCTCCACCTCCAATGGTGAGAACCTATTTCATAAGATTTAACCAAACGTGTTCTGTTACCAATTTTTTTGAATTCGACAAACATTTTAAGCATTAATATCTTATGGAAAAACAAATTTATTTATTAACCTTTACAAACGGAGCCAAGTCTGAAGGTAAAATGAGTATATCTGGAAAACTAAGGCACCCTTTAGTTTTGGTCGAGCATCCTTTTCGTCCTCTCCTTTTAGTCGAGCGTCTTTGAACCTCTCCCGCAGGTCGAGATTTTGAAACCTCATTGCTATCGCTTACATGAATCTATTTGCTCATAGATCTTGTTTGTGGTCAACGAAGGGAATGTTCAGCGAGTATGCCTACAATCATCAACGTAGGAGAGGAGAGGCGACCTTTAGAAGAGAATCTGAGTGCTTTCTCCGCGAAAGAAAAATCTAAAGGAACTCCTTTTGCAGGTGGATACAGTGGGTAGAAGCTGGAATAGTGACAAAAGTTAGAGAGAGAAGAACATAATACATGAAAACAAATCCTTCTTTTGTTGGTATTATCTAATGTACCTTTGCTGGCTCAATAATGCTTTGCTAGATTAGCCAGTCGCTGCTTAGATTCTCCTGGTGGATTCCGAAAACTTTCCTCTGCACTGCCGAAATGAAACTAATCTGAAACGAGTTGAGAAAATGTAGTTGGTCAAGGATTCCTTAGTTTCTTGCATTACAATGGGTGAACATAAAGCAATCAGCAAAATGAAATACATTCTAACCAGCGAGTACGCCGCCCAGCTGGACACAAGATCTGAAGCACTGAGCTTGTACTGTTTGCAAAATGCCTGACCTGATATTCAGAAATTCGCAGAGGAGAAGCGGCGTTAGAAATTTGGGGACCGTTTCCAATCACCAAAAGGCGGAAATTACACGAAATAACTCACATTGCGAGATAATTTTCTCCGCGGGAATGAATTAAAGACATTGTGTGGGCTTTTTTTTTATTATTATTTTTTTCTTGTTTTACATTTTGACTATACCATTTTATTATTTCTTTATTCAATAATACTATTTGTACCATCTAGTTTACCACTTGTCTTACCATATAATGTAACTTACATTTTTCCCCTCCACTTAAATTGGCAATAACTAATCAATAATGCTATTTGTACCATCTAGTTCACCACTTATCATACCATATAATGTAACTTACAGTTTTTCCCTCCACTTAAATTGGCAATGACTAATTGAACTAACTTTTGCCTTGCACTGAATTATATTTTGCCATATACTCACCTTTCATAAAGCATTATATATATAATAATAATAATAAAAATATTTTAGAAAAAACATGAGTGAACCACCAAGAATTTCAGAACAAATAGGGACACTTATAGAGATAATAAAGAAAACCCAATTAGAAACATTAGAAATATTAGACGAAATAAAAAAATCAATAAAAGAATTACAAGATTCAGTGCAAAAAGAAAAAAATACGGAAAAAATTATTTAAACCAATTCAAATAGAACCGCCAACAAGTTCTAATGGATGACATAGATAGATTAACTCAGTTATTAAAAAAATGTAATATTGAAGAAACTAGAATGACAAAAATAGATGATGAGGATAAACAATGAATAATCTGTGGAATAGATAGTGAAGATGAAGATGAATCAACATTTAATATGATTGATCAAAAACCTCATACAACACCACCATTAACACCAAAACGACCAAGAACAAATAATAATGAAGCATCTAGTTCACAAAATAATTACGTAGAAAGTAGTTTTAGAGATTTTATATATAGAAATGATTATAGTTATCATCAAGAAAAAATAAAGAAAAATATTCCACCAGCATATTTAGAAAAAGAAAGAAATTTATCTAATGGAATATTAAATATAGATTGTGCAACCTATGCAGAAGATCTAATAGTCACTTGGACAAATCAATTAAAATTAATAGTTCAAACTAATGATTCAATGATAAATGGAATGACATTAACCGATTTTGCTAATTATATAAGATACAAAATATCTGGAGTAGTATTTGATTATCTAGAAAATACTCAAGTTTTATTAAATCTTGAAGCTAGTGGTTTAGAAACAGGAGCAGAATATAAAATAGCAGCTTTAAGAGAATTAGCAAAAAATTTATTAAGAAATTTTTTGGGAATTTCAGGGGAAGAATCAAAAGAAACACAAAAAGATAAGATAGTTAGATTTCTAACAAATATGAACTTATGTAATGTATGCTACATAGAAATTTTTTTCTGCCAAGTACGAGAAAATTTCTATAAAATTAAGGATCGATCAGGACTAATAGAAATAGTTGAAAGTATACTTAAATATGAGATGAATAAATATATTCAGAAGAAAATTAGTGAAACAAAAGAAGAAAAAACTCTAGGAATTTTAAAATAATATGCAAAAGAGAATATAGAGATGAACTTTGTATAAGGAAATTAGAACACCATGAAATGACTAAGGTCGATTCAAGATGTTGCAAACAATTAAAAGTGTACCACAAGAATTTAGTTGTTATAACCCATACAAAAAGAAAAGATATTATAAATGCAATAAGTTTAATAGACGATATAGACCAAGAAGATATAAGACATTTAGAAAACCCTGAAAAACAAAATATAAAGGAAAGTTTAGAAAACAAGGAAAATACTTAGGAAAACCTAAATATTGTCCTAAAGGAAAAAAGAATTGTAGATGTTGGAAATGTCAAGAAATAGGACACTATGCAAATGAATGTCCTAAAAACATGCCAGAAAAAGAAAAGAAGCTAAAAATGATATTTTCTTTAGGTTATGAACCTATAGAAGAAGAATACAAAGAAGGCGAACTATTAGACTTTGATATATATGATTTAGAATCCGAAACAGATAATGATTTAGAAACATCTGAATCAGAAGATGAGTAAAAATAGTTCATTTATAAAAGTTAAATTATTTAACAAATTTCTACTAGCATATATAGACATAGGAGTAACGATATGTCTAGCAAAAGAATCTATATTACCCAGTAAATATTGAAAGAAATTAGATAAACCAATTATAGTAAGAGTTGCAAATAATAAAACAATAAGTATTGATTATAGAGCAACAGACTTAATATTGTTAATAAAAGAAAAACGATTTCCTTTACCATGTCTTTATAAACAAAATACAGGATTACCATTAATAACTGGAAATAAATTTCTTAAGTTATACAGTCCATTTATTCAAAGATTAAATAGTATAAGTCTTCGATGTCCACAACTAGATACAGAGTCTAGTAAAATAATTACTACAAAAATATATAATACATCTTCCTTCATAATGGGGGAGATATTAAGAAAAGTTTCATTTCAAATTTACAAAGAAATAAGTATAACTTTAGAAGAACATGTTAATCAACTATTAGAAAACATATGTAGTCAAAATCCATTGGATCGAAATAAAAACACAAATAACATGATAGTAAAAATAGAACTTGTAGATTCTAGCAAAGAAGCCAATGTGTCAAATAGGATACAATATACAGAAAGAGATGTTAAAGAATTTCATGAAGAAACTACTAAGATGTTAGAAAATGGTATTATACAACCTAGTACAAGTCCACATAGTGCACCAGCATTCTATGTAGAAAATCATAATGAATTAAAAGGAGAAAAACGAAGAATGGTTATAAATTACAAAGGAATGAATAAAGCTACTAAAGGAGATGCATATAAGTTACCAAGACAAGATTATATTTTTAGTCGAATTAAAAAGGCAAAATGGTTTAGTACATTAGATGCTAAATCAGGATATTGGCAGTTAAGGTTACATGAAACAAAACTAAACCTTTAACAGCATTTAGTTGTCCACCTCAAAACCACTATGAATATAATGTAATGCCATTTGGACTTAAACAAGCACCTAGCATATATCAACGATTTATGAATAATAATCGTAAGAGATTAGAATCAATAAGCCTTGCTTATATACACGATATAATTATTTTTACTCAAGGATCAAAAGAAGATCATTTAAAATAACTTGCAAAGGTTTTAACAGAGTTAGGAAATAAAGGAATTATTTTAAGTAAAGAAAAAGCAAGAATTTGCAAAACCGAAACAGAATTTTGGGGAATGAAAATAGTCGAGAGAGGATATATCGATCCTCAAAAACATCTACTTGAAAAAATACATCAGTTTCCAGATCAGCTTCAAAAAAGAAATCAAATTCAAAAATTTTTTGGATGTTTAACATATATTGGAGAAAAAAGTTTTATAAAAAGTCTTGCAAAAGAAAGAGAATTACTACAAAAAATGATTTTAGAAAAAGTACCATGGAAATGGACAGACAATGCAACTAGAGCAGTACAGTCCTTAAAAAGACTGTGTACTCAATTACCACTGCTTTACCTACCAAAGCTTAGTGATTTACTTTTTTTAAACACTGATGCAAGTCAGGATACTTGGGGAGCAGTTCTTCAAGCAATCCCAGATGCATATGAAGAGTTTAGGAAGTTTATTGCAAACAACAAACCATCTGAAGTTAAATCCTTTATACGAAGGATGACTAAAGATAGTTTGGATGAAAATAGTGAATCTAATGATTCTATGCAATTAGTATTGGGTAAAACCAATAGCAAGCAATTACTGTTATCCAAATGTGCATCGGGAACGTTTAAGCAAGCAGAACGCAACTATACAACACATGAAAAAGAAACATTAGCTTTTATAAATGCTTTGAAAAAATTTAAACTTGACTTACAACCAGTTAAATTCATTTTTCAAACGGATAGTTTGTATACAAAAGATTTTACAAAATATCAAATAAAAGAATCTTACAACAAAGGCAGACTTTTAAGATGGAATTTAAAAGCACAACAGTTTGATTATATATCTGTATATATTTCAGGAAAAGAAAACTACTTAGCAAATACATTAACACGAGAATGGAAGCACTCAATCCAGTCTTAGAAGATAGTCTAAGAATGCTGGAAAAGCAGGTAGAAGAGCTCTTTGAGCAAATAAAGAAAAAAAAAAAAGAAATCAGCCAGATAAAAGCCATATTGTTCTCAGAAAAAGGCAAAGAAGAAAAGAAAAATGAAAAGGCTGAAACATCAAAAGAAAAAGAAATAAATGGGGAAGAAAAGGAAAAACCTCATTATGATAAGGAAGAAAGAACAAAAACCCATTATGTAATGTTTACAGGTCCTAATCAAGGGATATTTTTCCAATGGATTCAAGCAGCCATGTTCATAACAGGACAGAATGTTATACATAAAAAAATTTCTCGTCTATTCGAAGCAAAAGAAGCGTTAGCTCAGTTCAAGGCAAGCTATGCAGGAAAGGCACAGTCACAGGCTACAGCAGCACAGAAGCAAATGCCTATATTAGGCATGGTTCCAAGTATCAGACCACTCACGATCGGAAGCATACAGACTAAATGACAAAAAGCAGTAAGCAGAAATGACCAAGCTGACTAAAAATATTTTTGACCACGAATTTAAGTTTGTGGTTAATTATACAGATGAAGATAAGAAGACAAGCATTTACCCAACTGATGGTCTATATCTTGGACCAAAAGCAATTGCTCTACCAGAAGCAGATCCGATGAAAGTATAAATGATGTTCCAATCAGGATTACTAAGTTGTATTTATTTCAGAGAGGCAAATATGTTCCAATACTTCCCAATTAACATCAGAAAGCAGTTTCTCAATACTGTAAGCACGTACTCGGGAAAAAAGAAGGATTCTTGAAGATATTTGCAACAACACCAATTTTCGGAGAGGGGGAGAACTCGCAGGAAGTACTACAACCAGCAATCTAGTTTTGCCAAATTGGAATAAACAATGGTAACTATCCAAACATCGGACAAGCACAACATGAGGATGAACTAATTCAGTTCCTAAACAACTATGCCATAATTTTAAACAAAGGCATTAAGATAAAGGGACGAATTAATTATGCAGCTAAATCCATTATCATTTGGAGTATGCAAGCACGAGATCCAACGGAGCTAGATATCAAGTTACTTAATAAATATCTGGATACACTAGTAAAAATACAATTCGAGATTCCAGAAATAATTAAGAAAGAAATCTGCATTAGACTACATAAAGAATTCGCAGAAGATCACATTTGTGAGTTATGTAACCCAGAATCACCAAGAGAATTGGAACCGATCCAAGAATGATGTAAGCACTTACATCAGGAGGCAAATAATGCAGATAGTGGAAAGTTAGTGGAGGATCCCACCTCCAACTAATGAAGCATATAGTGGAAGATAATGGAGGATCCCACCTCCTTTTGAAGATTGTCCATTTGTAATAATAGATAGGACAACATACATTATGTAATGGGATGGTGAGTCACCACCACCTTATCTTCACACCCACTAAGGCTCTTTGATGTAATATGTTGGTCACTTGAGGCCATATGTAAAGAGGCAGAGTTATATCTCTTGCCTATAAATAAGTGTCTCAAACTTCATTTGAGGACACAACAATTCGAAATAAAATCATTTCCTAAACACTCTCTCTCATAAGATTTTATGCTTTCATATATAATGAGTTTCTAAATACTTAGAAGATATAAGAAGAAAGATTAAAAGTGTTAGTTGATTTAGCAATAGTCTCTCTAGAGCACTGGAAGTTTTGTGAAAAGGCCAAAGCTGGTATGCGTCAAGGCCACTAAGTCCAGAATTGTGTTGAGAGCAGGCAGAATCAGGTAATCTCTTAATCAAGTATCCTTATATCTACCTTGTTAAAACTTTATCTATTTCTTAGTTTCTCATGGATAGTAATCATTTTTGGTATATGCCATTAGAGAAGTATGTAAAGATATAAATTGCCTTAAATCGTTAAGAAAACAAATTATTTTATATAAAAAAATGTTAAAAGAAGATGAACAAAAGTTAGATAATCTAGTCAAAATTTATAGTTCTACACCTAAAAATCATCGATCAATAATCGGTGGCATTCGTATCGAGATGTGTAATGAAGATATTATCATGATTAAGAAGTTAATAAAGAAAGTAAGAAAACAAGCATCTATTTTAAGTGCTTAAGTCGTTTATAAAGTAAGATAATCAAAGATAAATAATAGACAACGAATATCATGTTATAGAAAATATAGAAGAACAAGGAATTTATTTATCAGATATATTATTAGATAAGAAGGTAGTAACAAAAGTAAAAAATAAAGAAAATTTAAATTTAGAAAAGAAAGAAGGAATAAATAATGCTATATTAGAAAAATTAAATAGAAAAAATATAATACATTACAGAATAATGAATGGAGAACAACCGATTAGAATAGAACAAACAAATTATAATTTTCAAGCACCCTTAGTTGAAATAAACCAAATAGAAAAGAGATTAGAAAAAATAAAAGAAGAAGAAGAAAAAAGATAAGTTATATACATATAAACACAGTACAAATAGTATTACGATCAACATTTAGAAAATGAATAAAGACACCCGTAAATATAAAAGTTGAAGATAATAGAATCATGCATAAAGAATCAAGAAAGCTAGGAGAAATAGAAGGAGATTTAAGGTACGGAGTAATTAAATTTAATATATCATTACAATTTCATATACCATTATCGACTAAGAAAAGTAATAACTGCATAGTAATAACATGTAATTTTCAAAAAAAAAAACATTAGTGGACTCAGGAGATATACCTATGGTTGTTTGTTATAGAATAGCTTATGCATTAAATAATAGTAGTTGAGTATGAATTATCAAAATCAAGAAAGAATATATACAGAAAAAATATTCAATGAATCTAGTACTATTATTAAAAATGATAGAATCCAAAAGGAATTCTTAAGAGAACATAGTAGACGATCATTTAGTAATCCTACAAATTTAGGAAAACTAACTGAAAATAATTTATTAAAAATTCAAGAAATTGAAGAACCTCATAGTAGTAAAAGTTTATATAAAGAGGATAGAGCAATAGAAAAATTAAATAAATAGGTAAATGAGTTAAAGCTCATTAGTAATAAATTTAAATAATAAAATATAGAATTTGTAATAATGGATAAAAAAGATATAAATCTTGAATTAGTTGAACTAAATAGAAGGGGAATCAAAGAAGTAGATTATTTAATAGAGAAATCAATACAACATAAATACATAGAAAAAGATGAACAAAAATTAAAACAGCTAGATTATGACATACAAAGATATAAGCAAAAATTTAAGAAATTACATAAAATAGGACCACCTAAAACGATAATATAAATGTCTGCAAAGAAAGGAGTATACAAAATCATACCTGAAAAAATTTCAAAAAGAAAAACAAGTTTTCCAGACACAAAGACTAAAAGAATTTCTTTCTAATTGTAGAGTTCAATTAGATGGCGAATTTAAATATTCTGAAAAGAAAAGTATTGTTAGAAATAACTTTACTAGATTAATAGATTTCTTAAATAAAGATATCAAAAAATATATGGAAGAATATAAAGAAGAACCTGATACTAATCAGCTTATTCTTGAAAACTAGAAAAAATAGAAAATAAAATAAAAACATTAGAAAAAAAAGACACTACTATATCTTTTGGATATTGGTTTAACTCTTAAAAAGATTTTAAAACAAATATAATTACAAAAAAATGAGACAAATAGAATTATAACAAAATGAGACAAATAGAATCCAAAAAGGAAAGTAAAAAGTGATATCAGAGCAAGGTAACGATTGAAAAATAAAAATGAGCACAAGAAAAGTTTATTTTGATATAGAATGGGATATTCAAAATATCAATACAGATATAATAAGATATACTTACATACATGAAATTACAAGTGAAGAATTTTATTATGATATGATGATGAAAAGTGAAGAAAAATTAAAAAGATTAATAAACATACATAAACAAGTAACATAGCATAAAACTATTGATAACTTAGAATAATATGTCACAAGACACGTCAGGGAGTAAGGAATCAGTAAAACTAACGTACGTGTAGCACTACCCTTCTTTATTAGTATGCATCTCGCAGATTACTTAAAACCTTTTTTTAAATTTTATTCTACACATAATTATTTATATTTAACATCTCATTATCGTAAGAAAAAAATATACATGTAACGCCCACTTCTCATTTAAAGAAAATAGTAATATTTTGAAGAAAATTTAAACTTTTCAAAAATTTGAAAATTCTTTTTTTTTGGGTCGTTACTCACTAAACTCTTTCTTCTCTGAAAATTCTAACTCTTTTCTTCTCTCTTTACTCTCAAACAACTAGAGACATGCAATAAACTCAACAAAATGCAATAAGTCTCAAAACACTGAATTTCATAATCCTCAAATCAAACATGAAATCAACTCAAAATCCAATGTCTCGACATGGGAAAAATTAATGCTGAAAAGAAACTGCTAAAAGGATGAATTGTCGCTTATATGGATACTGTGGCTCTGCTAAAAGGATGAGTTGTTGCTTATATGGAAATTCGAGGGCTCGACTCCTTGGAATCTACATAAAATTAAGCGATACTCGGATAAATAACTAATTCTGACTCGGTAAATTAAATTTACCAATTGAAGGATTTCTAGCTTAAGGTTCATTACTTATAGACTTTCTGCTCTTTCTTAGATGTTGGAACTCTCGACTCGGACTCTTTAAAATTCTAGAAATTAACTCTTTTAAAATCTAACATTAGCCTCGACTCGAAAAATCATTTTAAGACTTGGGATGTTTTAAAAAATGCTAAAAATAGCTCGTGATACTCTGAACAGCTCAAAATAATATAAAAATGTGTTCGGGCTTGACTCGGGCTCGGTTCTGGCTCGGCCGATGCAGTCTGGTAGCTAGCCGGTGGCTCAGGTCAGTTCGTGTGTAGCACCAGGCGCGACCTGGTGCGGCGGCTGGCCTCGGCCCTGAACTAGATTTGGCTGTTGGTAGCTCACATGCCCTAGGGCACGACCATGACGCTGCTGGCACTGGTACTGGACGCGGGGAGAGTGTCGAGCGGGTGTTGGGCTGCGGGAGGATGCCTATGAGCGGTGATGAAGGTGGGGATTTCGAGGTCCGAGCACGTCGAGAGCCGATGGCGTATGCGGTCAGGCGAGGCCGCACGAAAGGGCGAAAGAGTGCGGGGCATGGCCTAAAAGACGAGCACGAGCTCGAATACAAGCTGGTCAAGCACGAGAAAGGAGACATGAGCCGTAGACACACGCATGGACTTGGGCTTATCGGAAGGGACGCACACAGTCGAGACCTGAGAACCCCGCACGGCGAAGTCGTGGACTGGATGAGATTCGAGCTAAACGACATGAGTCTCGAGTGAGGGTGCAGACACACATAAGAGGAGCTCGCGCGCACACAAAGACACACACGCGACGATGTCGCATGAACCATAGGTGCGCGAGGCGTATGAGCATGGCGCACATGCAGACGGGCTTGGATCGAGGAGCTCACACGGGCCTTGTAACCGCAGGCCTAACACGCATGGGACGAGGCTGGGGCAAAGACATTTTCGTGGGCTGGACCAGTAAGGGCCTTGCGAGATTGGGCCTGATAGGCTGAGGGGCCAGCAACGGGCCTAAGGCAGCGCGCGACCGAGCACGCGGGGAGTACGCGGGCGTGATGCGCCGCGAACCCACGAGGCGAGCCACGCTAGCCGAGAGGCGAAATATTCTAGAATATTATAATTGGATTAATTAGCCTTAAATTATTAACGTAAGTTTAGTATTGTTAGGATGTTTATTAGTGTTAGCATATATATATTTATTGTTAGCCGTAAGTTAGTTGTTAGGTTATTTAGATATGTTAGGATTTATTTGTTAGTTTAGCCGTGTATTAGTATATATATTTAATTAGTTAGGCGTATAGGTTAGTTTGTTAATAATTAGCGTTAGTGTTAGGATTAGTTGGTTAGATATTTTATATCTTGGTAAGTCTTGGGATGCAAGACATTTAGTTACCTTAGGGCTAGATATATTTTTCATAGGTTAGAATTATAGTTCTCATAGGATTAGATTTAGTTTTTCTTATACCTATGTACTCATTCAATTTAATCATTGAAGTAATAAGAAAAATCGTTCGCAAGAACAAGTCTCGTGTGATTGGAATTCGTGAGATTTTTATCATACAACCCCGAGTTTGGCAAGGATTAACACCTGAGCTGTCTCAAAACCGTGAGGAGATAAGGAGAAATCCGAATCGTCCACACCTATCGCCGAGAAGGAAGTCGTGGCAAAGCGTGTATCTTATTTAACTTTCTCGTTCGAGACAATTGAGTTGAGGAGATACACGATTATTCATCATTGGTGCTCTCATTGAGAGTGATCAAACGTGTATATTATTTAACTTTTTCGTTCTCCTTTCTTTTGAATTTTTCTTTTCGTGAGTTATTTAGAGAGTCAATGTGTGTGTGTGTGTGTGTGTATATATATATATATAAGGGATGGATCCAATGAGTCTACCTATTATTATGGACGTGAGATTCAATCTTAGATACTCATTTTGTCTTATGTTATTCAATTAAATATACATTAATTAAAGGGTTTAATGCACCAAACCCCCCTGTATTATACGAAATTTGCGCGTTTCCCCCCTGTATTTTAAAAATTGCGTCAGACCCCCTTCTATTAAGGTTTTGTATGCGCGAAACACCAAAATCGTCTAAATTTTGGGTGTTTCGCGCATACAAAACCTTAATAGAAGGGGGTCTGACGCAATTTTTAAAATACAGAGGGAAAACGCGTAGATTTCGTATAATACAAGGGGGTCTTGTATATTTTACCCATTAATTAAATAATAAAAATAATTATTAGTTGACTCCGGTGTTGACCGTTGACTTCCGGCAAAAATCATTGACTTCCGGCTTTGCCCGTTGACTTCTGGCGTTGACCGTTGACTTCTATCGTTGACCCGTTGACCTTAGTATGCATCATGTAAGAAAGAATAATTAAAGACAACTAACCTAGCAACAACAGACAACTAACCTACCAATTAGACATAACTGTTTGTCCCATTTTTATTGCATTTTTCATACTTGTTTTGCTTCTCTTTTTCCCCCATTTTAGGACTTTTAGTTAGTTTTTATTTGTTTTGTAGTTTATTATGTGCTTTGCTCTATTTTGGTTTTTATGTGTTTTTCGTGTATTTTGTCGGTTTTCTACGTTTTTCTTCTTGTTTGATATGTGCAGGTCGAAAGCCCTGTGAGGAATGGATATAGCCCGAAATCTGACCCGGCAAGCATGGTTGAGTAGAAGGGTTCGTTAGCTACATTTAAGAAGAAGCAGAACTCGACTTCGAGTTCAGACGAATCCGAACGGGGTCGAAACGTAAAGTCCAACAAGATGCCGACCCTTTGAAGGTTGAAAAACTCTAGAGGATTGTACTATTGGCGAAATCTGGTGATGAAAGTATCACTGTATAGAAAGGTTCATTAATGACATGTAGGAAAAAACAGAACCCAATTCTGAGTTCAGACGAGCCCAAACGAACCCCTGAAGTAAAATAGTGCAGTGCAGGAATCAGCCACTGCGGCGCGGCGCAACTGCCCACCACGGCGTGTGGCACTCTCTGCAGCGCGGCACGACCTCTCTCCGCGTTGTGGCACCTCCGCGACCCCGACAGACACTTCCCAGCACGTCCTTCACGCTGCGAGAACCTCCATGCCGCGGCACGCTCCTGCTCGCTGTGCCACGGCACCTGGCCCGTCTGCGCCGCGCCAAGATTTCTCACGCCGTGGACCCTATCTGTTATATATATGCGCGTACGATTTCGATCAGAATGATTCTCTCCCCTTCTGGGAGATGAACCCTCAATCGAAAAATACAGGAGACTCCTTTTCTCTTCCCTCATTCTTCTTCTTCTTCATTTTTCTTCTTCTTTTCATCTTTCTCTTCCATTTTTCTTCTTCTTCTTTTTAGCATTTAGGAATTAAGTTTGTATTTTGGATTCAACAACTGGAATTTGGATTTATTGTACGTTTTTCTCTCTTTATTAATTCATGAATAGTGGTTAATTTGAGAGTAATGATTATGTGTGTTGAATTCGTTATACGTAGCTAATTCTGATTGCTAGGGATAAGGGATGATTATTCTTGTTTGAATTGTACTTGTCGGGCTTGATTCATTCGTGCTTATGTGAGTTAAATGAATTCGGAATTGATATATTCTTGCTTGATTGATTGATATTATCGAAGAGTGACACTTCGATATTGCAATTGGAAACAATTGAATGTTAATTTGTCGAGTTAGGGTTTGTTGATTTTATATGATTTGTTGATTAAACACCTTCTAATTGAATTAGCGACTTATAGAACCGAAAGGGGAGAAGTCGTAGACCTAGGCTCGCATGAGGCAGATGATTTTGTAATTGAATAGTCTATAGGTTTTGGATTTTACGTACTTGTCAATGACCCGTCCCTTGTTACGAAGAGTTATTGGGATTGGATAACTGACCTGTGTTGTATACTCGAGCTTGTTCATCTATGTTCAATCCCTTGTTACGAAGAGTTGTTGGGAGTGAACCGCTAGATGTTTAAGCGAGAGTGTCAATCTAGAATAGAATGATTAATGTCCCGGTGTGCAAATAGAACTTGAATTAATTGTCCCCGACTCCCTAGCTTCTTCATCTTTATTCGTTTATGTTCTTAGGTAGATTATTGTTTTATTTTATTTCTTAGTTAATAATTCATCCAATCTGCTATCTGATTAGAGTGTTTAGGATTTATTTTCCTTTTGTGTGAAATCAATACCGAAGCTAAATTCTGAACCGTCTTCCTTGTGAGATCGACCCAAGGTCGGGAGTCATCCCGTACTCGGTTAAAATATATTTTGCTACAACAAAATTGGCGCCGTTGCTGGGGAGGGAAGTAGGATATTTAGTTTTGGTGTTGATCTTATTTTTTGTGTTTCTCTTTATTTTGCATTTTTTGCATTTTTATTCTTTCTTTGCATCTTTGTTTTTCTCTTTTGTTTTTGTTTTTGTTTTTGTTTTCTTCTCTTTTTCGTGGCTATGTGTGGTTATTCTGTTATGGTGTGCAGGTAATATGAACTTCAATCACGTGGACTCCTCCCTGCACTACCCTTCTTAGAACAATGTGCCGAGCTATTCCGCCGGGTACCACAGCCAATCTTATCCATACTCTTCCGAGCAGTGCTAGCACGATTTTCCGATTGAGCAAACTTATGAGTCCCACGAGTTTAACGAGAAACTCGACCAGATTCTTGATTTCATAGTGTCCAAATCAGCTCGAGAAGAAGAGGCCGCCTACAATGCCAAACTTGATCTCATCCTAGATCGATTGATGGCCCAAGCAAAACGAGAGGAGAAGATTGAGCTCAGATGTGCCCGTTTGAGCGAGCAAGTAGAGAATCTAGCAAGGAGCATCGACTCTATCGAGTCCCAGGCCGATGATCCCAAGGTTGTGGACCCCCATCCAGTGCCATTGCACTTCAATGAGCTCGGGGATGACTCTTCGGAGTACAATGCCAAGCTTGACCTCATCCTCGTTTGGATGATGGCCCGAGCAAACCGAGAAGGAGAGATTGAGCTCAGATATGCTCGACTGAGTGCACAAATGGAGAGCCTTACAGCACATATCGACTCAATCGAGACACAAGTCAACGATCCCCAACTCATGCTTGATACTCAAGCCCGTACGATGAAGCGAATGTGTGAGGCTGAAGAAGAAGATGATGATGAGATCCAGCGAGACGTTTATGTTATTTCAGAGGAGGAGATCCATGGGCTTGATTCTCAAGTCACTCCTCCCACCTTTGAGTTGGAGCATCTATCTTCGAGGTTGTTGCACTGTGTTACGAAGTGGGTGAGATTCAGTTCGACTTGCTCCACTGATGTGCTTATCATCCCGGAGGTTGACAACAGAGCTCGGGTGGGAAAAGCTCTATGTCTGTCACTGGGGATTGCTCGTGCCCGAGACCACTTCATACTAGACATAGCCACCCGGATCCACCGTGCAAGCCTTCTCGCCAAACTTCCCATGCTGCCGCTTCTCGAAAATACGAAGGCGTGGCACGATCGTCACTACTTTCTGGATCCTGGTTGATACATACACAGGTTTTGTCAAGCTAATGACGTTAAACAAACGCTTCTTGGGAGGCAACGCAAGTGATTTAATGCTTTATTGGATATTTTTCTTTATGCCTTTTAGTTTTATCTTTGAATAATGGGAGTTTTGGAGTTCTGTGTTTTTCTTGGCAGGTACTAGTCGCGAGCTCAAGCAGGAGAATTGAGTTGAATGCTGAGTGTCGAGTTTCTGGGCTAAGCGTAGGCGAACGGCTTGCACATGGATGCTTATTCTCCTCGAGGCATCTACGGTTTGCACATCCTTTTCTTTTTCTTTTTTATCTTTTTGAGTTTGCTTTCTCCTTCTGTCCATTCTTTTTAGTCTTGTGTTCTTGCAGTAGTTGCTAGTATTGGTTCGCTATATGAAAGTGTTAGGTCCTTTATTTGACTTCCTGTTTCGTGCTGAAGCAATGAGGATATTGCCTCATTTTAAGTGTGGGGGAGTTTATTTGGATTTTTCATGCTTATGTGGTGGACCGGTCTAGTCTTAGGTTTTTGTGTTGTTGAGCATGTGGTATTGGTGAATTATAGGATTTGTTGATGAATGTTTGATGAAATTGGGAAGTTGTGATGATGGTTGTGTTGATCATTGCCTCCATATTTGTTTGATTGCCTTGAGTGACATTTATTTACCTTGTGAGGTTTTGATCCTTACTCTTCTTTCTCGCGAGATATTGGTCATATTCTTGAATGATTAGAACTTGCCTTGAGTTTGATTGAAAGGAGTCGATTAGAGTTTAAAATTGCGAAAGTGATTGAGGTGTTTTGTTGTTAGCTCATTTTTGTCTTGTTCTTTGGTCCTTAACGTTATTTTCCCTAGTAGCCCGTTTGAGCCTTGAGCCGTTTCTGTCAGCCATAATATAATGTATTTTGTTGATTGATTTTGTGATGATTGGTGAAAATGGGTCGTTGTTGAATAAGGTGAATTGGAGTTGGATTTCTATTGCTTGACCTATTTTTTTAAAAAAAAGAGCCAGGCTCCTCTTACTACTCAATTCACATTGACGGGTAATGAGCATTGGAAAACTACTGTAGGACACTTGGATGATCTCCAATGTTCACACCTACAAATGTTGTCCTTTGGATTCGATCTTGTTCGGAAAAAGTTACTCTCCAAATAAAAAAATATTAAAAAAATATAAAAAAAAAAGAAAAGAAAGGAAATGGGTCAAGTATTGCAATTCGATTAGAGAAATTAGGTGTTGTGTGTGGTGTTTTGGTTGGGGGTAGATGTGTTGTCATGTTTATTCCGGATGAGTGGCGGAGAACTCGAGTAATCTATTTGCTCGAGAATTCTGATTGTTTATTTGAGCTTCTTTTCCTGCATATATCCTTACCTTGAACCAAATAGCCTACATTACAACCCGTGAAGTTCTCTTGATTCGCAAATTTTGAGCTTTGATTGTTTCCGAGTAATTTAGACGATTGGCAAGCATATGTTGAAACAGGAATATTGACCAATCTGAGCGATCCTATCATATATTCATGTAAAAGAATGAGTGAGGCATTTACTACTATTTCTGTGTTTGAGAGTTTGTCATTTCGAGGCCAAGTTTATATTTGAGGCATATGGTTTCAAAGTCGTTGGAATTCTACCTGATTGAATTGGACATTTTGAAACTCTTCTTATTTGAAACTGTATTCATACTCATGTCTTGTTTTCTTTTCTTTTTGTTCGGGACGAACAAAGGTTTAAGTGGGGGGAAGTTGTTTGTCCCATTTTTGTTGCATTTTTCGTACTTGTTTTGCTTCTCTTTTTCCCCCGTTTTAGGACTTTTAGTTAGTGTTTAGTTTGTTTGTAGTTTATTATGTGCTTTGCTCTATTTTGGTTTTTATGTGTTTTTCGTGTATTTTGTCGGTTTTCTACGTTTTTCTTCTTGTTTGATATGTGCAGGTCAAAAGCCCCGTGAGGAATGGATTTAGCCCGAAATTTGACCCGACAAGCATGGTTGAGTAGAAGGTTTGTTAACTACATTTAACGCAACATCGAGACATGAAATACATCATGCACTCCCGACGAATCCGGTGGTAAAGCCAGCCGATAAGCTAAGTCCCCAACTCGGGCAAGGATCTCAAAGGGTCTGATATAGCGAGGCCGAAGCTTCCCTTTCTTTCTGAAGCGAATCAAACCCTTCGTGGGCGAGACCTTCAGAAAGACATGGTCACCAACTGCATACTCATGCTCCTGCCTCTTCTGATTGGCATAGACTTTTTGCCTCTCCTGTGCAGACCGGATATTCTTCCGGATCTCCTCAACAGCCTCCGAAGTCCTACGAATAAACTCTAGACCCATGATCTTCCTGTCCCCGACCTCATCCCAATACAAGGGTGTTCGGACCTTTCGCCTGTACAAAGCCTCATAAGGGGTCATCTTGATCGAGGAATGATAGCTGTTGTTATAAGTCAACTCGACCAATGGAAGGGCAGTCTCCCAAGTTAGGCTCCAGTCCAAGACCACGACCCTCATAATATCCTCTAAGTACTGGATCGTCTGCTCCGACTGACCATTTGTCTCGGGGTGAAAGGTGGTGCTGAACTCCAACCTCGTCCCCATGGCTCGGTGCAGAGTCCTCCAGAACTGACTCGTGAACTTCTGGTCCCGATCTGACACAATCTCTACGGGCACTCCATGAAGTTTGACGATCTCGTCAACGAACTGTTAGAGTAGGGTACCCGGCGTTCCAATCTGATTGGACGTATTCTACTTGTAAATACAGTCTATTGGAATTATATTATGAATAAGGCATTTCTTTATCTTAAGAGAAAGCATTTATCTTATAAATACACTTAAGATAAAATCCCTAGATCACTTATGGTTATAAGGTATGGTTGCGCATAGAGATGGTGATCATGGAACATACCTTGAAAGCCGTGATCTTAAATACAGTTCCAAGTCGATGGATGTTTCGAGATGGGATATCGAATAATCCATAAAAGACTTGCACATAGTTTGTATGCTTGTTGGACAAGAATGTTGCATTCCATCAACATTAGCGTAAGACGTAAGTACATTTATGTGGGTGCTTGTTAGAGAACAAGTTCACTGAACATGACCGTATGAAAATTCTTAATGAAGAATTTATTCAGTCGAATAAGAATTTTCATGTTACAATAGTACATGACTAATCCTAAGACTTGAGGCACAATGGTAACTTTGTGCATATTACATTCTACTTTGATTTATCCTTTTGGTAGCTAGCACTATCGTTTAAAGGGATAAGTTGGGTATTATGTTGATATGTATGGAAGTTTGTTAGTGGCCAATAAAGGATTCGACACTTATGAAGATAAGTGAATTTCCTATGTGTTTCATAGTTATTAATCCAAAGTCCTTGGCCAAGGCAGAGATGAATAGTGATTCATAACCGGGTTAATAAACATGAAATAGAATCATAGTTATTAAGTCAATTTGGGTTTCGACAAAATCATACCCAAGACTTAATCGGGAAATTAGATGTCGAAAGGATTTTACATGTATGGAGTTGTAATCGGAATAGGTTTACTCGCTATTCACTTAATACTAGATTCATGCTACTTGCTAGGTGTTACCATGATATGTGGGTTCATAAATTAAAGGGTTAATTCATGAATAAGAGTTAATAAGATTTAACTCAAATTACAAAGTGTTGTAAACCCACTACTAGTATTAAGGTGAACCTAAAAGGTCACACTAATTATGAACAAAGGTAAAGATTGTATTTCTAATGGTTAGAATTAATTGATAAATATCTAATTTGATTAGATATCAATTAAAGGAATATATTAATCAATAAGATTGATTAATTACATTTTGGATATTACTTTAGTAATTAAGGTAATTACTAAATTAATAAAGTTGAATTTTAAAATAGGATTTTAAATTTCAAAAATCCAAAATAATAATAATATGATTATTATAATATTGGGAAAATGATATAATAATAAAGTCTTGAGAAAGATTCTCAAGATTTATTATCCAATTATTATTTATATCTTTAAATATGATTTAAGGATTAAAATAATAAATATGATTATAATAAAATGGTTGTTGATGGTTGTTTGAACTACTTAACATATCTTATTATTTTCAAAGTCAAAAGTTAGTAAATACTATTTAAATAAAATTTGATTTTATTTAATATTACTAAATGTTGATTATTTTATGCTAAAATGTTTAGTATAAATATATGCAAAATGGTTTTGCATTTAAGTGAAGTTTTTGATCCTAAATTTCTAAGTGTTAGAAAGAGAAGAAAGTGTTCTTCATAAAACTTCAAGAAAGAGTTCTTAAAATTCCCAAATAAAATTCATAAATATTCCTATACAAGAAAACCGAGTCTTTTCTACTAGCGAAGGAAAGTCGTCGGAACCGGGCTTCATAGGGTGGATACGTTTAGAGGGAAGACACTTGGATTCCTCTAGCGAGTAACCTCAAGTCGTTGAAGTTACAACCGGGAACCGATTCCCTCATCCATCATCAATAGTGAAGGAGTTCAAGACATTCGGTAAATATTTTTACTAGTATTTACTTTATAGTAACAAATCAAAATTTGTATATGATGCATGTTTTAAAGATGACGATCAGTTAATTCGCAATTAGTATGTACGGGTGTTGTATTTATACGATAAATACTTACTTTAAAAATTTTAAATTCCGCTGCGTACAGCCCGTACGGTACTATCGAACCCAACAGTGGTATCAGAGCCACGGTTATCGTCTTTAAAACAGATTTTGATTTGTTAAGACTTATGAGATAAGCAATATAATTAATTTTTTATATGATAAAAATATTAATTATAAAATTAAAAATCGTTTTTAAGCCACACGAGTCGTGTGACCTTGTCACACGAGTCGTGTGGCATGAAGAAAAATTTTGATTTTAGCTTCGTGATTTTCACACGAGTCGTGTGACCTTGTCACACGAGTCGTGTGAGCTCACACGAGTCGTGTGACGAGCCACACGAGTCGTGTGAGTCTGGGAAAAATTTTGATTTTCAATTCGTATTTTTCACACGAGTCGTGTGATAAGATCACACGGGTCGTGTGACCCTCACACGAGTCGTGTGACTCATAAATTGATATTTTATGTTCATTTCATTAGATGAATGTTTTAGGGATGATCATGAGCCTCATATTCATTATGTTTGAATGGATGTTTTCATTTTCAATATGATTGAATGAATGAATGGATGTTTAATTATGTTTTCAATATGATTGAAGAAATGTAATTTATCGAGACCTGCGAGTCTCTTGAGATGAAATTTGTAAAATTTTAAATTTTGTATCGTTAGAGATTAGATCAAGGTGGAGACCGTTCGATGACAAAGGCCCACGCATGTGTGGGTAATTTTACAAGTTGTAATCTCGAAGGCCTGTGCTTGTACGGGTAGATAGAATAAATGTAATAGAAGTAGTTCTACTATTTGTTTTATCACGTACATATGCATAGATCCATTTTGGCTCGAATGGATCGAATAGGAAAGGACATGATCATCCCACCATGCATTAGATGTATGTTAGGTTTATTTACGCTTTCGTTTCATTAGATGACTGAAACTGGTAAATAAACGTAAAGATGGTAATCGATGAGATCAAGGAACCCAAACGGATTAATTTGATTAATTCCATATCAAATCAATAATGGATAAAAATAAGTTGGAACTTATTAATCCAGGCCTTCCATCAAAAGTAGATGACATGAGATGCTACGATGTTTTATCATTGGCCACGAGTCGTGGGATGATTCTATGTCGAAAGCTGTGAACTCTATTAAATATATTGATATTCGTGAGACGGATTCCTCTTTGTGTTGGCCATGAGTCGTGGGACACTCTGGTGGGCCGTTATCATGAAAGTTTTGATGGGTTTGATTTGACACCGAGTAATATATATGGAGTCATAAAATTGAGGTATATAAGGAAAGGTGAGGCAAAACATCTTGAAGGTTGTATAGAGATACAATTGTCAAAAAGTTGACTACCGATAAAATTGTTTCATGGTGGCATCATAAAATTGGGACATGAAATATTTTTATTGGACTTCAAGCCCACTATGAAAATAATGATTTTCATAATTATAATGAGGTTCTAATTAAATTAGTGGGAGACATTTAATGTTAAAGACCTAATATTAAATGAATATAAATTCCATAGTCTAATTATTTTCTGCTTCGTTTGTTATTTTTGTAGATCAAACTACTAAAATGGCTAAGAATCCAATCGCGAGTATCCTTGATCATAATAAATTAACTGGTCCCAACTTCAATGATTGGTTGAGGAACCTAAAGATTGTTCTTCAGTCTGAGAAGCGAGAGTATGTTTTGGAAACAGCTCCTCCTCCTCCACCGGAGGATCAGACTGCTGAAGAGTATGGAGCCTACTTGCGTCATGTTGATGACAATCTCCAAGCTCGGTGCTACATGCTAGCATCAATGTCTAATGAGCTACAGAGACAGAACGAATTACTGAATAATGCTTCTGAAATCCTAACTCACCTGCAAGAGTTGTATGGTGATCGGACGCGACAAATTAGATATCAGATATCTAAAGAGCTTTTCAGGTGTCGTATGACCGAGGGCTCTTCAGTTCATGATCATGGACTGAAGATGATAGCTCTTGTGGAAAGACTCGAATCACTTGGAGTCATTATGGATAATGAACTCTATGTGGATTTATTGTTGCAATCTCTGCCAGCGTCATTCGATAACTTTGTCGTTAACTACAACATGCATAATATGGAAACTGATCTTCCAGGATTATTAAACATGTTGAAGACGGCTGAGTCCACCATTAAAAAGGACAAGCCGGTACTTCTTGTTGGATCCACTTCCGGATCAAAGGCTACTAAGTCTAAGAAAAGGAAGAGGAAGGGAAAGGTTCCCAATAAGCCCAACAAGAAGGCATATAATGATAAAGGGAAGAACAAACAGAAGGTTAATTCTCAGGCCGATCATGAATGTTTTCATTGTGGCAAAACTGGGCACTGGAAGAGGAACTGCAAGGAGTATCTTGCTAGTCTGAAAAGTTCAGGTATTTATTTTGTTGAAGTTAACTTGTCTGTTAACGATTCTTCTTGGGTATTGGATACCGGCTGTGGCTCACATATTTGCAATGATTTGCAGATGATGGCAAGAAGTAATATGCTAGATGGTGAAGAAACAATCCTAAGGATGGGCAATGGGGCAAGAGTTGCTGCTAAAGCTATTGGGACTGTTTATCTAGCATTGAATAATGATGTAAAGATTTGTCTATCAAACTGTTTGTATGTTCCGGATTTAATAAAAAACATTATTTCTATTCCAATATTGGATAAGGAAGGTTTTAAGTTTGTCATTGAAAATGGAAAATGTTCTATTTTCAAAGACACAACTTTTATTTATTCTGGAAATTTGACAAATGGGTTGTATACCATTACACCACAAAGTCCCATCCTAACCATTCAACAAAATAAAAGGAAATTAGATAATCATAGTTCATTCACAATTTGGCATGCTAGATTAGGTCATATATCCGAAAAACGGATTCACAAATTGGGACCTAAACTCGACCTTAGGGGAGAGGATAGGTTGCCTACATGTGAGTCATGTCTTAAAGGTAAAATGACTAAATCACCATTTGTTGGACAAGTGGAGCGAGCTAAAGGTTTGTTGGATTTGATCCATACAGATGTTTGTGGACCACTAAACGTTAGTGCAATGGGGAACTATCACTATTTCATAACCTTCACTGATGATTATTCACGGTATGGTTATGTTTACCTATTGAGGTACAAATCTGAAGTATTTGAAAAGTTCAAAGAATTCAGAAATGAAGTGGAGAAACAAATTGGTAGAAATATTAAAGTTCTTCGATCAGATCGAGGAGGTGAATATTTGACTAATGAGTTTCTTGATTATTTAAAAGATAATGGGATTGTCTCACAGTGGACGCCTCCTGGAACTCCACAACTCAATGGGGTTTCAGAAAGGAGGAATCGAACATTGTTGGACATGGTTCGATCGATGATGAGTACCACTGATCTACCTCTTTCATTCTGGGGCTATGCCTTAGAAACAGCAGCATATATTTTGAATAGAGTGCCAAGTAAAGCTGTACCCAGCACACCTTATGAGATATGGTGTGGTAAATCACCCTCATACAAATATTTACGAGTATGGGGTTGTACTGCTTATGTAAAGCAGTTAGTGGGAGGTAAGTTGGATATGAGATCCATCTTATGTAAATTTGTGGGGTATCCTAGAGAGTCTATTGGATACTATTTCTATGATCCCTCTGAACAAAAGGTGTTTGTTTCGAGGAATGCTGTATTCTTAGAGAAAGATTTTATCTCAAAGAATAGCGGAGTCATAGAACTTAATGAAGAACAACCACAAATTCCACTAAGTACCACGGAAAACATACCAGTAGAGACTGGACCATCTAAAACACAACCTCTTCGGAGATCCGAAAGGGTTTCTAGGGCGCCTGAAAGGCTATACCTATTGTCAAAAGACAATGAAGAGGGATTCCTTTTGGATAATGATCCAATAAGCTATGATGAGGCAATGTTGGACATTGACTCAGATAAATGGCAAGAAGCTATGCAATCCGAAATAGATTCCATGTATTCAAACAAAGTATGGACTTTGGTTGATCCACCACAGGGTATTGTACCCATAGGTTGTAAATGGGTTTACAAGCGAAAACGTGGTGTAGATGGAGAAGTAAATACTTTTAAAGCAAGACTGGTTGCTAAAGGTTATACTCAAAAACAAGGTGTTGATTATGAGGAAACTTTTTCACCAGTAGCAATGCTTAAATCTATTCGGATATTGCTAGCCATAGCTGCGTATTATGACTACGAGATATGGCAAATGGATGTGAAAACTGCTTTTCTTAATGGAAATATTAAGGAAGACATTTATATGAAACAACCGCAAGGTTTCATATCCAATGGGAGTGAACAAATGGTTTGTAAACTTCAAAGGTCTATTTATGGACTTAAACAAGCTTCGAGGAGTTGGAATATTCGGTTTGATGAAACGATCAAAACGTTTGATTTTCATAAGAATCCGGATGAACCATGTGTTTATAAGAAGGTTAGTGGGAGTGCAGTTACATTTGTTGTTCTATATGTTGATGACATCCTACTCATTGGGAATGATGTAGGGATGTTGCAGTCAACTAGGACATGGTTGTCAAAACAGTTTTCCATGAAAGACTTGGGAGAAGCATCCTTTATCCTAGGGATAAAAATCTATAGGGATAGATTTAAACGGATGATCGGACTATCCCAGTCGACGTACATAAATAAGGTGCTACAACGGTTTAGCATGGAAGAATCCAAACGAGGATATATTCCAATGAGTCATGGGATTTCTCTTTCTAAGACGATGTCTCCAAAGACACCTGAAGAAAGAGAACGGATGAGTCATATACCTTATGCATCAGCTATTGGTAGCATTATGTATGCAATGTTATGTACAAGACCTGATGTGGCTCATGCACTTAGTGTAACGAGCAGATATCAGTCTAATCCAGGTGAAGAACACTGGAAAGCCGTTAAGATGATTCTTAAGTACTTACGAAGGACTAAGGATATCTTTATGGTATACGGCAATGGAGAACTGAAACTAGAAGGCTTTACTGATTCTGGTTTTCAGTCCGATAAAGACGACTATAAATCCATGTCTGGATACTTATTTACTCTGAATGGAGCAGCAGTTAGTTGGAAAAGTTCCAAACAAGAAACAATTGCTGACTCTACGACAGAGGCTGAATATATTGCTGCATCTGATGCTGCAAAAGAAGCTGTTTGGATAAGGAACTTTATCCAAGGGTTGGGTGTAGTACCATCCGTTGTTGATCCAATAATGATTTATTGTGATAACAATGGGGCTATTGCGCAAGCAAAGGAGCCAAGATCTCATCAAAAATCCAAACACATTATGAGGCGATACCATTTGATTAGAGAAATCATTGGTAGAGGCGATGTCGTGATGGAGCGAGTCGACTCAGCAGAAAATATAGCAGACCCCTTAACTAAACCCTTATCACAGAAAGTGTTCGAAGGACATCTTGAGAAGATGGGTCTTAGATACATGAGTGATTGGAACTAGGGCAAGTGGGAGATTGTTAGAGTAGGGTACCCGGCGTTCCAATCTGATTGGACGTATTCTACTTGTAAATACAGTCTATTGGAATTATATTATGAATAAGGCATTTCTTTATCTTAAGAGAAAGCATTTATCTTATAAATACACTTAAGATAAAATCCCTAGATCACTTATGGTTATAAGGTATGGTTGCGCATAGAGATGGTGATCATGGAACATACCTTGAAAGCCGTGATCTTAAATACAGTTCCAAGTCGATGGATGTTTCGAGATGGGATATCGAATAATCCATAAAAGACTTGCACATAGTTTGTACGCTTGTTGGACAAGAATGTTGCATTCCATCAACATTAGCGTGTGACGCAAATACATTTATGTGGGTGCTTGTTAGAGAACAAGTTCACTGAACATGACCGTATGAAAATTCTTAATGAAGAATTATTTTAGTTAATAATCTGTCGAATAAGAATTTTCATGTTACAATAGTACATGACTAATCCTAAGACTTGAGGCACAATGGTAACTTTGTGCATATTACATTCTACTTTGATTTATCCTTTTGGTAGCTAGCACTATCGTATAAAGGGATATTTTGGGTATTATGTTAATATGTATGGAAGTTTGTTAGTGGCCAATAAAGGATTCGACACTTATGAAGATAAGTGAATTTCCTATGTGTTTCATAGTTATTAATCCAAAGTCCTTGGCCAAGGCAGAGATGAATAGTGATTCATAAACGGGTTAATAAACTTGAAATAGAATCATAGTTATTAAGTCAATTTGGGTTTCGACAAAATCATACCCAAGACTTAATCGGGAAATTAGATGTCGAAAGGATTTTACATGTATGGAGTTGTAATTGAAATAGGTTTACTCGCTATTCACTTAATACTAGATTCATGCTGCTTGCTAGGTGTTACCATGATATGTGGGTTCTAGAATTAAAGAGTTAATTCAAGAATAAGAGTTAATTAGATTTAACTCAAATTACAAAGTGTTGTAAACCCACTACTAGTATTAATAGTGAACCTAAAAGGTCACACTAATTATGAACAAAGGTAAAGATTGTATTTTTAATGGTTAGAATTAATTGATAAATATCTAATTTGATTAGATGTCAATTAAAGGAATATATTAATCAATAAGATTGATTAATTACATTTTGGATATTACTTTAGTAATTAAGGTAATTACTAAATTAATAAAGTTGAATTTTAAAATAGGATTTTAAATTTCAAAATCCAAAATAATAATAATATGATTATTATAATATGGATAAAAATTGGGAAAATGATATAATAATAAAGTCTTGAGAAAGATTCTCAAGATTTATTATTCAATTATTATTTATATCTTTAAATATGATTTAAGGATTAAAATAATAAATATGATTATAATAGATGGTTGGTAATGGTGGTTATGAACAACCAAACATAGATTATTATTTTCAAAGTCAATAGTTAGTAAACATTATTTAAATAAAATATGATTTTATTTAAATATTACTAAATATTGATTATTTTATGCTAAAATGTTTAGTATAAATAGATGCAAAATGTTTGCAAATATTGCTAAGTGATTTTGAGAGAAAATCAAAGAGAGAAGAAAGTGTTATTCATATAT
The DNA here is from genome assembly GCA_008636005.1 of Striga asiatica. Classification (NCBI taxonomy): domain Eukaryota; kingdom Viridiplantae; phylum Streptophyta; class Magnoliopsida; order Lamiales; family Orobanchaceae; genus Striga; species Striga asiatica. The sequence continues at coordinate 1,108,644 of BKCP01007848.1, read as the reverse complement.
TTCAAGAAAGTGTTCTTGGTAATTCCCAAATTATATCTATATATATATATTCCTATACAAGAAAACCGAGACATTCCTACTAGCGAAGGAAGGTAGTCGGAACCGGGCTTCATAGGGTGGATACGATTAGAGGGAATACACTTGGATTCCTAAAGCGAGTAATCTCAAGCCGTTGAAGTTACAACCGGGAACCGATTCCCACAATCCACATCTTTGTTGAAGGAGTTCAAGACACTCGGTAAATATTTCTACTGGTATTTACTTTAATATAACAAATCAAAATTTGTATGTGATGCATGTTTTAAAGATGACGATCAGTTAATTCACAATTAGTATGTACGGGTGTTGTATTTATTCGATAAATACTTACTTTAAAATTTTAAATTCCGCTGCTTAAAGCCCGTACGGTACTATCGAACCCAACACGAACAACTCGGCATACGCACTAGCCTTTATAGTCATCCGAACGGGCAAAAAGTGGGGGGACTTCGTGAGTCAATCCACAATCACCCAAATGGAGTCGTGACCGGACCTCGATCTCGGCAATCCCACCAAGAAGTCCATGGTGAGTCGCTCCCATTTCCACATGGGAATCTCTAGTGGCTTCAACAGCCCTCTCGGTTTCTAATGCTCAGCCTTCACTTGCTGACACACTAGACAACCGTTCACAAAACGAGCTACTTGCCTCTTCATACCTCGCCACCAAAACGACTTTCGGAGGTCTTGGTACATTTTCGAGCTACTAGGATGAATGGTGTATGGGGCACTATGGGCTTCTCTCAGAATCTTCTATCGCAGTTCCCACACTTTCGAGACACATAGTCTACCCTCGAAGACCAATGCTCCGTCAGATGCGACTGCGAATCCTCCAACTCTACCGGCTTCCATCAACTCCTTCATCCGGCATAGAAAATAGTCATTCGGTTGCTCGGCAACTATCCTCTCACGAAGAGTCGGTCCCACAACCAAAGCGGTCAACATACCACCGGCTGTCGAGGTCGACTCCACTGCCTCTAACTGTAGTCGCTCGAACTCCCGAACTAGGACGGCTTGCCCAGTAAATAGAAAAGACAACTGGCCATGACCCTTCCGACTCAACGCGTCGGCGACCACATTAGCTTTCCCAGGATGGTAGCTAATTGTGCAATTGTAGTCCTTGACCAACTCAAGCCATCTCCTTTAGCGCATATTGAGCTTCTTCTGAGTAAAGATACACTTCAGGCTCTTATGATCAGTGAATATCTCACACTTACCTCCATAGAGGTAGTGCCGCTAAATCTTCAAGGCGTGGACAACTGCAGCTAACTCGAGATCATGAGTGGGGTAGTTCTGCTCGTGAGGATTCAGCTGCCTCGAAGCATAGGCTACGACCTTCCCTTGCTGCATGAGGACACATCCCAAACCCTTCTTCGAAGCATCACTATAGATCGTGAACTCCAAAGTAGGGTTAGGTTTCGACAAGACTGGTGCGGTAGTAAGTCTCCCCTTCAACTCCTGCAAACTACTCTCGCACTCCAGACTCCATTCAAACCTCACGGCCTTCTTCGTAAGGTTGGTTAGTGGCTGGGCTATCTTCGAGAAGCTCTCGATAAATCTCCTGTAGTATCCCGCTAACCCCAGGAAACTACGAACATCACTGGCATTTATTGGTGTATCCCACTTGCTCACTGCCTCGATCTTGCCGGGATCTACGTCAATGCCTCTAGCAGTCACAATGTGGCTAACGAATGCCACACGATTCAGCCAGAACTCGCACTTCGAGAACTTAGCATAAAGCTTCTCGTGACGAAGAGTCTTCAGCACAGTCCTCAGATGTTCCTTGTGCTGGTCGATGTCCCGAGAATAAACCAGAATGTCGCCGATGAATACGATAACAAACTGGTCCAGATAAGAATGGAAGACCCTATTCATAAGGTCCATAAAAACTGCTGGGGCATTGCTGAGTCCGAACGGCATCACCACAAACTCATAGTGGCCATATCTGGTACGGAACGCGGTCTTAGAAATATCCGACTCCCGGATCTTTAACTGATGATAGCCAGACCTCAAATCGATCTTTGAAAAGACACTGGCTCCCCTCAGCTGGTCGAAGAGATCCTCAATACGAGGAAGAGGGTATTTGTTCTTAACCGTAAGGTGATTAAGCTCATGGTAGTCAATTCACATGCGCATGGTTCTGTCCTTCTTCTTCACGAATAGAACGGGCACACCCCACAGAGAGACACTCGGTCGAATAAAACCGAGCTTGAGCATTCTTGGATTTGGGCCTTGAGCTCTTGAAGCTCCTTCGGCGCCATAAGGTATGGAGCTTTAGAAACGGGACCAGCTCTTGGGACTAGGTCAATGGTGAACTCAACTTGGCGATCGGAGGGTCCTCCGGGCAGTTCATCGGGAAAGACGTCGAGGTATTCGCAAACAATGGACACTCTCTCGGGAGTTTGCTCGTCCACATCATCGGACACCAAGGATACGAGATAGCCTTGACAGCTACCCTTGGAATGGCTCTTCCTAGATTGAATAGACGAGATGACTCAAGGCACAATCCTCGACTTCATCCCAAAGAATACAACGGGCTGATCGGTTTCGGGAAAGAGAGTGACTTTACGCTCTTGGCACCGGATGTCCGCTCGATAACGAGTGAACCAATCCATGCCCAAGATCATGTCGAAGTCTCGCATTTCAATGACATAAGCGTTGGCATTCAGAATTCGCCCACCGATATTGATATGAAGATCACAAACCAAGGAATCAGAGATAATAATTTTTCCCGAGGCTAATAGACAAGGCCTCAAGACATCGGGAAGAGATAAATGAACGAGTTGCTTCCGTGTCACACAATGCAAAAACAGGTATATAGGATATCGAGAGCATTCCGGACATGGTACCTATGTGGTTGGCGCCCTCGTCATGGGTGATAGTGTAGACGCGAGCGTGGCCTCCCGTCCTCTGCTGGTGTGGTGGGGGATGCCTGGGCTGCTGTTGCTGATCAGGTGGCGGCGGGGGAAGCTGCTGCTGATGCTGGTGCTGGAAAGGCTGTTGTTGCAGCCTCCTAGGCTCGGGGCAGGCATTGGAGAAGTGGCAAGGGCGATAGCAGTTGAAACAAATGTGTTGGCCTGCTAAGCACTCTCCGGGATGCGACTTGCCGCATTTAGGACATCTCGAACGTTGACCCTTATTGGGTCGGTCGTCGCGCCTCTCAACAGTCCTCTTCATTCCCTTCTTCTTGTTGTGATGGTCGCTCTTCCTCTTATTGGAGCTAGAGGATGGGGGTACTGAGGCATAAGGAACATGGTACTGATAAGGTGCCTGGGAAATTAGCGGCGGTTGATAGGACAAGGGAGGGATAACTAGGGGAACAACCTGGACAGGCTGAGCAGCATGATAATATGATGGAACTGGAGCTATCGGGATGAGACAGCTCTCCACTTCCTGAGCCCGACTCACAGTGTCGGCATAAGATAGCAGACCGTGACTCCCAACCTTCTTCTCATCAGTGTTCACAATGTCACCGGGAAAGAGGCACATCCTAGTGAAAGTGCGAATGTACTCGTCCACGCTGGTGTTGCCCTGCTGCAGGTGGTAGAAGTCGTGCTCCATTCGGTCCCAAACGCTCTGCGGGAGGAATTTTCCTTGGACCATCACCTACATCTGATCCCAGGTGAAAGCGTTAAGCTCTGCCTCCGGCCTCCGAGCCCAGTGGTCAATCCACCAGTCGGAAGCATCCGCCTTCATCTGGAAAGCGGCGAGAGATACGCGCTGACTGTCTTGGAGAGGGAGCACCGCGAAGATCTTGTCGAGCTCCTCGATTCATTCCAGCACAGCGGTGGGGTTCTCAGTCCCCTAGAAAGTAGGTGCATGCATGTTCTGGAACTGGACTAAGAGCCTAATAAAGTCCATGGCCGGAGGGTCCTGGTGGTGATGAGGAGATGGAGGCGGGGAAGGAGACGGGGATGGCTGCCTGTTGTTGCGAGCATTGCGGGTATTGCGATTGGCCATAGTTCTACATTAAATAGGCGGAAAGAATTTAGCATAATAAAATAAAGGAAGTCTAGAGTTCGCCATGAAAACACTAGAGTTCAAATTATTCAAAGGTGGATAGATCCTAAGCCCCAATATCAACAAGTCATAACATAGGCAGTTCATTACTACTTATGCAAAAATATAAACTTCACATTTAACATTATAAGTATTTCCTCGATACTTATTTAAACACATACCTTAAGCAGCATGGCGTGACGAAGACGTGTGGTCGTAATACAAAGTCTAGACACATAATCACATATAAACCAGTCTACAGAAATGTAGATTGGCTCTGATACCAAACTGTAACACCTCACTTTATTTTGAAAGATTGATCGAATTTATTTAATAAAAATCAGAGTTAATTTACCGCAAACCTCAAATTTAATTTAAAATTCAGTGGGTGCTACTTAACTACCGAGAACTATTAATCGAAACTACAACTACATCAATTAAATTTGGAACATGCATGATAAATAGCTATAAAACGTTACTAACATTTAAAAAAATTCCAAAACCATGAAATCAAACATTATCCAAGTTTTCAAATGACGTAGTCGAAATATCCCAAATCAAACAGGAAAGAAAAACCCAAGTCGACATAAGTTCATAAAAGCGGAAGCAATAATAATCATAAGTAAACTAAACCAGACCACCACTCGTCTTGCCTCATCACGCGTCAACTGCTTAACCTGCATCCGCGAAGAGCATGTGGGAGTGAGTACAGTTGGAAAATATTGTACTCACACTATACATATGAACAACTCACAATATGTTAAGATGGTATGGTCGCAACATGAACATAAACAATAGTAAATCATGTCTCATCTCTAGTCACATCAATGAATCTTGCCATAGCTATGGCTCACTCATGTGCACATCTAGGCTCAGCCGTGCCACATCAATGACACGGGAGTGCGTGCCACGTAAGGACTTGGCCTTTTCTAAAGGACTTAAGGAGATTTACCTCGTAAGGGTAACCGTATTACATCGACAGGGAAAACCGTACCGATGGCCATCAAGCTTACATCGATAGGCTACATGCTCACATGCATACATAGATCATACCGGTTTAACACATATAGAACAAACACATATGCATAGATCTTCCCGGATTAAATTAACTCAACAACCAATGAACGTAGGTCGAGGCTTGACTTCTCAATTACCTACATTCGATGGGACATGCCTTAGAATCTTACCAAGGCTTAACATAAACTTACTAGTCTTATACATATACATAAGCTTTGAAAACTAGCTCGCCTTGCTTGCCTTGCTTTGAAAACATTTTATGTTTAAGTCTTTTCGATTGGAGGATATCTTGGCTTGCTTAACTTTTAATGCTTAGTACATTGAAGGATCATATAAAAACCACATAGCATGACATGGTTCAGTTATGCCACATAAACATGCTTTTAAACAATACAACTCAATTAAGAAACCTAAACATGAACTTGCACCAATTTTCAGCATGCGCGATGAAATTAAAATGCATGTATCTTTCAGTATACAAATCACGTCATGATGAAACCACTTGGAAAATATCCCTAACTATGCCTCTATAAATTTCATAAACAACACTCAGGCAGATAAAATCATTTAAATGTATATAATATAGCAAACATCCAAACATAGGTGCAGTGGATAAATGAAGACATACAGCTTGACGGGTCCTCAGTGTATGTAAGATAACCGAAGTTACAGACAGGATATTATATGATATTCAAAAAATCCAAAGTAGCTAACTCAATACTCTACAACCTCTCTGAAGACCTCATTGGCAAATAATGATATTAATCAACGCGGTTAAGTACAAAACATTTAGTTCAGAAAAATAGCCAGAGAACAACGTTTCAAACATACAGCACCTTAGCAAAATGGCAACAACTCAGGCTAAACAACTCCAATTCATACAAACAAAAAAACTACGGAATCTGCACATGGAATTATACAATGGTTATGAAGAGAACTTTTTCATACGAACACGGTTGGGTCATCAAAACAGAGCACACATTCAACACTTAAACACAATCATGATTTCATAAAAACTGGGTGTACATCCCACTTAGAAAAATCATATAAAATCAATTGGAACTCCAAATTGCATGCTTCCAATTTCTACAGGCAACTAACAAAATATACTACATTTTTCATGAAGAATATCTTTTCATGCAGGCACGTTAAGATCATCAAAAACAGCCATGAACTAAGTTCAAAGTTTCTACCCGAGTTTATAAAAAAAAACTGCATGCTTGTTTGACTTTGAAAATTCATATAAAATCCATTTCAACTCCAAATCACAAGATTTTAAAACTCACGGAAACCTAACTCAAAAAAATACAAAACTCAAGAAGAACACTTGTCCAAAAAACAGCTTCTTCGTTGACAAAAAACAGAGCACAACTGGGGCTCGAAGTTTGGGTGTTCATGCCTTTAACAACTCAATACATTCGTACAACAACATAACCGAGAAATCATGTAAATTACACGTTAATGAAGCCTCGATATCCATACTTTAAGAGTTAAACATTCGATAAATCAACAAACACGTTGTCCGAGGTCCAACCCGATCTTATTAAACAAGATAGAAAAATAAAGTCTTATTATTTTTCACTTGAATTATTACATATCTTGATTGATAATATAGAGCAAAAATATTTATTCAACCCGGGCTCGAAAGAATACTGTTCTCGGGATAAGCTCGGAAAAACTGGACAAGGAGCGAGTGGCAGGTACACGGCGGCGGCTACGCGCAACTCGTGAAGGATGAACTCACCGGAGAACGGCTCGAGGAGGCGCTGTGCAGCGGTTATGCTCGCCGCAGGGTTGCTCCGACGTGAAAGAGACACCCGTCGAGGTTGCTGCACGAATAGGGATCGTCGGAAGAGGGTCGCGACGTTGCTGCGCGTGACTGAGGACGGCGGCTCGTGGACTCGCTATGGATGATGTCGTTGTGGAGGGTGCTTATCGTCGTTGCTGGTTCACCAGAGATTGCTCGTGGCCTGCTCGCGTGAATCACCGGAGTTGCTGAGGTCGCGAAGGTTCACGACGCGAGAAGGCGGGGACAGCGACGATGGTGGTGATGGCGAGATGATGATGATGATGAAGGGTGATCGATTATCGGTGAGAGAGGGAGAGGGTTGTCTGCGCGTAAGAACTTGACGCGGGATGGAGAGAGAGATGTTGAGGGCGTGATGATGACGAGAGAAAAAGGTTGCGGGTTGCTATTTTGAGAGAATGAGGGAGAGAACAAATTGATCGATCAGTTTTATACAACCAGCTTAGGGTTAAAATTCTCGACTCACAAGAAACCCACACACACACACACACATGGGTTTAAGGGGAAAACCGGGTCTGGGTAGGTGGTTCAATACAAGCGGCTCGGGTTCTCGGGCTTGACTTTACGGTCCGCCTTAGCCCGAAAATATCTCGGTTCGATAGTACTAAAAAGAAAATAGCCAGAATAATATTTATATTTATATAATACACACAATTTAATTAATAATAATACACATTTACACATTTAATAGACATTTAGGCATTCAATAAATAATAATACTGATAACAATAAATAATAATAATTATTATAATCAATAAATCATAAATAAATCTCAAATAATCCACGAATAAACGGGGTGCTACAGAAGGGCTCGACGACGTGACTACCAACTACCGTGAGGGTGTTATGAAATTCGAAGTAGGCAACAGATGGGTAACTTTGAAGGCTAGCAACGGCAATGAGACTAAGGAAGTGGGGTTAAGGAATAACGAGAAGTTATGGAAAAATGAGAGTAAAGTCTTTGCCATTATGATTGAGAAAGAACGGAAGAGACCCGGAGACTCGCCGCGGCACGAGAAGGAAATACAAGACTTATTAGAAGAGTTCGGCGAGGTGCTCGCCGAGCCTAAGGGGCTGCCGCCGAGGAGAGCATACGACCACCGCATTCCGCTGGTCGACGAGGGTCTAGCCGTGCACGTCCACCCGTACCAGTACGCGCACTTCTAAAAAACCGAAATTGAAAAGCAAGTTGGCGAGATGCTCGAGTCCGGGCGAATTCAACATAGTACAAGCCCATTCTCATCACTGGTTCTACTCGCCAAGAAGAAGGACGACACGTGGCGTTTTTGTACGGACTACCGGGCCTTGAACACCGCTACTATCAAAGATCCATTTCCCATACCAAGTATTGATGACGTGTTGGATAAATTGGGAGGCTAGCGCTATTTCTCTAAGTTGGACTTGAGGGCCGAGTACCACCAGATCTGAGTGGTGGAGTCGGACATACCGAAGACAGCCTTCCGAATGCACCGAGGGCACTACGAGTACTTGGTGATGCCCTTTGGACTTTGCAACGCACCTTCTACTTTCCAATTTGCCATGAATTCAATCTTTAAAGAGTACTTGCGCAAATTCATGTTGGTGTTCTTGGACGCTATCCTAATTTACTCAAGGACGTGGTCAGAGGACATCGAGCACCTACGCGTGGTCTTGGAGATTTTGTTTCACAACTCGTTCCACATCAAGCCTTCGAATTGCTCCTTTGGACAAGAGACGTTGGAGTACCTCGGTCACTTTATTTCACACGAAGGCGTGAAGGTTAGCCCGAGAAAAATCAAGGCCATGGTCGATTGGCCTAAACCAACGAGCCTAACACAATTGCGCGGGTTCTTAGGATTAACCGGGTACTATCGAAAGTTCGTGAAGGGTTATGGGACCATTGCCAAGCCCTTGACTGAGATGACCAAGAAAGGAGGATTTAAGTGGACCGAGGCTAGCGAGACCGCGTCCGAGAAATTGAAGGGCGAAATGGCCACCACACCTGTGCTAGCCATGCCGAAGTTCAACAACCTGTTCGAGGTCCACACCGACGAGAGTGACATTGGGATCGGAGCTGTCCTAGTTCAAGAAGGGCGACCACTAGCATACCTCAGCAAGGCTCTTGGGATTATGAAGCTCGGGATGTTGGTCTATGTCAAGGAGATGCTCGCGGTAGTCGAGGCGGTGCGATGTTGGAGACCCTACCTACTGGGACGACGCCTTCGGATATTGACCGACCAACAACCCTTCAAGCACCTTTTGGAGCAAAGGATCGTTACGCCCGAACAACAAAAGTTCGTCTCAAAGCTTATAGGGTTTGACTTCGAGATTGTATACCGACCGGGGCGACAAAACGCCGTTGCCGATGCACTTTCGCGCCGGACAAACGTGGCTGAACTAGAGGCGATCTCGGGGCCGACTTGGGCTCTGTGGAATGACCTAAGGAATGCGTAAAAGGAAGACGCCTTTTGTCAAGACATACGCGACAAGATGGTAGCCAAGGACGCGATCGCTGACGAGTACGACGACCATGACGGATTGCAGCTATACCGAGGTCGCGTGTTCGTGCCGAGCGTCGGGCCTTTGACGGAAGCGATAATCAAGCACTTCTACGACTCGAAGTTTGGAGGGCATTCGGGCGTGTACCGCACATGGATGAGGCTGGCCAACACCTTCTACTGGCCCGGGCAACAAGGTGAAGTGCGGGAGTATGTGGCACGGTGCGACGAGTGTCAGCGGGTAAAGGCGGACTTGCGCCGGCCCGGGGGATTGCTACAGCTGTTACAAGTCCCCGAGCGGATTTGGAAAAATCACCATGGACTTCATCGAGGGACTGCCCATGTCCAATGGGTTTAACGGGGTGATGGTCGTGGTGGACCGACTCACGAATTACGCGCACTTCATTCCCCTAATGCACCCGTACACGGCAAAGTCGATTGCGCGGCTATTCGTGGAGTACGTGATGAAGTTGCACGGAGTCCCTCGCTCGATTGTTTCCGATCGAGATCGCATTTTCATGAGTAGCTTTTGGTCGGAGTTTTTCAAGATGTAAGGCACGGAGCTCGCCATGTGCTCAGCTTACCACCCGCAAACTGATGGACAAACCGAGGTGACCTACTGAACGTTAGAACAATACCTAAGGTGCTACGTCCATCAATTTCCCAAGAAGTGGGAAGACTTTCTGCCATGGGCCGAATATTCGTACAACACGACATACCACAGCTCGACCAAAGCCACACCTTTCGAGCTAGTCTATGGACGAAAGCCGCCCACACTTGTGAGCTACACGATGGGGGAGTCCGTGAATGACGAGGTCGAGCGAGAGCTAATTGAGTGCGACCTAATCCTATGCGAACTAAAGAAAAATCTCGAAGGGTCCATCAATCGCATGAAGACGTTCCACGACAAGAAGCGTCGCAAGGAAAGTTTTGAGCCAGGCGATTGGGTCTACTTGAAGCTTTTACCCTTTAGGCAATGCACGGTCGCGCAGCGGACCACGTCGCAATTCGGGGTTCAATTTTACGGGCCTTATCAAGTGCTCCAAAGAATCGGCAAGGTTGCTTATAGACTCGAGCTGCCGGAAGAATCGCAAATCCATTCGGTAATTCATGTGTCGCAATTAAAGCGAAGCTTGGGCGACGCACAAAAGCTCAGCGACCGATTGCCCGCAACCACACCCGATGGGCAAATTGTCGCTAGACCAAGCCGTGCGCTTAGCTGCCGAAAAGTGAAGAAGGTCGGACGTTTCTATTGGGAGGTACTGGTTGAATGGGAAGACACGCCCAAGGAAGAGGCGACCTGGGAGGATTTGGACGCAATGCGCGAACAATTTTCGTCTCTCGTCCTTGAGGACAAGGAAACACTTGAAGGGGACGGGAATGATAAGGATATGACTAGACGTCTGAAGAACGCCGTGAGTCGAGCTTACCACGCGCGCAAACACCTGGCTCGGCGAGCCGCGGAGGCTAACGTGAGAGGAGTGGATGATGGGGCACGAGACGACGTGCGTGAAAGAAGCGCACTCAAGGAGACCATGATCAAGTGTGACACGTGCAAATAAGCGGCAGGTGCGACAACGCGCGTGAGGGGGCACGCCGAACCAGACCGCACAACGATACCGCGTGAAGGGATTGCACGCGCGAGGGACGAGACCTTAGTCCTCGAGGAATGCGGCAAGGCGCACGAGAAAGGTGTCGTGGCGGCTAGGGTTCCTTTGCTTGGAGCACAAGACTAGATCTTTAGTTTCCTTATTTCTTTATGCTTTCTAGATTGTTTAGGACTCTTAATATTTTACTGCTTTAATTGGTGGTTTAGTTTGATTAGGAATAGATTTATTGAAGCCTATATAAAGGCACATGCTTTTGTTATTTTTTATCATCGAATTATTAATAAGAAAACCGAACTTCTTGTTCAATTCTTGTGTTAGATTTCTTTTCATATTTAGCACAAAATCCTTGTTACGAAAAGGGCGTCCACCGCATTGTTCGAGAAAGAAGAGTTTGGCAAGGGCAATCGTCCGAGTTGTCTCACTTACACGAGAAGACAAGAAGGTTAACATCCAAATCATCCGCCCCCACGTCCGGGGATCGAAGCTCACGTCAAGTCTGGGGCAACCCACGAGTTGGGATACGCGATTATTCATCACCGTGTATGTCTGCGTCAGCAGCGCCCCGCACTGTGCCTCGGTCGCACCCATCCGTGTCAGCAGCGCCGCGCCAGGGACCAGCTAGCCTTGCGTGGGACCCAGCCCGGCTAGCTCAAGTCACCCGTAACCAACCGGTCCATAGTGAACCAGGGGTGCAATCCGGTCCGGTCTAGCCAGCCAGCGAACCAGCCAGTTTGGCCGGCGGTTCGAGTCAGTTTTAATTCAAGTTTTTCAGTATGAGTTCTATTCCGAGATTTTGAGTAATTTTCGAGTGAAATCAGTCTAGTTTGAATATACCAGTCTAAATCCAGATAAGATATCAGTAAAAGTCAAGCATCATAGCATCCTATTGAGAATATTAAGAGCATAGTACTTAGTATATTTGTTTATATTTTTATGTAGCTTACAGATAAAGTTACAAGAGCAACACTTACCATTTCAAAAAGTTTTATAAAGAAGAAAAGGTGGGGACCCAGCCTGGATATTACATTGACTATAATATGATATAATGTCCGAGGTATGTATACAATTTATACGCTTAGGATGAAGGCCCTCAGTTGCCTTAACAGTACATCCTAAGTTCTGATGGAGGCCCTCAGTTGCCTTAGAAATATCCATCAGAGTGTGCACACGTACCCGATCAGATATCGGCCAGATTACAAATTCAGTTTCAGTTACTGGAACAGATTTCCAGTCGAGATATATACCGACGAGCATGATTTATATTATATTTTTTAGTTTACTTTGGTATGGGTTATTATAGAGTACAAAAGAACCAGTACTCACCCCCATTGTGTTTTTCAGGTAATAGGGTCGGTGCAGAGGTGTTACAGGTGGTATCAAAGCTAAGGTTAAGTGCTCTGTATACTAAAAGTTTAAGTTTCAGAAAGAAAGTTTCAGGAAAACCCGACCACACCACACTCACACCTCGCCGACTACCAGGTAAGTGTTGTTAAAAGTTTTTATAAAAGTTTTAAAATATACACAAATTTCTAAGTCTATGCTCAATAGGATTTAGATATCCGAACTTTAGAAATCAGACTAGATGCTCAAATCAGTATCAAGGACTCCTGGTAGTATCAGATCTATTCCCTATCAGACATTAGAACTCTAGATTATCGAGTTAGTGACTCGTCAAGAAATTGTGCCTTATCTAGAATTCAGCGGTTTACTTTCAAATTCTGCTAAAGGCAATATCCTTTTCTGATCCAGTAATTAAGTTAATCAGATGACACATTCCAGAGAGAAATTCCTTGATTTAAGATCAGAGAAGAGACTAGAATATTCTAAGTTATGCCAATAGACTGAGTTAAAGCTAAATTCTGACTCTATAGATTGCTTTATTTCTGTATAAAAAAGAAACGGTTTCCAGTATGTAAGAGTCACTTAGCCGGGTATACCATGGAGGCTTGAAGCTGGACCGAAGCAGTATAGTTTCAGAAAGTAACAACCTTTAGAGTCAGTAATTCGAGTATCTTACCAATTAGATACTTTGAACGAAAATTGGTAAAGTTTGAGATCAGTTATGTACTTACGGGACCAGTTGATACTGGAATAGCCCTATATAGTACCTAGTCAGAAGGCAACATTCATGAGTTTAAGGTCAGAAGTAATCAATTGCGAGAAGAAGCATGAAAGAGCAAGTGAGGAAGAGTTGAAATCAAGATGTTCGATTTCTCAAATCGATTAAGCCATATTATCTCCGAGAGAGGCATAGAAGTTGATCCTGCAAAGATTGCAGTAGTTCAGAATTGGTTAGTGCCCAAGAATTCTTCTGAAGTTCGTAGTTTTCTTGGGTTAGCAAGTTATTATCGTAGATTTATCGAGGGGCTTTCAAAGATTGCTCTTCCTTTGACATATCTAACGAGAAAATCTATGAAGTTTGAGTGGACGAATCGTTGTGAGGAGAATTTTCAAGAGCTCAAGAAGAAGCTTACAACGACTCAAGTGCTGATTATTCCGGATCCTACTAGAAATTTCAGTATTTATAGTGATGCTTCGAAGCAGGGTCTTGGATGTGTACTTATGCAAGATGGTCAAGTTGTTGCATATGCTTCGCAACAACTGAAGCCACATGAGCAGAATTATCCAACTTATGATCTAGAGTTGGCAGCAGTAGTACACACACTCAAGATTTGGAGGCATTATCTCTATGGTGGTCGGTGTGGAATATTCACTGATCATAAGAGTTTACAGTATATCTTCACACAGAAAGAGCTCAACATGCGCCAAATAAGATGGTTGGAGCTTGTGAAAGATTATGACTGCACTATCCAGTATCATCTAGGAAAAGCGAATGTTGTAGCAGATGCCCTAAGCCGTAAGGTGAAGGGTGAGTTGGCCTGTTGTATCACAAAATAGAACCAACTTATTAAAGAGTTCGCTCGGATGCAGATTGAAGTTGTCGAATCACTTCTTAAAGAGATTACGGGAAGTATTAACCCGATGTGAGTTCAGCTCATGTTCAGAGATAGAATCCGGCAGGAATAGTCTTTCGATCAATTTTGTAACGCCCCACTTTATTTTAAAAGATTTATCGAACTTATTTAATAAAAATTAGAGTTAATTTTTCGCAAATCTTGTTTAAGTTTAAAATTCAATGGGCGCTACTTATTTTACCAAGAGCAATTTATCAAATATACAAATTAGATCAGAAATAACCTACACATTTATCAAATTCCAAAATAACAATTAAATAAAAGCATAATCTCAAAGGTTCAAATCAGTCCAACACTTTTCCAAAGTCAAACCAGTTCAAACATGATCAAATAAACCATAATGAGTTCATAAATGTGGAAATAAATAATAGTCTTAAAAGCAAGACCACCCACTCGCCTTGCCTCGTTACCCGCCAACTGCTTAACATGCATCCGTGAAGAGCAGGTGGGAGTGGGTATAGTTGAAAATATCGTACTCACACTATGCATATGAATAACATAATATCGGTAAGGTCGCAGCATGAACATAAACAATAATCACATCATGTCTCATCTCCTATTCAATATCACACCATTTAACCTTACTCCTGTGCAATCTATCGCTAGCCGCAGAACAGGGATTCATTACCCGAAGGCAGGAGTACGTGCCATTGTAACGGACATGGCCTTCCATATGGGCTTACGTTCCTCACATGGGCACGATCATATCAGGACTTAAGGAGATTGCCACACAAGTGCAACTCATGGGGACAACCGTACCGACGGCCGTAACAGGTCACATTGATAGGCTACATATTCACATGCATACATAGCTCATACCAAATTTTCAACACAATTAAAACACACATACGCATAGGAATTTTTAAATAACTAACCCACCTGGATTTCGGATTGATAACAGCAAAAATAGAAGAGACCTAGGTCGAGGCTTAACTCCTCAAACACCTACATTAAGTCAAGATCCTACAATCAATATCTATCTTGACTTAAACGGAAAACACAAATCAGACTTAGTCTAACTTGATTCGATTAAGTTATTCGTGAAGTCCTGTGGACGTTGGAACACTTAGACTCGGCTCTAAGACTCAACCAAACACACATGGGAGTTCACATAATCTCAATCAAAGATTTACCAAGTCAAACAAACAAAGAGACAGAAGGCGAGTCGGTTTACGTTTTTAACACAAAAACCATATTTTGAAATTACTAGTCAATAATCACATAATTGAGTTGATCAGGTTGCCCTATTGAATTAGACTATGAAATTTTAACACAAAATTCACCTCATAGCACTTAGAAAAACCACCAAGTTTCAGCCCCAAATTTTTATTTATTTTTTTTTTCCGAAACGATAGATGTATTATAACTCCAAACCAAAAGCGAAACAATGTTTGAAAGTACATCGAGCCACACTCGAAAGATAAAAAATGAGAGGACACGCTACAAGCGGCCTAGATCACACCTAACCGAGAAAAGAAAAAAAATAAACTCCACTGAAACCCCTCCACTGCTCGAGAGCCTAGCGGGGAAAACAAAAGAGAAGTACAGGAAACAAAGGACATACAAAACAAAACATACATCAAAGAGCTACAGAAGCATAAAGACCAGAACTAGACACTAGTTGGACATTTGAGAGAATTCCAACCATTCTTCAAGACCTGCTCTAATGATCAAGTGGGCAGGCATGGCTTGGCTTTGAAAGATCCAAAGGTTCCGGGACTTCCACAGCCACCAGAGTAAATATGTGGTGAGTTGTATTCTGGCTTCGGAAGTGTCAGAAGTCCCTAGTGTGCAGATGTGGTTCCACCAGTACCTAAATGATGTAATTGATGGCAGGCCTGCCAAGTAACAGGTGATAATTCCCATACTCTAGTTGCTGTTTGGCAGTGGAAGAGTAAGTGTTCAACGGTTTCAGGGAATCCACCACAGGCTTGACAGGTGACATCAATATCAACTCCCCTTTTAAACAGATTAGTTTTGACAGGTAGTGAGTTAGTAATGCACTTCCATATGAAGTGTTTTACTTTTCCCACTATTTTCAGTTTCCAGCATTTTGAGAAAGCTTGAGAGTTACCTGCAGAGGAGCTAGAACCAGGTATGTCCATAGAGAGCAACTTTTGATTTGAAAGATGAGAGTAAGTACTGGAGACAGAGAAGATTTCTTTGCTATCAAATTTCCAATACTGTCTGTCTTGCTTTCCAGGCTTTAGAGTATTGATCTTGAGAATTGCTTCACTGTCTGAGTGATTAAACAGCTGTTGAACAAGCCAAGTCTTCCAACCGTTCCCTGTTGCATTTAGAAGCTCTTTAACCCAAGTTATGTGTCCTCTGGCAATTTCCAGTATGTTAGGCTTTGGATAGAGTAAAGATGGCACCCAGCTTACATCTTCTAATCTGGTGGACTCACCATTTCTAATCTCAACTGCAGAGCCTTTGGCAAAAATAGGAAGCACTGCAAGCCAATTTGACCAAAGCCAAGAGCAATTTTTGGTTTTCACAGCATCAAAAATTGAGCAGTTAGGGAAATATCTATCTTTCAGAATTTTGCTTACCAGGAGATGGAAGCCCCAAATTCAAACAACATGATTTTATAAAATTCATACAAATTAACAGCAAAAACGAACATAAATTCACATACAACCCTAATGAATGAATCACGACCTGATATTTTAACACCACAAACTACAACATGTGAGTGACAACATATACAAATTTCATGTGAGTGACAACATATACAAATTTCAGCTATGGACATTAACTGTACGAATTTTAAAAACTAATACAAGTTTCTGCAGATTTCGAATTTTAATTAAAATCGATCCAATATGAACTCCAAAAATTCTAATCTTTTTACAGCATGAAACATCACATAAAAAAATCACTTCAGCCAAATATCAGAATTTTTCAGAAACTGGCCAATTTATCATAATTAAAACAACTTTCAGCAGAATACTTAAATAGATCGTTTACCCTATCAAACTTAGTCCACAAATTCTACAAATTTTACACAACGTATAAACATGACAGAGGCATAACATACTCAAATCTCAGCATAATTGAAGCAAGGACCAATTTATTATGCATTTAACATGTTTCTTCCCAAAAAT
The DNA here is from genome assembly GCA_008636005.1 of Striga asiatica. Taxonomy (NCBI): domain Eukaryota; kingdom Viridiplantae; phylum Streptophyta; class Magnoliopsida; order Lamiales; family Orobanchaceae; genus Striga; species Striga asiatica. Next base: position 1,091,616 of record BKCP01007848.1, on the reverse strand, counting down.
CACTTTAATTATCTAAAATAATTACAGACCTCATAACATAATGAAATTTTTATATGAGCTATAAAATCAATAGAGGCAATTACACCTAAAATTTCAAGGCAATTGGATCAGTGTGCGATTTATCATGAATTTATTATCAAAACAACCACAATAAACGATCAATAATTCATCTAGGGCTTGATACAAACCGAAATTATCCGAGGTCTCCACCATAAGACAAAGAACTTCGACAATGTTCCATTATCCACAGCAACTTAACACTTTTTAATGTGTGCTCGATCGATTCAAACGAGTCGACGAGGTTCACGTACATACACGACAATATATATAACGAAACGAAATAAACATATAAAATCACAACTCATATAAACAGGTAGAGTACGAGAAACACGGCAAATAATCACGTAAAAATAAACAAAGAGTCGAGACTCGATATCATTCTTGGGAAAACGAGCAAGAAAGGATCGAATGGGGCTCGACGGCATGACGGGGTCGGCTTACTGTGGCGCACGGAAAACAACAGCGGCTGCCGGCGATGGGAAACTAGCCTGCCGGGGTATGCTGGTCACGGCGGATAGGCGCTGCAGGAGGTGCTCGTCATCGGGGTTTTGCCGGTGATCGTCCGTGCGAAGGAAGGAAGGTCGTCGGAGGAGAAGATTGCGACTGCGGTCGTTCGCGGAGGACAAGACATGCTGGCGGCGGAGGACGGTTTCTCACGGACAGGGCTTGTCGGCGGGGAGAAGCTTGCAGGCGGAGGAGATGCTCGTTGTGAAGGGTTCGCCGGAAAAGCTTCGCTGCGCACACATGGGAGCGGCGGAGTTGCTGCGAAGGGAAGAGGGTGGTGGTGAGATGCGGCGATGATGGCGGCGACATGATCACTGCGAGCGAAAAAGAACGAGAGGGAGATGAGGGTCGGCTGCGGCGGTCAGATTTTTGCGACAGAAGAAAGGAGAGATCGAGCATGAATGAGAGATCGAGAGATTTTTAGAAGGAGAAAGGTGCGTGTTTGGTAAAGGCTGCGCGATGAGATTTGAACGAGAGTAGAAATTAGATACATAAGGTATATATATACCCAAAAGACTAGGTTTATCAATTTTTCTTGGTTCACAAGATAGTTCACACGCACACACACATGCACGGAATTAGAGAGAGAGGGAATCGGGTCATGGGCGGGTTGTGAGCGGTTTTCGGGTTACACAAGAATTTCGGGCCGGTTCACGTTTGTGGGTTCGAGATAATAATTCGGCTCTCGAGCTCGATTTAATCGCGTGATAAAATAAAATAACAACCGGGTAATATTTATTTAATACATTCATTATTTTATAATAATATTAATAATTAAAATATACAATTAGGCAATTAATTACAATTTGACAACCAATAATATTTAGACATTTAATAACGACAATAATATTAATAATATCACAATAATAAATATCATCAATAATAATAATAATAATAATAATAATAATTCCCAAATAATCCACAAATAAACGGGGTGCTACAAATTTATTTGAAAGATAGAAGAAAAAGTTCATGTCGGAGGAGTAGAGGGCTTTTATAGAGGCACAGATGGAGCCTTGGAGTTCAGAGGCAGGATTGTTGAGCCGAAAGTTGAGGTCTTACGAAAGGAGATCTTAACAGAAGCACACAATGCGCCTTATTTAGCTCACCCTGGAAGCACCAAGATGTATCATGACTTGGGAAAGTCGTTTTGGTGGAGGGGAATGAAGAGAGATGTAGCATACTTTGTAAAGAAATGTTTGATCTGTCAGCAAGTTAAGGCCGAGCACAAGAGTCCATTAGGTCTGTTACAACCACTTGAGATTCCAAAGTGGAAGTGGGAAGAAGTTACCATGGACTTTGTTACGGGGCTACCTAAGTCGTCAGAACGTCATGATGCAATTTGGGTAGTAGTGGATAGATTGACGAAAGTCGCACATTTTATGCCTTCGACAATGACCATGTCGATGGACAAGTTAGCCGAGATATATACCATGGAGTTATTCGACTCCACGGAGTACCTGTTACGATCATATCAGATCGAGATCCCAGATTCACTAGCAGATTCTGGGAGAGTTTTCATGAGGCAATGGGCACACAGTTAAAGTTTAGTTCGGCTTATCACCCAGAGACAGATGGCCAGTCCGAAAGCACTATCCAGACGCTCGAGGATATGCTCAGAGCTTGTATTCTGGATAGAGGTACCAAGTGGGAGAAGTGGTTACCATTAGTAGAGTTTGCCTACAATAACAGTTACCACGCATCTATTCAGATGGCTCCATACGAAGCACTTTATGGCCGTAAGTGTCGTTCGCCCTTTTATTGGGACGATGTTGGAGAGCGACGAGTACTCGGTCCGAAGATGATCGAGGAGACAGTTGAGCAAGTAGCCTGGATTCGAGAAAGGCTTAAGACTGCTCAGAGTCGGCAAAAGTCTTCAGCCGATAAGCATAGACGTGAGATGCAGTTTGAAGTAGGAGATAAAGTATTCCTGAAAGTTCGACCGATGCGAGGAGTCGTTCGTTTTGGGAAGAAAGGAAAGTTGCATCCTCGTTATATAGGTCCATTCGAAGTTCTTAAACGAGTAGGAGAAGTATCCTATCGATTAGCTTTACCTCCTGAGTTGTCTAGTGTGCATAATGTTTTTCACGTATCAATGTTACGTGTATACGTGAGCGATCCAGAGCATGTGCTTCAGCACAATGAGATTCAGATTCAGCCAGAATTAACTTATGAGGAACAGCCGGTATCAGTTTTGGACCAAAAGGTTCATCGGCTTAGGAATCGAGATATTCCCCTCGTTCGTATTAAATGGAATCGCCACGGAGAATCAGATGCCACTTGTGAGCGAGAAGCTGATATTAGGACTCGTTTTCCATATTTTTAGTTTTGATATGTACTCAGTTCGTATGTATCTCAGTTTCAGTATTTCTGAGGATGGAAATTGTTTTAAGGGGGGTAGATTGTAATATCCCATTCAGTAATTAATAAAAGTAATTATTTCTGTTCTAAGTTAGAACTATTTTACTTTTATTAATAATGATCTCTTATATTTCCGAGCCTTAGTAAATCTCTTAGAATTTTATTCTTCATTTTAAGGTCAAGATCAATCCATTAATTTGGAATTATAATTGATCAAAGGTTAGCCTTAGAAGAAAAATTAAGCTCGGTTCAAGTTAACCGTGCCGAGAAATTTCTAAGTTATAGTCGAGCCTTAGTATTAAATACTTAGAATTTTTCCAAGTGTTTAAGTCATCAAGCTAAAGTCCATAATATCGAGCCTTAGTATAAGTTGAGACTCGGTCCGAGGTCACTAGGGCCAAGGGTCAAGGTCCGGTCGTGCGCATTAGTGTCGAGGTCAAACCGAGCTAAGAAGGTTCGAGTCCTAACCTATGTTATGTGGATTTTTCTAAGTGTTTTAGATGTCAAATTCAGCCTTTGATCCCATTATTTTATGCTAAGTCACGTGCACAAGGTTATACATTCATCCAGCCAGCCAAACCTCGCGCAGCCAACACTAGCCGCGCCCAAACCTCGTGCCCAACAGACCTCTCGCGGGTACAACCAGTGCCGCGCCCAGGCAGCGCCTGGGTAATAGCGACAACCCACTTCTTGAGCCAATGGATCATTTTATGGCCAAATTCCTTCGAGCCATGTGATTTGTGAGTGATGCTAGATGAGTTAAGAGTGGTTTGAGCTGTTTCGGTTCGGTGAAAATGCAAAGAAAAGTCAATAAGTCTTGGAGACAAGTGACATGTGCTAGAAACATTATTTAATGCCATTAGTTGGAGTTTTTGTCTTGATCCACCTAAGAGTTGACTAAGGCACGTTCCTAAATCATGTAAGACCAGAGAAGGATCATTTTGGTTCAGCAAATCTCAGCAAATGTCAAGTATAATAGCATAAAGACAAGCAAGTCAACTAGACAACACCTAATGTGCATATGGGAGGTTCAACCACTTACCTATACTATATTGTGCATATTACCTCGAGACATCCTATAAATACCCCTTCCCATCTGAGTATAGAGCACAAATAAGCTTAAAAGCACGAGCATACCTCGGTTAGAAAGACAGAAAACTCGAGAGCAACAAGATAAGCCCAATTTCAAGAGCAAATAGGCACGGGTGAAAAAAGATTCGAATTACAGTTAGTTCTAGTCATTTTTCATCAAGGTATATCCGAACCATATTGTTTCTTGAGTCATTAGAAGTGTATTTAGTCCATCATCCCCAGCCAAATGCCATTGGATTAAGATAAGGACATTAGAGACCCAACCGAGCACGAGTAAAAGATCCTATCACCTATATAGCACTTCGGTGAAGGTAATCTCGTGACTTTTGATTTTTCTAGCCTTATTATGATAATTTAAGATTTATCATGAAGAAAAATCAAGTCATGTTCATGCTTAATAAAGAGTTTCGAATTTTTGAAGTTTTAAGGGCTTATATTTGTATTTTTAGTAGTAAGCATGTTTAGGCCGAGTTTGATAGCTTATAAATACTTAAAAATCATGAGTATGATGTTGGTAAATGTTGAACATGTTTTGAGTTCATGTCTTCGGTCAAGTATCATGTGAATTTGAGTATATTTTCACTCCCGAGTCATGTTAAGTTGCATGCAAGAAAAATCCAATATCTCATGATTTATATGTGTAAGTATTCGGCCTTGAGTAAAAGTTCAAGAAAAGTTAAGTTGTTCGGTGATCAAGTATTCAGGCGAGTCATATCGGGCCTATCGAACCATTTTAAAATCCAACTGAAGTCTATCAGTGTTTCTTTGTATTTTTTAGCATAGTACATTGAAATATGTGGGAATAAGTCATTTGCCCCTAGAAAGTTTATAAAAAGTTGGTAAACACCGGTCACGGTCACTGGCCGTGCACGCAGTCTCGTGCCTCGGTTGCACCCAGCGTGTTAGCAGCGCCGTGCCAGGGACCAGCAGGCCCTGTGCGGGACCGAGTCCGGCCATCTCGAGATACCCGTGACTACACGGTTCACGGTGAAGCGGTGGTCCAGTCCAGTCCAGTCCATTTCAGTCCGATTCGATTTATTCAGTCAGCGAACCGGTCGGTTTGACCGGCGGTTCGAGTCAGTTTAAGTTTGAGTTTTACAAATGAGTTCTATTCCGAGATTTTGAGTAATTTATGAGCCAAATCAATCTAGTCTAAGTATACCAGTTAAATTCGGATAAGTTATCAGTAATAGTCAAGCATCCTAGCATCCTATTGAGAATATTACGAGCATGGTACTTAGTATATTTGCTTATATTTTTGTATTTGTCATCTATCTTCTTCTCAATGACCACCAATACTTCTCCCATTTTCGCATTTAACGGCGTAAAAGTATTGAATCTTTTCCCTCTCGAAATAGGTAGATCCTTCCATGTATCCTCACGCCCTTGATCCATCCGACCTCGCCCCTCTCTTCTGGGTGATCCTCTCCTTGGTGACACCCTCTTAGGCAAGTTCGCCTTCCCCTTCCTTGGCTCTGGTCGAGCCAACTCTTCTAATTTAGTGAACTCTGCCTCTGTCTCCTCGAGACTAATATACTTTTTGCTCCTCTTTAGCACCTCATCATATGTACGAGCAAGAGTTTTAGCCAGAGATGTTCGACAAGGCCCTGCTCGTAAACTCCTTATCAACCCTCATGCCTTTACCTCATCTGCAGGCATTGGGATCCCCAAATAATTTTGAATGTATCGAGCAACGTACTTGCGCAACGACTCCTTCTCCCCCTACCTCATCACCATCAAGGTCAAGTAAGTCTTCTTCTGTGCCGCAACACTCAAATATTGAGTTGTTAACTTCTCTGTGAAGTCCTCGAAATCTGTGATCGATCCAGGGGGAGCTGCTGGAACCAATCGAGCGCGCCTCCTCTCAAGGTCGACAAAAATGCCCTGCAATTAACAGGATCACTATAACCACGTAACACAACCATATTTCTCAAATGTCCTCACATGCCTTGATGGATCAGAAGTCCCATCGAACACCAAACTCATATCCCTGAAATTCGCTGGCAACGGTGCAGCCAGTATATCTCCTGAGAACGGATGTCCTCGAGAACGCCTCTCCGTTCGACCATCCACCTTAGCTTGCAATTGCCTCACCTACTCCGCAAGCTTCTCCGTCTCTCGATCTCATGGGGCTCTATCTCCTCCATAGCTAGACACGTCCTCCTCCATGCTGTGACGTGCATCTGCCACCGTAGTCGGCAGAGTAGCCGCTCGAGAAAGGCTATGCGTAACCTGCTGGACCGCCCGTGCCACCGCATTTGCCACCATCTACTGCATCTTGCCTGGTCATCACCACCTGCTGACCGGGGCGCTGCACCTCCACTCGCAGTGGTGCTGCTCCCTGCACCACCGCTCCCAATGGCTGGATCCCGGCCAGATCTGGCTGTAACGGCACTGGGATCGCCGTTTCCTATGTTGCGCGAGCTTCCTAAGCTCGGCTTGAGCCCACATCTGCTTCTGGAAGCACCGGTGGGGCCCCTAAACCTTGAGGAGCAGGTGTTGGGGTCACCGGTGTATGTAAAGGTCTAGAGAAGCCCGGAGGAGGGCCTTCTCCAAACGGCCTCCTCGTCTTCCACGCTTCATCGAACGACGATTGCAAATTGATTCTGGGAATTCCGTCCGCTATAGCCACCAAGCTCAATTAACCTCAGCACACCACTTTTCAAACGAAAGTCCCACAGACGGCGCCAAATGGTAATGCAAAACACTCCGACCAACTGAAAATCGTCTCGCCTTCTTCTTCCTCACCGATGGAACGCCGCGTACATGAAAAGAACTCTCACACCGGAGGGGTTTCTCGGTGAAGAGCCTCCGATGCTTAAGTCAGTGTTTGTTCTACTCAATTTTCAAGAGTAAAAATGGATAAATCGTGTGTAACAAGAAAGGCTCACCCACATATATATAGGGGTGAGATACCTGCCCTAGGAGCTGCCCGAATTTGATGAGTTGTCTGCCCAAAGCTGCCCAGATTTTCCCGTCCGTACACACAAAGTATGTGTGTGTCAGAGGTGGTTATCGCCACTATCACTGCGCGCCAATATATCCTCGCCACGTGTCCTCTGCACATGAGGTAATTATTCTTTTGAATATCCCTCAAAAGTTCCCTAGGGGGCCCACGCGCTTCCTCACGTCTGGATCACGCTCTTGATTACCCTTCACTCGGTGGGTAGCCAATCCAATGATCTCTCATTCAGTAGGTCGACCTTCGACCAGATCTGCCACAATATTCGACAACTACCTTTCAGCCAGCTATTGCTCGACCAGCATGGCATTTCCGACATTAGACTCATACGACCGGTGTAGTGTACCAGTTTATTCCTTCAGATATATAATATCCCATATTACAACTAACCCTAGAATTCACACAACTTGCATAGGTTCAACAATAAACGAACACGTAATCCAAAACGAACCGAAACAATCATCCCTTATCCCTTGTGAGTGGATTTAGTTACTCATCACGATTTCAAGATTCAATATCACATCAATCAAGGCCATCATAATCATAAATAAACGAGAAGAAACCCTTACGAGTAATGCAAAATCACAATGTCAAATCCAAGAGCAATCCGAATCAAAAAGATAGAATAAGATTTTTGACTCTCCACAAATCAAACCAAGTGAAACTAAAGAGAGAATGATGTTTTTGGTGAAAAAAGTACGAAATTACAATGTATGGAATGTTCAAAATCTCGCCCTAACTCGACCCTTATGCTTTACAATTCGAAATTCCGAGAAAAACACCGCAGTTGAAAAACAGGGGTTAGCAGCGCAAACCCTTTAGCGTCGCTAAGGTGTATACACTACTGCATTCTAGTGTCGTTAACCTTCTATAGTGTCGCTAGCTGTACAGGGGTTAGCGGCTCAAAGGCCTAGGCAACTCCCAAATTTTGACATTTTCAATTCGCGTGCTCTCGGCTAGCATCTCTCGGGTTCTGCCCGAGCTGGGAACTCGATCTCCGCACATTTGGTCCCACGAACCGGTATGGAACTGCTGAGAACCGGAACGGAATGCTTCTTCCCTCATCCGAAAACCTGAAACCACCACAACCGGAAAAACACAAAACAAGAGAAAATAGGAAGAAAAACAGAGAAAACACTAAACACGCCAAAATAACACTAAAACACAAGAAACGACTAGTAGGACCGAAAAACCCTACGAACTGACCTAAAACGGGGGAAATACAAATAAAATACCAACAAAAATAGCAACAAAAAATGGGGCAAACACCTGGACCATGCTTTCACTGTTCAGTGTTGTTACAAGACCTCAATCATGGCCCGTGCACGCTTCGTCTTGCCTGTCGACGACCAGCAACCGGGCAACAACCCATAGCCGCACAGACCAGTCATGGCAGCCTCCGCCAATCATCCACCATCGCCTGCGCTTGCTAGAATCGTGCGACAACCTATTGAGAAAGGAACGACATTTTCAATCTAGTCAATGCAATTAGGATTTTCAATTGGGGAATAATGATTTTGATTTAGGAAGGATGCTTTTTTTTTGTATGTATTTTTGTTTAACACCTGGTGTAACACCCCGCATATCAGAGTAAATTTTTCACACCTTTTACTTCAAAATTACTTATAACTTTTCGAAATATTTTGCACTTAACTCGGGATGCTACTCAAATTTATCTTTTCTGAAAAATCCGTTTTTCTTTAAACTTGTCTAATTGTTGTTTAGACATAAATATAACAGATTTTTAGATCTTTATCAAAATAAGCATGTAAATTTGGGAACTTGTTCATACTGACGACCCTTTTATAATATGTAAATTTGAATATACTTAACATGCAAGTTCGAAACTTTGAATACGTAGCCGAAATTGAAAAGCGTGACATTATATTATACAGACGGTTATAAATGTCCACATAAAATCTTGTCACAGTCTGAGTCCACGACCATCACCAACACTTCACACCTCCTCGTCGACTTTGTTACCTGAAAATAAAACTTATGGGGATGAGTACTGATATAAAGATATCATAAACTTTTTTTTACCGGTATCTGATCGGTAACTATAACTGAATCTTTAAACTGGCCGATATCTGATCGGGTACGTGTGCACACTCTGATGGATATTTCTAAGGCAAATAATGGCCTCCATCAGAACTTAGGATGTACTTGTGAGACAACTGAGGGCCTTCATCCCAAGCGTATAAACTGGATGATGTCAATATCATACTCAATGTAATACCCACTCTGGGTCCCCACCTTTTCATCTTTTGAAAACTTTTGAAACCTGTAAGTGCTGTGCTGGGCAGCTGTATCTACAAGCTACATAAAAATATAAACAAATATACTAAGTACTATGCTCATAATACTCAATAAGATACTAGGATGTTCGACTCTATCAGATAACTTATCCGGATATAATGGAACACTCTAACCGTTCTCTAAAATCATACTAAGTCCAGAAATAAAACTGATATACTAAACTGGACTGGTTTGGCTCGAAAAAATACTAAAATTTCGGAATAAACTCGGACCTAAATACTTGAACCAAAACTGACTCGAATCAATCACTAGAACTCAAAATATGCTAAATCTTCATAAAATCATATTCATGATTAATAAAGATTTATAATTAACTAAACTCGACTTCAACATGTATACATCTTAAAATCCGAATTTATTGTCTGAATATTAAATTTCGGAAATAATCCTTTAACCGCATGCATGGTTGAATTTCTTATCATTATACTTCATAACATATCATATAATGACTAAAGAAATAATTTAGAGTCGTCTACCTCGATCAAAATAATTTCGACGAGAATCTTCTATTGGCTTTGCCACGCACGGCTCCGGGTGATAACTCTTTTCTCATCTTCCACTCAATATATATAGCGACATATTCTAAGTAAACATAAGAAAAAAATTCTCTCCACTTAATAGTAGACTATAATTGCTCACGGAAAGTGGAAGAAAAATAAATTTCCTTTTTCACTCCTCAGCTCTCTTCCTTTCGATTTATTTTATAGCAAATGATGATTAAGAGTGGATTATTTTAATCAAGTGTAGTGGGAGACAAGTTTTTCTATTTAATAATTATAAAAACACTTGTCATCATTCAACCACTTAACTTAGGTATAGAACTTGATTAGATTTGTCATTAACCATATGCCACACTTTATCTATTCTAATCTAATCTATATATATATATATATATATATATATATATATATATATATATATATATATATATATATATATATATATATATATATATATATATATATATATATATATATATATATATATATATATATATATATATATATATATATATATATATATATATATATATATATATATATATATATATATATATATATATATATATATATATATATATATATATATATATATATATATATATATATATATATATATATATATATATATATATATATATATATATATATATATATATATATATATATATATATATATATATATATATATATATATATATATATATATATATATATATATATATATATATATATATATATATATATATATATATATATATATATATATATATATATATATATATATATATAAAGAGCCATCCAATTTACTAAAATTAATAGTAAGAAAAGTCAAAGGACAATTAATGCATTCTATTTATATCAATTTTTTCAATTGTATTATTATTTTATTGCTAAAAAAACCGATTTGCATTAATTCATCCTTAATGATGTGTTTTGCAATAAAATCGGACAGATATACTTCAACTAAAAACATGTTTTATTTCAAATTTAAATTTAAATATTAAAATTTCTTTTTTGGTACATTAAAATCCTGAATGAATTATTTGCCATAAAATTGGATAAAATAATAAATGCATAGAATTCAAGTAAAAACATGTCTCATTTAAAATTTAAATTTAAAATTTCTTATCATTTTGTTACATTTCCGAATGATTTATTCCATAACATCCGATGGAATTAATAATTGCATAGAATTTCAAAGATGTTTATTTCTTATAAAAAAATTAAATTCTAAAAAAATATTTGTGTATATTTTATAAAATATTTGAACAAAATGTTTTACTTTAAATTTATTACATAATTTAAATTAATTACATTAATAAATAATATGAACATACATTAAATATTTTAATTACATAAAACAAAAAGAAGAAGAAGACTACATCTATAACTTGTATAAATAATAATAATGACATTGTATTACAATAAATTTTATAATAAAATAATATGAGTATTATACGAGGAACAAGATTACGTAAAATTATTTTTTTTTTTTTTGTATCAAGGAATAAATATATATAATGAAATAAAATTTATATTATTATAAACATGTGAGCGAGATAATATATTAATTAATTTACGGACTATAGCTACCAGAATCAGGTTTAATGTTCCAACAGATATAAAAAGATAGATGATCAAACTCTATTATTTTTTAGGCCTGAGCCGACAAGCCTATGGTCCACTCATTTAATATCTTCCGTGAGTCGCACGAGCTACTTAACGGACAAACTCTGTGGAAATGACTCATTTAATACTTCTGTCCCGTGCATCACACGGGCTACGTACTAGTGATATGTTATTTATACATAGGTGTCATAACTATTAGTCTTAGGTGTCCCATTTCTTAAATAATTAATCATGATAGATGTTGACCATAAAATGACTAAGCATTCAATTTGTACTAATCTATGAAGATGAGGCTCAGTAATGAGCTGGGCGAGCATATACTGAATGCCGAAAAGAAAAACTTCTTTAATCTTATCATGCCACAAGACTCATTAATTGACATAAAAATGTCTTACTCACTCACTAAGATGGCAAAATATTAAAACCATCAGTCATTATAAATTATTAATCACGAATTGACCCTCAAATTGGTCTTAATCAAGTACGTGGCTTTTGTGGCTATTGCACGAAAACAACTTGAACTGGAATAACATTAAAAAAACTCAACTTGCACTAAGGCTTCTATTGACACCTGATAAAATTTTATCATTAAACAACTTAGGCAGCTTTACTTCTCAAAATGGCCGAACAAATCTATACTTATATAAAAAGAATACTATTTACTAAATATAGCAAACAAAATAAATTTCAAAATTTCTAAATAAGGAAAAGATAGAAGTTTAAATAAAATATGATTGCTTTAACAAACTTATAGGGAAAACAGAAAAAAAAATAGAAAAAAACTTTAATTCAAATTCAATTGTTAACAATTTTCTAATAATTTTCATGCAAATCTTTAATTCAAATTCAAATGTTAACAATTTCCTAATAACTTTCCTACAAAATTGTCCGCATAAATAATGATAGATATGAAATTTAGCAGTATTCAAAAGTTAAAAAGTAATTCAAATTGTGGAGAATTTAAAATGGTAAGAGTTTGCATCATTCATTTTAGTAAAAAAAAAGAAAAACTTAAATGAATTTTATTAAAAAATTAATTTTATTTAATTAATTTGCACTAATTATACCGTCCATGCAAAGAAAAAAAAACACAATTATATTTATGCAATTAAAAAAAGTGTATGCTACAACATTGGATATTAATCCATATATCATAGGTACTCACTTAATAAATCTTCACCACATCATTTGTTGGAATAAAAAACTTAATAACGGAAAAAAGAAAAAAAAAATTGGGACTATGTTTACTTGAAAGACTATCAACACGTGTACAGATTTTTAAATTCATTTTAAAATTGAAACTTCGTACTCAAATTAAATTGAATAATATAATTTAATTAGCACTGTAGGAGTTTCTTAGAAAAAAACTATCAAGCAATTTGCATTGATTTTCAAAAACATATAAATATTGATTTCTAAAATTATGGGGATTGTTTACTTGATATAGATTATGACTATGTGTACAGATTTTAAAACCATCATGAAATTCAAATTAAAATAATATGATTTAATTAGAATTGTAGGAGTTTGTTAAGAAACAAAAACTCTCTGTGAGTTTGCATTGATTTTCAAAAACAAATAAATACGGATTTCTTTTATAAATAAATTATTTATTCGTATTTAATCATAAATCTCAAAGATGTGTACTTTGTTGATACGTGTTTGAATAAAAATCTTAATAACAACGAGATTTTAAAATCATTGCATAAAATTGATAAATGAAGTATATGCAACGTAGAATTGTTAAGTCTTCGTTTATTTTATACATTTGAATACAAATTTTGATAATGAGATTTTAAAATTATTATATAAAATTGATAAATGAAGCATATGCATACAGCATGGAGTTATTAAGCCTCCGTTTATTTTATACTCAAATTGATGACGAAATAATTTGCGGTATCATCTCAATATTTATTTTATATATAATATGTAAATCTTCTCTCAATTTTTTTTATGTTCTTTATATAAGATAATTTTATATTGTTACAATAGACTATATAAAGTAAATTTTATCACATGTAACCCCACATCTTTAATTTATAATTATAGTTAAAATTGCTTAAATATTTAGTTTATAATTATTATTAGTATTATTATTATTATTTTTGGTACAATGAAAGAGGCCATAACCCTATATTAGGACTCGACGGGGATACGACACTCCAATAATATCATGCTCTAACCAAACTCCCAGAACCGAAGGCGGGGAACCTACTCGCTGAAGGTTGGGATTATTAGTATTATTTACCCATGCATAGCACGGGCTACACACTAGTATAACTTATAATGCTGAAAATTTTCACTAAAATTCAGTCTAGATAAATTCTAATAAATCGAGAAATCAACAATACTAAAAACGGCTAAAAATTAACGACTCTCACTATACTTAAAAATAATATTCTAATATCTCAATTAAACTCTAGATTTAATTTAAATAGACAAAATGTCTTAACCGTACTCGAGACCTAACTTGTCTCGACTTATTATTTTTTTTCTTTCTCATTCAAACTAGAAATGGCCAAGTTTACATCCATTTAGCTAAATAAAATGGAATGTTACTTGAACTTGAACTTCATCTTAAATAATTTATTCCACTTCAATAGACATTAATGTTTAATTAATCCTTATAACTTGATCAATACTCAAAACTAAGCTAGGCTCGAGAATCATTGGCTCGGGTAATAGTCTCGACTCGTAACCGAACATGCTTGGTTCGGTTCACGACTTATCTTGAACGATTAATCAAAATATAATCGATTTTGATTATTCGTCATCTTATTCTAATTAATTCCATCTTATAAATCCATTTATAAAAATAAACAGACCGGAATTAATTAATTACTGAACTGGCTCGATTACTGAATAGAATTTAACCGAGAATAGTTTCGACTTAAAGTCGAATTTTGAACTGAATAACTTAATAACTAGGCTCGGAACTATGAACGAACATTATTAATAAAAGTAATTAGTTCAAACTCCAAACTAAAATAATTACTTTTATTAATTACTAAATGGGATATTACACCTGGCGTCCTTGTCAGCAAAACGTTTGGACGTGTATTATCACTTTCCCAGACACGTAAGCATGAAGCTTGTCGTCGAACAGATTTGGATTCGGATCGCAATTTTTTAAAAAAGTAGTGATATGCTTACAATTACCTTAAAGTTTGCTTTAAATTGCAAAAAGATTAAAGGTCAATATTTTATATGCAATTAAGTCAAATTATTTCCATATTCATTATGGTTGAGAAATGTGTGTGTGATATATAAAGTGTGTGAGAGAGAGAGATTTGAAAATATGGATTTAAAGTTTTTTTGTACCAAATTAATAGGAGAAATTCGTATGTTGTGGCAATCAATGATAGGTATGGAAGTCTTTTATTATTTCGTAGGAGAGAGAATCAAATAATTAGGAAAGCAATTAGTCAAGTACTAAAAATATCACCGATCAACTTATGTTTAATAAATATTTAATATATATATTTATTTAATATATATACTATGTTCCCCTCGAATCCCCTCCTTGCAATATTTTTGCTACTTTGCCGCGTAAGTGATGATTTGGCTCCTGTTTGCTGAGTCAGACTTCTCGGTGACGTAGCCATTAAAAAAATTGCCACGTCAACTTTCCGTTGACGAACGTTAAATCTGTGTATCAAGTTGTCAAAAATGTAAAGGTTGTGTATTTACCTGCCGGTTTGAAGGTCGTGATTAAATGGCCAATCAAGTAAAGGTCGTGTATTTTTCCGCTATTAGNAATTGTTCTTTTAATTTTTACTGCCAATGAACCTAGTTTGATGTATAAGATTTGATAAACTTGTATTTTTTGGGACAAGTTTTTTTTTCTCCTTTTTTTTGGTTGATTTGATAAACAGTACATCTTATTAATGTTAAGTACTAGGAGGGTAGTGCTGTGCAAGGCACAGCCGGCCCAAGTTGATGTCCCTAATCGTATATGAAGCATTGAAAATATTTAAAAGAAAGGATTGGGTGATAAAAAGTTGCAATACACAAAAGCATAGTTCTGAGCATAGCACATTAAGTATTTTTCTTTTACAGAATCCAAAAGCATCTATATGTAATAGATGCCTTTAATTCTGTCAAGGACTTGATTACAAAATATGGCAGGTTTTTTGAATCCTGCAAATTCCATATTTTGTACACAAAAGAAACATCCATTCTTCATGTTTTTATAGTTCAAAAGTCAACAGCTCGATGTGTCGAGTCAAAAGTCAAAAGCTGAAGGTGTCGAGGCGTCAATCCATTTTGGGTCGACTTTTCTTTGAAGGGCTGGCAGGTAGATCTTTATGTGTTTCAAGATTGGGCTGACTTGGTTTTGGAGAAGCTTGTTTTGATGGTGTAGCAGTTGTGATTGAGGAGGAGGCCGTTGGTTGGCTTTCAAAGTTGATGCGTTTTTTAGCAAGTGGTTCTGCATTTCCGATGCTTGGATCTTTTTCAATTTTCATGGCAACGGACTGGAGCACATTTTTGAGTGTTGGGGTGAAGAGCTGTCTCCACAACCTGTTTTATAAAATAGAAGTATTATGGTAGGTTATTGATTGAATAAGAATCTCAACTGCGAATTGTAATTGTAGTATATTGCACCTGAGTTGATGAGGAACTGGCTGTGTCTTTTTTGGAGAGTTGTTCTTCAAGCATATTTGTCTCGGTGTTCATGCGGTCAACCGTATAGAGCTTTAGAATTGTATGGTAAGCAGACTCGGTATATTTAATGAAACAGATAACGCTGTGCTTTTCCATCAACGCTTCAATTTCGCCTTTTAAGTCTTGGCCCTGCATAATCAATGTATAATGATTATAATCATTTTAAGTGATTGTAAAGTTTTTTAGCAGAATCTAATCTATTATATAAAGCTGAATCTTTTAGGTATACATAAAAGGAATGCAAATGTATAAACATAATATGTAGTGTGAAGAAGACATAATATTTATTTTGTTTTTATCATTTATATAAATGTAAGAATAAAAAAATATATATGTGCGGTTGTTTTGTTTTAACAATCAATTTGTACTTTTATTATTAATAAGAATGTATGACATATAACAGGAAGTGAAGATATTTAATAACTAATGTGTTATGTACATGACTATATCTTATATAGCACTTTTATCATTAAAATTCAGAAAGAAGAAAACTAACATTTTTTTCTGCTTCATACAAATCGTTCCCGCTGAACGGGATAATTCTCTCTGCATCAGTGCCATAGATCATTGCATAAATAGTTCCTGTTTCATCTTTAATGGCCATTGGAATCCGACACCTATTATTTTAAAGAACAAATCTTATCTATTAAACCACCATGTAAGATTATAGTGATTTATTGTAATAATAGTATTTTAGTATTATGAAAACTATGTACCTTGCTTCAATGTAAGTATCCGCCTAGCAGCTTCAACATTTCATTGCCCTGTTCGGTGGCATATTGTAATTTTTGCGGCAGTTGCCGCATGTGGCTGCCCACAAAGATTTGGTGTCGCTTGCAAGCTTGATTTTTCCGCTGACCCAACAAGTCTTCGTCTGAAGTAGATATTTGGAACATATAGACTTAAGCTTTTCAAATGTATCTTTAGTATCTAATAATTCAAGCATTTAATAATTCAAGTTGTTGGACAAGCATTTATATTTCATATAGAACACTGAATAATTAGCAAGCCTAAATGATTGGATGGAACACGTTTTTTTTTTCACTGAGTTTAGTGGAAAGTACAAAATTGAAAAAAAAAATATATCATCAACTGAAATTTTTGATTGTATTACTGGATTTAAAATGCATATACAATTCACAGAGCATCTGAGAGAATAAACAGTACGATAAATCTGTAATTTTTTATTCACATTTTAATAGTGTGCTCTTTGCAAAGATATTAACTTTACATATGTAAATGGACACAGAAGCAAATTTGTTTACCTTATTGTGAAGAATTAGAATGGCACTAATAAGTGTTGCTTTTAAAAATTTAGCCATATATCAGAAAACAGTAATTACGACCGAAAAAATACGACTGACATAATCGAAATCCACGTTTTAGTTGTTTCATATAAATAAAAACATAGAATTTTTTTTTTCACTGTGTTATATCAAGCCTCAGTGTAAATGTCATAACATGTATGGTTTACTAAATTTACTATTTATAACGTTAAGATTTAAGATCTTACATATTTCAGGGATGTCACCGCCTTCTGCACAGTAGTTATTTCATTGATTTCAGGCCATGGGTATAACTTGTTTGTATCTTTATATGCTTCTTCATCAATGAGTTTTGCAACACTCTTTTTGTTCTGAATGTACCTGTAAGGAGTTTTGTTTATATAAATAGATATAGATGTAAATTTATAGTTTTATATGAGAATTAAGGTAAGAACATACCACTGCTTGAGGTCGGCTGCGGCAGGTATAGGTGGATTCACCATTAAGCAAGTCCCAACTTTAGTCGACAACGACAATCCTTAATGTAGAAAAAGTTGTTTTAAGTAAGTGCTATATTTAAGTAAATTGTTTTTTTAACACTATTAATTTAAATTATACCATGGAATGTGGTGACTCGGCTTCTCATAGCGAGGACAATGTTAGCTGCTGCAATGTTATTAGTCAGTGTTGGACCGTCATCTTTTTCAAACTGATTCCATAGTGTAAGAATCATTGGTTTCATTCTGCAGAATAGTAAAATCATGAGTTAAAGAATGATATGCATGCATATATTTTGTTTGCGCTTGATTTAATTCAATCTATTTGTTACTCTTCGTTGATAACGATCAGTTCACGTGTTGTGTTAGCACCAACAGTCCTTTTTGGAAAAGCATGAACAACAACTGCAAGCAAGCCTGTCGATATTTTGGAAATTATGAATTGTCAGTTTAACTTAGTCAGAAATGTTTTTTTTTTAATATTCTTAATTGAAATTACACAAAATACTTACTTCTGGGATTCTCTGTATCTGCATAGTTGTGTAAAATTGCAAATGGATGAATTTCAATTGAGCACGGAAGTTGTGGAGGCAGGGGTTCTTCATAGTCTTCAACATTGGTACCTTTAACCAGAATACATTTGTACTTGTAATCACCAACCTGATACAGTGGTATTTCTGGCCGTACTTTTGCTCCTGAAACATAGTACCTTTTGTATGGCATCAACAACGGTGGCGCAAATTCGTCAATGACAGTGTTGTAAACAACTGTAGCTACTTTTGTGCCCTGTTATGCAGTAGTAATAGTTTAGTAGTATTTAAGTAAATCATTATTATGTTAAATTCACAAAAGAAATATGTTGAGTAATTGTTTACCTCTTCATCTGTGAATAAGTATCTGCGATAATGCATTGTCGAATCATTTTTGCTTTGGTGAACGGGTGGCCTTTCAACAACTTGGATAAGCGCAGTCCAAGTGTTGGTGGCTTCTGTAATCTCTTTAATCGGTAGATATATCCTCGACATTGTCACCTGTAGAAATTTGCAACAGAAGGCAGAGGCAGTTAGCAACAGCAGTCGGTATTTACTATATTTTTTTTTTTGCAGAAATGATATAATGTTTTTCAAATGAAATTTAAATGTATCTAATTACATTGTATTACTGAAGCTGCCTCAAGAACTTCATTGTATACCACGTTTTTTGTGATATCAAATTCATGTGGGTTGAAAAAAGGTGGTTTTATTACAAACTTAATTGCCGATGATTGTCTTGCACGAGACAACGCTACATATAGTTGTCCATGTGAAAAAACTGGTTCCCTTAAATAAATACCAACTGATTCTAGCGTTTGACCTTGAGCTTTATTAATAGTCATAGCAAAACATAGTCTAATAGGAAATTGTGTTCTTGTGTAAGCTACAGGCACTTGGTCATCATTGGAAGGTTTTAATGGAGTTCTATGAATAAAAACATTTTTTCCTTTAAAGTCTCCAACAGCTATTTGTGCATGGATAATGTTACGACTTAATTTTTTACATATGAGTCGTGTTCCATTACATAAGCCTACTGTAGGATCTAAATTTTTAAGTAGCACAACAGGGGCATTAACTTTTAACTGTAATTTATGAGGGGGCATTCCACCAGGGGTCAAAGAATTTATTATATCTTCATAAAGACCTTTATGGATAGGATTAACTACTTCATCAAAACTGAGATATTCAACCATTTCACCTGGAAAAGCATCTATTAATTTATTATTTATGTCGTCGACGAAACAATTTTTAGTAGATAAGATTGCTCTGTTCATTTGGAAATTGGAAGTTGTGTTATTCTGTTCATCAATATTGTTAGGAGTTTGTACAGAATGAGTTTGCAAATTAGGATATATGCTAGCAATTAGTTGGTCAAGAGCATCTTCTGTATTAGCATTAGTCAATATAAGCGAGGGAGGTAAACGAACTGAATTTTGATTACATGTGGGTTCTACGCCATTCCCTATTCGCAACAAAAATTTAGTAAATAAGGGGTCAAATTTGGCTCTCATATTTTCTGTTAGTCTAATTTTTTCAAGTAATGGCCAGATATAGGAATTTGTAATGCAAGCATTTATGGTATCATGTTTATTTCCCCTGCGAACCACAGGTAAAATTTGTCTAAAATTGTAACGCCCCACTTTTATTTGCCGAAAATCAGCATAAATTTTTTTTCAAATTTATTTCAAAACTCTTATTTGAGGTGCTACCCATTTTCGAACATCAATATTTACCCAAATTCTCAATAGTCAATCAATTATCAAACTCAATCATCACTCAATAATACTAACTCCCAAACAGGTTTTTCCAAAAATCCATAAATCACCCAAACCGGGTTCCATCATTATTCAAGTCATAAAATCCAGAATTCATAAATACGGAAGCATCACAAATAATAAACCGGTCTTATAGACCGACCACCACTCGCTCTACTCCGCCGTCGTGCCTGCCTCGCTTAACCTGAAACGTGAATTTCAGGTGGGGATGAGCACATAAGGAAAAAGTAGTGCTCAGCACTATGCAGTAAACATTAATCAAACAAATCAACAGTATGATCTCAGCATGAATAAGAATCAATTAAGTATCCCAAGTTTCAACATAAATTCGCAGTGTTCAGACTCATGTGCACATCTATACCAATAGACTACTGCCGGTAGACGCTTCGAATGCCCCACGGGCTTCTATCGAATGCCCCACGGGCTTCTATCGAACGCCCCATGGGCTTTACGTCTCTGCCCTCCGATCTTACACATCGAATGCCCCATGGGCTTCTATCGATGCCCAGTCAGTAGGAGTAACCCCTCGGGTATTCATTTCATAAATACGGGACAACCGTTCGATGGCCGGTACAACTCACATCGAAGGCTACAGGATTCGTAAGCCCACATTGATCATACTCAAGTAAAGTAAACCATTTATTGCATAGGCAATTTTTAAATAAAATCCACCTGGATATAGCAAGAGGTATAGCCAAACACAGAGTCGAAGGAATTATGGCACAAGTTCAGCTCGAAGAACCTACAATCATTTATAATAGCCTTATCACTGACTATCCAATATAAAATACCACACAAAGCACATATACTTAGTCGAAATCATATCGACTAAGCGACTCATGGATTCCTTGACCGAATTAAGTACTATGGAGTGACTACTAGACCTAGACACAACTCATATACCTCAAAATTTTCACATAAACCATGCCGACATTGAATAAATCCTATCTGAACCTAACCAACCGATAACCGAACATTTAAACTCCAAAATAAACAAAATTCGGAATCAGGAGTTAGGCTCAGCCATTCAATCTAAAACTTTACCGCATTAATAAACATGCAAAAGCACATAAACTCACCAAGTTTCAGCCCTAAATTCATCCGGTAACATTTTTAAATGATTTAAGCAAAAACAACACCAAAATCAGCATTTAATAGTTCACAAAGCTAAACTTCGAATTTTAATCTAAACTTTTTACACAACCTAAAACATCAAATAAATATCAGTTTCCTGAAAGTTTCAGCTCAAAACTCCAAGTGTCGATCATTAATAAATTTTACAGGTTACTGCTCAGAAACCGGTTTAAGCATTTGAACTCGAAATACTCAAAAATAAATTCAGGGGCTTGGCACACATATTCCAAATACTCAGAGGCACAATGTAACGCCCCACTTTTATTTGTCGAAAATCAGAATAAATTTTTCAAATTTATTTTAAAACACATGAGGCGCTACTCATTTTTAAAACAAACTTCCATACTTAACCAATTTCTCAATACTCAATCAATCATCAATCATCAACAATATCACTAACTCCCAAAACGAGTTTTCCAAAAATTCATAAATCATCACCCAAACCGGGTTCCAATAATATTCGTAAATTCTAGGAGCATTTCCTTAACATTATTCAGTCATAAAATCCGAAAATCTTAAATGCAATAATACTCCAAGTTCATAATCTTAAAAACCAGTTCATAAATGCGGAAGCATAACAAATAATAAGGTCACTCTTATAGACCGACCACCACTCGCTCTACTCCGCCGTCGTACCTGCCTCGCTTAACCTGAAACGTGAATTTCAGGTGGGGATGAGCACAGTTGGAAAAAGTAGTGCTCACCACTATGTAGTAAACATTATTCACAATAATGAAACAGTAATCAAAAATCAATAAGGTATGGTCTGAGCATGTATACGAATCAATTAATTATCCAAATCTTCTATCAATCATATCAATAATAGACTCATGTGCACATCTATACCAATAGACTACTGCCAGTAGATGTATCGAAGGCCCTCGCTCGGGTCATGCTTCGAATGCCCCATGGGCTCTACATCTATGCCCTCCGGTCCTACACACCGAATCGCCCCACGGGCTTCCATCGATGCCCGGTCAGTAGGAGTAACCCGCCGGCCAAGGCCTCACCTTGGTCTTACCAACGGGGTTGTCCAGCACAGGGACCTTTAACCCAGGACTTACGACTCAAAATGTGTCCAGCACAGGGACCTTTAACCTAGGACTTACGGCTCACAATAATAACGAAACTACCCAACAGGTACGTTCTATAGCTACTGGGATAACCGTTCGACGGCCGGTACAGCTCACATCGAAGGCTACATGTTCCACATGCATACTTGATCATACCAAAAATTTAAAACAGTAATAACATTTACAGCATAGATAATTTTTACATTAAACCCACCTGGAATCCGTAGTAGCAAAAGTACACAAGCTGAAGAACATAGGTCGAGGGCTCGACTCCTCAAACCTAGAGATAAGGATTTAATTATTATTAAGGGTTTCGATTGGATTGATTAGGCCACAAAAACAAGTAAAGCACACTTCAACACTAAACCGCATCAAAAGGCTCAACACTGAACATAATCAATCAAAGCTCAAAACAATAAGTTGAACTTTAATACACATAAAATACAACATGTAAGCATTCAATTAAAGCATACAAAACACATGACATAGCCTTCCATTCTCTTTACTCAAGTTCAAAAATCACCCTTTTCTAACCACCAATTAAACACACAAATCGAAATTTATTCACGATTTCAACATGCTAACCATACAAAAGAAAAAGGGTCCAGTAACAGTAGGTAAACTCAAGGCAAAAACTAGCACAATAAACAATTCAAACTAGTATAATTTTTTACAACTTGAGAACAAACAAGGTTCCAAGTCCACGTTTACAACTTGAGAACAAACTAAAATGATTAACAACTCAAAATTAAACACAGTTGATGTAAAGAAAACTAAAATGATTGTTCAATTTTATTTTATTTGTTATAATCACAAGAGTACAGAAGTCGGTTTTTTACTGAAAACCGAGATCGTCTTTAGTTCATGTACAATGTGTTCGAAAAAGATCCTCGTACTATCATAAATTCGGCTATTTATAGTACGGTGGCTTTTGTCTTCTTCCTTGAAATGGATAAAGATGCATTTAATGTTGAGCTGCTTCACTTGAAGCGGCGGGAAACATCAATGATTACCTTTTTGTTTTGTTGGTCCAATCAGATGTTTTCAATGATTACTTTCTGTTGGAATATTCAGACTTTGTGATAGTCGGTTGAACTGAAGTCGGTTTATTTATGTTGGCTTCAGATATCGGTTTTTTCGAAGACCTTCCGGAGTCGGTAACTATGTAGAAGTCGGTAATTAGTTTTAATTAATACCGACTTACAGTAAGTTCACCTTCTCAAGAGATTATTTCTTCAATAGTGTGATTAATCTCCATCTTCAATTTTGCAGTCAAGTCGGATATCAACAGTGAGGCCCCCGACATTAGTAGGTATTTAGAACTTTTCGAATAGCTGCTAATGTCGCTTGTGGTTCTGCTTTATTCCGACTTTCTTTGCTTTGTTTACCGACATGAATACACTTAGCTTTTGTTGACATTTCTTGTATAGCACTTGGCCTGACATGGCGGCTCTTAAAAGGTGTGTCCGCATTTAATGGGTCCAACGGATACAAATGTGTAACGACATGGCGTTTCTGAACGTGTCCACGTGTGCTAACTATTACTGTACCGTTACGTCATTTTAAGACACGTCCGTTACACGCGCCGTTTCGAGATTTTGCCAACGGTAATAAATCAAAACCTTTAAATAGGTGTCGATTGCAACTGTTTAGGGTTTCTCTACTGTTCATCTTCTAATTCTTCGCTCTCATCTCTCTGTTCATCGCTTTTTGAGTTTCTTTGTCTTCAATTCACATTACTTGTGCGATTCCTTCATTCCTTCATCAATTGATTGTATTTGGTTCTCGGTAAGCTTTTCCTCTGATTTTTCTGTGTTTTGTTCTGTGTTTGAGTTTTTCTTTATTTTCATCAATTTCGAAAGAAGGAATGTCTGCTCAAACTGGGGATAGTAGTAGTCGGACAATTTCCGATATTCCGATTTTAACCGATGAGGATTTGGAATTGCCTCTCGAGTACTATCGATGGGATCCCCTGTTAGTAAAGCGACTGAATCTGAATAGAGACATCGTCGAGAAAGACAAAAAAGTCGAAGAAGATGCAATGTCGCTCCCTGATTACTGGAGACGTCCAGCTCGGCGGTGGCCTGAACCAATTGACGAGTACAGGGGGGAACCAAGCATTCTTACAGACGCCGACATCGTCATTCTTCGAGAAGAGATTTATATTCCCTCGTCGGTCAAGTTATTCGCGCCTTACCCGGGCGAAAGGATCACTTGTCCGCCACCGGGTTGTGTAGGCGTGTTTGCCGACTCGTTAAGGTCAGGACTTCGGTTTCCTCTCCCGGCTTTAATTACAGACTATTTGAGGAATTGGGGAATTGGTCTGTGTCAGATAGCACCAAATTCATGGAAGAGAATAATCGGTCTTATGGTGCTATTGAAGGAGAAGGGTTGGGACATGCCGACCGTTGAGGAAATTAGGAGTTTATATTCATTCCGGCGATGCACTGATAGGCAAGTTGCAGACCCGTTGATTTGTTATGCCTGTGCGGGAAGGCCTCAAGAAGGACTGAAAATTGGTGATTTGATTACCGACATTCCCGAGTCGCTCCATGGATTTCAAGAAGAGTGGCTATGGGTCGGAGGAGATTGGCAAACTCCGAAATTTTCGAAACCCTTAATCGATGGGATGACAATTCCCATCAATATTAATTCTGCAGTTTGTAAGTTTTTTGTTTGTCTCTGTTTTACTGAGTTGCTCTGACCTTATTTATTTTTTGTACTAACAGGTCTTGTTATTTGCAGCCAAAAGCAAGGGATCAAAACTCGGTTCGATTTTGAAGGAGAGGATCACCGAGTTGTTCAAGTTGAAGAAGGCTCAGCGCAGCTTTAAGTTGATTTTGAAGAACACGAGACTGAAAGCTGCTGGTCTCTGTCCCGAAATTTCTGACAGTTCGTTCCAACCAGGTAAACTTGAGTAAAATTTTTGTTCATCTTATTTGAAGTCGGCTGTTTTCGGGATTAATAGTAACTCGATTTTGTATTTGCAGTTTATTATCCGCTCATCGGGGTTCTCGGTTTCAAGACCACTCGTGACGCAAGAGCTTTCCGCCAAAGCAGTCCGAATTTAGACCTCCGAACCAAAGTCGGAAAAAGTAAGGAGTTGCGTCTATCAGGAATGGGTCGAAAAAAGTTGGTGAAAGCTTATTTGGAGAACCCGATTATGAATCCACCGAAAACCGATGTCGATGATGGTGCGACATCGACGGCTGCGATCGAAGTACCGCAGCCGAATCCTCTGGCTATTGCAGCAGAAGGTCCTATGGCTGCCATTGCTGCTGCTACCGCTGCTGTGTCTGAAGTTGAACCGGTTGTTGAGGCTACTCCAGCAGAGAATCCACCTATTATTGATTTAGCTTCTGATGAGCCTGATGGTGGCCAAGAAATTATTGCTGAGCGTGAAGTGCCCGCTACTCGGTCAAGAAAAAGACGTGCAGAGAGTGTTCCTGTTGCCGAGGAACGAATGAAGAAAAAGCATGATGCTGGCGATCGAGGGAAGAAAAAGAAGGAACCTATTGTGGATCGGTCCTTCTTGCCGATGGATGAAGAAAGGTTCTTGAATTTCAGGCAGCCTCGGGAATTGGTCGAGAAGTGGTTCTCGACTTTTGAGTCAGTTGAGATTCCCGAGATCTCGAGTTCGGTTGAACTGCCCAACCATGTCATTGATGCTGCTCGGGTCCCTATGATGGCGTGGGATTTGAGGTCCGAGATTGGTGTGTCATCACTTCCGAGCACGTATAAGTTCAAATATGCCAAGGCTTGTCTCGGTCGCGCTCTTGTCAGCTTGATAATGGCCGAGGATGATTTTCGACTTAACGCAGCGCAAGTCGATGAGAAAAAACATACTCTTGAACTCAGAGATGGAGCCCTTGCATCTTTGAGAGAAGAAGCTACAGCGAAAGAAAAGGAGCTACAAATCAAAATCACCGAGCAATCCGAGCAGCTTACAATCGCTCAGGGTGAAATTGAAGCTTTAAGGGCCGATAAGATTAGCCTTGATTCCGACGTGCTGAAACTGACAAGTCAAATAATCACATCGGAACAGCGCGTCAAAATTCTTGAAGAGCAGCTTTCTCGGTGTGAATCTCTCCTCCATAAAGAACAAGAAGCTCATGAGGTCACCCGAAAAAGTCGGTCTGAAGTCGAAGAATTATTGAAGAGGGATCGAGATGCTCATCTGGCCAAACTCGGCAAACTCCAGGAAGAGAAGATTAAATTTGTCGAGGAGAAATATAATGACGGTCTTCGAGCGGGGAGGATTCTCGAGGCAGAGGCTAACCGGCTTAAGGCTAAAGCCGACTCCGACTCTGAGGACGAAGACCGTGAATTCGAGATGAACACTTGTCTCAATTTGCGCTGGATGATTGAGCGCTTTGATGATGGTCTGTTTGACATTGAGGTAATCCGTCAATTCCTCCTCCACAAGATTAAAAGTCATAATTTCAATCCCTCCATTGCGACAACTCATATTGAAGCTGACGAGGACGAGAAAAGCTTCTGCGAGGGTCTTCTTGCTTCTATCAGAGCTGAAGCTGGTTTTGAAACTTCTGAATCAGATCGAGAGAGGGAAGCTCGTTTACGTCGCGCTTTCGTCAATATGGTACTCGAAGGTGAGAAGGAGAAGAAAACCGAGCTAGCTAATATTTTCGTTAAGACCTTAACCGAAGTGAGCTTAGAGGAGGAACTCGAGAAGATGACTCCTGAGCAACTTCGGAAGTCGGTCTTAGCGTTTCTTGAAAGAAAAGTGGCTGAGCTGTCGCAGAAAGGTGATCAACCAGTTATGACCGAGATGCCTGAAGTTGGGGGAGGAGATGCGATTCTGAATAAGCATGTTCCAGTGACTCCCTCCGAACTTGAAAAGGCTGCTAAAGTTGAAGAAGATCGGGTCTTCGATATCATAAGCCGTGTTATGTACGAGCAAATTATCAAGATTGATGTTGAAGAAGCAGCCAAAGATGAAAATGGTGCTGATACGGCAAAGACAGTTGATGATCCAGCGAAGTCAACTTAGTTATATTTTTAGTTTAGTTTTGAGTTGTGTTCTCGGTATGTCGAGACACAATATTTTTATTGTAATGGATAATTTTATTTAATATGAATGAAAATGTCGCTTTAAGTGTTTCCATTCATAATTTATATTCAGCATGGCATTTTACTTTTGCTGAATATTTCAAGTGTTAAGAAGTCGGCCAAACTTAATTTTATGAGTGGACACCACCTTTTTTAGATGGGAATTTGGATATTATCTTTTTTCAAATCAATCTTCAGGATTTGAATTTAAAGACAATCCAATTTTGATTCCAATTTTGTCCATAACCTTCCCAAGTCACTGAACTTTGGTATTTGAAAGCTATCAGTTTGGTCGAGAAAGATATAACTTACCGAGTTAATAAGGCTCGGTTTAAAGTCGGAATATCTCTCAAAAATTTTAAGTATTAGTCTTGTCCAAGTTATAAGCTTGGCTACATAAAGACTAACTGTATACCGAGTTTAAGTCTCGGTTCTTTTGAAGAAAAAACATTAGTCTTGTCCAAGTTGTAACCTTGGCTAAAGAAAGACTAATTGTATGCCAAGTTAAAGTATCTCGGCTCTTTTAAAGAGACTCTTTAGCACACAATTTCATTATATTCATCAAAATGTGTACAGAGTCATTGTTACATCGAAAACATTCATTGGAAATATTTCTTCAAATAAACGGCATTCCAAGGATATGGAAGAACAAGTCCATCTGGCTTTTCAAGTCGGTAAGTACCTTTTGGGAGTACTTGACTGATTTTGAATGGTCCTTCCCATTTCGGTTTCAAAGGCCCCGGATCCGGTCCAGTGATTCTTTTTAGTACTAAGTCGCCGACTTGGAATGATCGAGGCTTCACCTTTGAATTGATATATCTTTCACTTCTTTGTTTATATGCGGCATTCTTAAGTTCTGCCATGAGACGAGTTTCGTCCAAAAGATCTAGGTTGGCTTTTAAGTTTTCCGAGTTGGTGCCATCTTGGAAATTCGTTACCCGATAAGTAGGAGATCCGAGTTCAACAGGGATGACTGCTTCTGATCCATAAGTTAAAGAAAATGGTGTTTCTCCTGTAGCATGGCTAACGGTTGTTCTATAGGCCCAAAGCACATTTGGTAATTCTTCAGGCCATGAACCTTTTGCTGCATCAAGATGGACTTTCAAACCGTTTTTGATAATCTTATTGATTGCTTCGACTTGTCCATTGGATTGAGGATGATATGGTGAAGAGAAGAAATGCTTAATTTGATTTTCTTCACAGAAAGCTTCAAGTCGTTTTCCTTCAAACTGTCGACCGTTATCAGTTATTATTGCATTCGGTATACCGAATCGACATATGATTGATTTCCAAATAAAGTCGACTACTTTCTGTTCGGTTATCGTGGCTAGTGGTTCGGCTTCAGCCCACTTGGTGAAATAATCGACTGCTACGATAGCAAATCGAACACCACCTTTTGCAGTTGGTAGTGGACCAATTATATCAATCCCCCATCTAGCAAATGGCCACGGACTATAAATTGACTTTAGAGATTCTGGGCTTTGATTAACATTTGGGGCGAATATTTGGCATTTCGCGCATTTACGTACCCAGTTTATTGCATCTGCTTTCAAAGTTGGCCAATAGTATCCTTGTCGAAGTATTTTGTACGCTAATGTTCGTGCTCCATGATGATTTCCACAAATTCCCTCATGAACTTCTCCAAGGATATATCGTGATTCTGGTTCAGCTAGGCATTTTAGCAAGGGAAGAGAGTATCCTCGTTTGTAAAGAATTCCGTTATCCAGTGTAAACCGAGCAGCTCGAATTCGAAGAGTTCGGGCTTCTTTTGGATTTTGAGGTAATGCTCCTGTTTCCAAGTATGTTATAATCGGTATCATCCAAGTCGAGGATTTCTGTAACTCGGTATTTAAGACTTCGGGAAGAGAAATAGAAGGCATTTCTTGGTGACCGACTTGGACATACTCGACATCATCTAATCCTGTACTTGATGCGAGTTTAGATAGAGCATCAGCCGGAACATTTTGTGAACGAGGAATGTGTTCCAACTGAATATCAAATCGAGACATCTTCTGTTTTACGAGCGTCAAATATGGAAGTAACCGAGGTTCTTTAACTTCAAAATCTCCATGGACTTGATTTACTAGCAATTGTGAGTCGGAGAATACCTTCAACTTCTTTACATTCATAGAGTCTGCGAGATTTAACCCAGACAATAGGGCCTCGTATTCCGCTTCGTTATTTGTTGCTGGAAAGAGAAATTTGACAGAATGACAAAACATCTTGTTCTGAGGGTCTATCAATATGATTCCTCCTCCAGCTCGATGTTGAGTTAAGGAGCCATCAACATACAACGTCCATGATTGAACTTCATTGATTGTCTCGATTGCAGGAGTAAACTCGGCAATAAAATCGGATAAAGCTTGAGCTTTTATTGCTGTTCTCGGTTTATAATGAATATCATATTGACCGAGTTCTATGGCCCATTTGACTAGTCTTCCCGATGTGTCAGGTCGGTGTAAGATCGACTTTAAGGGATAAGATGTTAGTACCGTTATTGAATGTTCTTGGAAATATGGACGTAACTTTCGAGCAGCAATAACAAGGGCATATGCTAACTTTTCCATCGCTGGGTATCGCAATTCGGCTTCATGTAAGGCCTTACTGATGTAGTAAATTGGATATTGTTGACGTCCTTCTTCGCGAATAAGAACAGCACTGATTGCGGCACCGCTTACTCCTAAATATAAATACAACATTTCTTCGGGTATTGGTTTCTGTAGAGTCGGGACTTGAAGAAGCGTTTCTTTTATCTTTTCCAAAGCTTGTTGACATTCCTTTGTCCATTCAAAGCGTTTTCCTTTCTTTATGGATTCAAAAAAGGGTTTACATTGGTCGGTTGACTTTGATATGAACCGATTTAAAGCAGCAAGTCGGCCGGTAAGAGCTTGAACTCCTTTTACCGACGTGGAAGGCGTGAGATCTATAATGGCCTTTATTTTCATGGGATTGGCTTCAATACCACGTTGAGTGACAATATATCCCAAGAATTTACCAGAGCTGACTCCAAAAGTACATTTCTTCGGATTGAGGACCATAGAATATTCTCTCAAGATGTTGAACATTTCCTGTAAGTGATCAATGTGATCGGCTGCATGAACCGACTTGACTAACATGTCATCCACATAAACTTCCATAGTATGCCCGATGAGTTTGGCAAACATTTTGTTAACCAGTCTTTGATATGTGGCCCCAGCGTTTTTAAGACCGAATGGCATCATGGTGTAACAATATAATCCTCGGGCTGAATAAAAAGATGTATGTTCTGCTTCTTCAGGATCCATAGGAATTTGATTATAACCTGAATAGGCGTCCATGAAGCTCATTAGTTCATGTCCAGCTGTGGCATCCACCATATAGTCGATGTGCGGTAAAGGGTAACTGTCTTTGGGACAAGCTTTATTTAGGTCGGTAAAGTCAATGCAGAGTCGCCATGCACCGGAACTCTTTTTTACCAGAACGGGATTTGACACCCAAGTCGGATATTTCGTTTCTTGAATGAACTTATTATCGATCAACTTTTGAACTTCTTCTTCAAGAGCCTTTTGTCGGTCGGGGCCGAGTTTACGCCGTTTTTGAACTACCGGCTTGATCGCTGGATCCAAATTAAGTTGGTGAGAAGCAACCTTCGGATCGATTCCTTTCATATCTTCATGTTTCCAAGCAAATACGTCGGAATTGGCTTTGAGGAACTGAATGAGCCGAGTTCGCATTGGTTCTTGAAGATTGACCCCAATTTGCACCGACTTGTGACAGACAGGATCGTCGATGAATATTACTTCAATTTCTTCTGATGGTTCAGCTCGTTCGAGTTTGCTTTTCTCCTTGAATTGAATTCGAGGATCAAGTTCATCTTCTTCTTTAATTGGTTCTTTTCCAGGACGTTGTCCACGATTACAAACCAGATCATTATTTAATTTCGCTGGGTCAAGTTCCATCTCGGTATTGTATGATTCCGAGTTGACGAGAGTTGAATCTTCTTGGCTTTCCTCGATATTCTCCATCATGTGTATAGGTGTGCATAGTTCATGCCAAGGTTTGACCCATACCATTCCACGAGCTTCATATTGATCCCCATAATGAGTTCCTTCTCCATTGTTGGTAGGAAATTTTAAAGCATAATAAAAAATCGAGACAGCAGCACGAAGCTTATACAGAGCTGTCCTTCCAATGATGGCATTATATTGATTTTTAAGATCCATCACCTTAAATGTTTCCATAATAACTTTGGAAGCTTGTCCAGGGATTCCAAACCGAATTGGCATAGTAATTTCACCAAGGGTTGGCGTAACTGTTCCATTAAAGCCTTGTACTTGATCCTTACAAGGTCTCAACTCGGCTGGATCAATTCCCATTTGTTCGAACGTGCGTAACATCATGATACTTGAATATGCTCCGGTGTCCACTAACATACGATGTATCGGTATTCCACAGATGGGTGCCGTGATTATTAAGGGATCAGCATTAGGGTGAGCAAAGTAACTAGCATCATCCACATTGAATGTTATCGGGCAATTATTTCGAGCATTAATTTTATCTCGGAGGTCGGTAGTCAAAACAGTTTTACCCGAGTTAAAAGCCTTTCGAGCATACGCCTTCATTTGCCGCCGTGATTCAAACATTGTATTGCTACTGTTATTGACCCGAGGTACATGGTGTGAATTGTCAGGATTATAGTATCCTCCTCGACACATCGTTTCAGTAGTTATCATCGAATCTCTTTCTTTTTGATTCATCATGTATATTTCTTTATCACTTGACCTCACCCGTTTTGGATTAATTGGATGTTCCTCATCATCGTCATCATCTGGTAAATCCGGCATTCTTCCCTTTCGTTTATAATCAGCATTTTTGGCAAATCTTTGGACTTGAGGATGTCCAATAAGTCGCAACAAGGCAGAAAGTAAACCAAGACATTCATCAGTATTATGGCCTGCCGACTTATGGTATGAACAATATCTTGTTTTATCAAGTTTTTCTTCAGGAGTTCTGACAGGTCGAGGATCAGGAAGAATTCCTTTCCCTTTTAGTTCTTCAAATATAGTTGATGCTCCTGCCGAGAATACCGTCTGGTAGCTAGATTTGACTTCATTAAGATATTTAGTTCTGGCTTCTTGCACTTCAGGCATCTTTGGATTCCCAAATCGAGACTTATTTGATTTGAAGAATTTATTTTTCCTCTTTTTTGACTCTTGCCCGACTTCTGACTTCAGCGAGGAAAAGTCGATATTAGGAACCGACATTGATTCTTCGGCTAAAATATGCTGTTGAGCTCGAGCTAGAAAGTCTTGAAATGAAGTTGGTTTATTCTGACATATACTCCATCGGAACAACGAATTTGGCTTCAATCCGGCTATGGCTGTGACCAATAGCGTTTCAGGATGGCATTGCTCCATATTTTGTATGCGTTCGTTGAACCGAGTAATATAGTCTTTCACACTTTCATCATCTTTTTGTACAATATTTGCGATTGATTCTTTGGGAATTAAAGAAACTCGGGCCCCGATAAAATGAGAGCGAAAAGCCGTTCTCAATTGCTGCCATGTGGAAATTGAATACCGAGATAGAGAATGATACCATTTTTGGGCTCGAGGTCCCAAAGTTAAAGAAAACATCCGACATCTGAGTGCTTCATTTGCTCCATGAAGATCCATCCAAGATGTGTACTGACCAAGATGAGCATCAGGATCGGAAGTTCCATCATATAAGCCGATTTGTGGAACTTTTACTTTAGTTGGAATAGGCTCCCTAGTCAAATGAGGGGCCAAAGGAGTTCCAACCTCTTGATATATTTCTTCTGTTATTGGAATTTGTCGTGGTGATTCTCCATGTTCATCTTGCCGAGTTTCTAACTCAGCAATTCTCTTTCTAAGTATCTCCAGCTCTTCTGATTCACGTCTTAAACGATTTCTTTCGATTAGACGACGTAACTCATTTTGCCCACGACGAGTATGGTTCTGTTCAAGAGTATGTCGTAAATCAGAGGGTTGATCATGTCGTAAGACTTCGGGCAACGACGGAGTAGGCTGTCGTGGTCGATGTCCAGAATGGCTTTCTGCAGTTGCTTCTGATCGAACTGCTTCAGGAATATGTGTTCGTACAGGAACTACTCCACGATTTTGAGCTGCAATATCATGTTGTGATGTATGTGTACGTGGATGGGAAGTTGCATGGGACGTAGCAGGAATTTCATTCCTTTGCGAAACTAGTGCAGGACGAGTTTGAAGATTAACCGCTGCAGTTGGTCCTATTCTTGTTCGTGCCATAAAATCAGTTAAATTTTTCAAGAACTCTGGATCTTGAAACAGGGCTGAATAATCAATTGATGTAGACGGCACGGTTGAATTTCCAGTTGTGTGAGTTGGGTGACGATTAACTCCAGCATCTGGATTACGTTCGTTTCGCCCGGAATTCGACATCCTCGTATTATATTGTATACAAGACAAACAATCGAACGGAGGTTCAAGCCCTCCTTCTAGCGCCAAACTGTTGTTGTCTTGAATTAACAACTCAAAATTAAACACAGTTGATGTAAAGAAAGCTAAAATGATTGTTCAATTTTATTTTATTTGTTATAATCACAAGAGTACAGAAGTCGGTTTTTTACTGAAAACCGAGATCGTCTTTAGTTCATGTACAATGTGTTCGAAAAAGATCCTCGTACTATCATAAATTCGGCTATTCATAGTACGGTGGCTTTTGTCTTCTTCCTTGAAATGGATAAAGATGCATTTAATGTTGAGCTGCTTCACTTGAAGCGGCGGGAAACATCAATGATTACCTTTTTGTTTTGTTGGTCCAATCAGATGTTTTCAATGATTACTTTCTGTTGGAATATTCAGACTTTGTGATAGTCGGTTGAACTGAAGTCGGTTTATTTATGTTGGCTTCAGATATCGGTTTTTTCGAAGACCTTCCGGAGTCGGTAACTATGTAGAAGTCGGTAATTAGTTTTAATTAATACCGACTTACAGTAAGTTCACCTTCTCAAGAGATTATTTCTTCAATAGTGTGATTAATCTCCATCTTCAATTTTGCAGTCACGTCGGATATCAACAGTAGCACTTTTAAAAGCAATATGCATATTGATTATAAGTCTTATGAGCACTTTGCAAAACAAAAAGAAATTTTGTGCTCACAGTATATATATTCATCCAGCAGTAACATAAGATACCTTAACCTATATATCTCATTAATACTTAAAAGCACGTATCTCACATATTCAAAATACTTGTTGATGGTTTTGGTGAACAACCGCCACTACAGAGCAATAAAGTCCCATGTACCAACGAAATATTACTGTGGTCTACTTTTAAGAATCACATGAACTATTAGACAATTAACAATGCCATAAAACACTCTTAACAATTTAGCAGGATAAACTCCAATTATTTGCTTACCTAGAAATGTAATGCTATCTTAAATTAACAACTAAACAAAAGTTTAAATAAACACATCAAAAAGGACTCAGCAATAAGGCATTTATCAAGGTACAAAACATAACACAATCAAGCCTTCCTTTTCTTCATTCTTATCATCTACTTAACTTTAACAATAAACTTAAGGCCCTAAAACCGAGTACATATCAGCATGTAGGTCATATAAATTTAACCAAACGTACATCAAAAGTGGACCAAAAATATAACACAGCATGCCTTGTATCATCTCGTTTTCTCATGCTCGAAATTATATTCACTTTCACATAGCAGGAAGAACACTTCCACAATATAATCTCAATTTTCCAACAATTCACACATCACAACCAACTCAATAATAAAAAAAAATGAAATCAACTTCCAGCAATCTCAGGAGTCGGTTTAGCCAATATACCTCTCTCGGCTTAAGAAAGGGGCAGGGCTCGGTTAAGCGGTTCTCGGCTCCGAGCTCGTCAGACAAGGTCGGGTGCCGAGGACGGTCGACGGGGTGCCGCTGCTCTTCCCACACGGGCCCGAAAGGCTACCGCTGCTGTTTCGGGCTCCCCTCGCACACGAACGGGGTTGCTCGACTCACCGGCGGGGAGAAAATAGAAAAGAAACCGGCCGCTGCTGAAGATCGGGGGTCGTCAGAAGAGTTGTGACGCGG